>OY283143.1:29336039-29936039 GCA_958299785.1 Medicago lupulina
ATGTGTGTTGAAAATACTATTTAATATTGACATTATTTACCAATTAGAGATCTTAAAATAACAAAATAATATTGAAATGATACAAATATAAATTAATTATTTACCTTTAGACTTTGATTACACTATTTGTCCTAATATATTTAGAACAACCAACATCAAATTAGATTGATAGAAGTCTGAAGGCAAAAAGAATTTGGACTGTTTTGGACAACCAATGGATAATTGAAAGAGCCCTTCATCAGTTAGTTCGACGTTTCCAAGAAGTAGCCATCTCACATTTGGACTGTGTTGTCCAATGTAACAAAGGCCGGCATCGGTCAAGCCTCCAGGTCGAAGGTATAGTACAAGTCGTCTAAGGTTTTTACAACCTTCCAATAAAGCTCTCACCCCATCGTCAATTGGTAAATAAGTGATATTTAGTTTGTAGTGTAGCAACTGGAGGCGAAAATCACACATGTGTTTCAAGTTAGCACAAATATGTCGTAGCGCTGCATTTGTGATGTCGTAAACACTAACATATATGTATTTGAGTTTTCCACAACCCTGTTATATGGAAATTAGTCCTTCTTGGGTAACAACGCCTTCATCTTCTATTTCATCATCACCACCACCCAGTTAAATTCTTAGCCTTCACAGCTGCGAGCAAGTTATGCTAATTCGTTGTCTCCAATTACATACTTTGCATGTCCACAAGCAAAAGATTATTGGTTCATTGTCAATATTTAAAATTTACTCATGGTCAAACTAGACTAAATTAAAGAATCGTAGCAAGGATATGAAGGGTGAGCAAATTTAACTTGATATGATTTTCAAGTTAGGGCATTTTCTGATTAATTTACAGTGATCTTGCGTATCCAGACCTACATAGCAAAGATCAAACTCTTTAAGTTGGTCTGCATAAGGGTACACAAACTCCAATTGCTTCTTTTCTAGAAATCCCAAACCCAATCGCCTCATGTTTGGCGGTAATGATATAGCAGCAGCATAATCCTCTAGATCTTTTTCGTAACGATCTCCACAGAATTCTTCTAGAGAAGATGCAGATCGAAAGAAGTTCGCCAAATCCAAGAGTTCCCATTCCATAATTTTCAAAGAGACCAAGTCGGGGTAGTTTTGCGCTAAAAGCTCAAGGTTCTGAACACTAATTTGGTCAATTCCAATTAAATAAAAATTGAGACTTTCAAGAACTCTAATTTGGTTGTTTGTGCAAAACAGTTTTGGATTGTCGACCCGCCACAATTAATCTCTATCTCTATCTCTCTCTCTCTCTCTCTCTCTATATATATATATATATATATATATATATATATATATATATATGCGCATGTGCGCGCACACACATATATCGCATGCGCGTGCGTATATGTGTGTTGAAAATACTATTTAATATTGACATTATTTACCAATTGTTAGAGATCTCAAAATAACAAAATAATATTGAAATGATACAAATTTAAATTAATTATTTACTTTTACAAACTTTGATTACACTATTTGTCCTAATATATTTAGAACAACCGACATCAAATTAGATTGATAGAAGTCTGAAGGCAAAAATATTTCAAGGTTCAAATAATCAATAAAATAGCTAGCATTGAAATCGAACTTGCAACATAAACTATGACTCCTCGTTTATGTACCACTTGAGTTTCGAGTGAATATGTTCACCAAATTTGACGTAAGAAAATATTTTCAAAGACAAAAATATGAGGTCTAATACGGGGCCTAAAAACTCGGGGGCCTAAAGCCCTTGCTTTGGTGGAAGCTCCTTTGGGTCGACCCTGTTCAAGGGCACCTGTCTAGCATGTCACCAATTGCTCTTTTTATTTTAGCGTGTCTTTATGGTAAAATCAATTTATAGTATGTTTGAATATACACCACCATATGCATTAAACAATAAATTTGATTGTACGGCCCTATAGCAATAAATTTAACTGTGACAATTATGTTTGAAGCAAATAGACCAAATATCATCTCAAGTCTTTCAGTTAGATGTTTTTTTTTTGGGTGATATTTCAGTTAGATGTTTAAAATAAGTTAAATTTTTAAGTTATTTTCTGTTACAAATTAATCCTTTATGTCAAATAATATCTACACTATGATTCTTCTTTTATCAAACTCTGATAAAAAAAAAAAATAAAAAAAAAAATGTTCATATAGACATTTAATGTTAAGTTGGTATGTTCAAATTCACCGTTCTCAAAATTAATGTTAAGTTGGTATGTTCAAATTCACCATTCTCAAAATTAAGGTTCATAAGTTTATTTTTCAGTCTTTGATTTCAAACAAAGTTGATCAATTACTTGATTTATAATATTGTTAACGAAATATTTATCTGTAAAATTAGGCAAATCCAAGAGTTCCCATTCCATAATTTTCACAGAGACCAAGTTGGGGCAGTTTTGCGCTAAAATCTCAAGGTCCTGAACACTAATTTGGTCAATTCCAGTTAAATAAAAATTGAGACTTTCAAGAACTCTAATTTGGTTGTTTGTGCAAAACAGTTTTGGACTGTCGACCCACCACAATTAAACTCTCTCTCTCTCTCTCTCTCTCTCTATATATATATATATATATATATATATATATATATATATATATATGCGCATGTGCACACACACACATATATCGCATGCGCGTGCGTATACGTGTGTTGAAAATACTATTTAATATTGATATTATTTACTGTAACAACCCGATTTTCGCGTTTATTTTTATTTTAATCATTTTATGTGTATTTATTTATGTTGGTATGCATTTTCATGTATTTGTGCATTTGAGGGGTAATTAGTAATTTTGGGAGAATAGCATTTTTCATCGTTTCTAAATTAGAACCGTGTTATTAGTGAGTTGTCGGTGTGCGATAATTAATTAGAGCCGAGGTTGCTAATTATTTACCGTTAATGTGTTAAGTGGTGGCTTTGTGTGTGATTGGTGAGAGCCCAATTTAGAATGTGAATTAGGCCCATTAAGGGAGATGGAGTATATAAGCTTAGTCTTAAAGGATTAGGTTAGAATTTGCTCATTTTTCACACAACACAAGAGAAGAGGAGTTGGGGTTAGAGAGAAGAACAAATGCAAGAGCTAGAGCTAGAGGGGAATTCATCTTGTTTGAGCTAAATTGAAGCTTTGGTTAGAGATTCTTGGTGTAAGAGGTAAGGGGGTTAGAATTCAACCATAATTTCATAACTTTTTTCCTTTTTACCCATTTTTGTGAAATTGTTGAATTGAATCTAGTTGCGGTGAATTCGTGCATAATTGTTGCTGTTATGTTTGAGAATATAAATTCCATGATAATTATGTAGTTGTATGTGAATTAACATGATGAAATGCATACTTTTTGGTATTTTGTGTTCTTGAGCAAATTTGATGAGAAATGAAGTTGTGATGTTGAATTGTGTATGAAATTATGTTCATTAGTCGTTGTTGATGATTGTTGAACTGTTAGAATCAAATTGATGTAACTAGAATTGTTGTTTATGGATTTGTGGAGAAATTTGTGGTTATGTTGGTGTTTTGAGAAAATCTTATGATTTTGGTGAAAAGAGGTGAATTGTTATTTTTAATGATTTATTCATGTTTGTTTAAGTGTATTGAATCTATTTTGATCCATAAACACTTTCTGGAACTTGTTTTGGCGAATTGGGGATTTGAAAATTGAGTTTTTGGGTGAAAAAGGGGAAGAACCCGAGAGGTTCTGGACTGCTCAGATGAGTCTTCGCTTGAAACGAGATTTTCTCGCTTGAAGCGAACATTCAAATGGGAAACCCAGAATTCTGGATGCTATTTCGCTTGAAGCGAGCCACAAGCGAGATGAACCTGTGCTCTCTGGAACTTTCTCGCTTGAAGCGAGATAAACTGGCTTCAAGCGAGATGAGCTTGTTTCAGCCCATTTGATTTTCCGTTTCGTGAACCTTGGGACCTATCCGAGCATTTTCTAACACTTCTTTTAACCTCTGTAAACACTGTTTGCATCTATAATCCTACTGGAACAACATTCGAATCGAATTGGAATGATTTTGGAAAGATTGAACTTGAAACTTGAAAATGGTCAAGAACACGGACTTTTCGGAATTTGATTCTTTTCAAGGAAACCAAGTGGGATTATACTTGAATAATGTTTATATGACTTTTAATGATAATTTCAATTGGTTCCATGGATTGATTACTTGTTTTGCTTTGAATCTTATAATTTTGGAAAAGTGGCAAAAGTGAGACGAACTTCGCGATTTTGTGAAATCTTCATATGTGGCCGATGAAATGCTTATGTAACCTCTACTGCACACATATGTGACTTGTGAGAACACATGGCATAAGCAATTGAGCTTGTTAAGTTGATTTTAGTTCTTAACTTCATTATTTTCAAGGTTGTGAAATATGAGATGAACTTGTGTAATTAGTTCATTTGATTGTTGAATCTTTTGGTATATGGATTCTTATGATTAAATGTAGACTTGTGAGTGGATGTTGAATGATGATAATGGTATATATCATGTTCTTGTATATTTGTCTTCCTTATCCAAATTATGGAAAATATTAGTTGTATATGGTGAACTACGTGAGGAAGATAATATGGTTGATTTTATGCTTGTTCATGGATGATGAATATATGTATGTTGAATGTATGTGCAATTGTTGGTGTGTGCATACTTGATTAAATGACATTGGTGATAATTGCATACTTGTATATGCATGGATCTGGTGATGATTGCATAATTGTATATGCATATTGTGGAGAATTTTGTATGAACATATGCATTGAGTCGAGTCATATGTTCATGCATTCATTGTTGAGGTGACGGACTTATGTCCAATGTAAGGCATGTGTGAACCTTACATGACGATGGCAGTTGCATCGGGGGTGACGACCTTGAGGTGATTTGGTACCACATGCATCTAGATGAGTCTAGAGCATTGCATACATTGTTGGTGAATTGAAATGCATTGAGTTGTGCATGATGATTGAGTTGCTTGTTGATATTTGACATAATTAAATGACAATATGTGTATGATACACCTTTTGATGTGAACTTGCATTGGTGATATCGAATGATTGATAATGTTGTGAATACTTATGAATATCTATGTGATATGTTGTTATCATTCTTGGTTATATCTTTCATTCTGAATGCTCCTGCTTGTTTTGTTGTGAATTATGATGATGTAATGCTAACCCTCAGTGGTTTACCACCTGCCTTTCCGTATGGACAGGTAGATGGAGTGCAGGATGCTTAGATGTTTTGCTTGATGTTGCCGAGGAGCGGAGTTCCTCCTTTTTATGCGCAAGTGTCTAAATTAGGGCTCTGATCTAGGGTAGTGCTTGCATGTTGTAATTCTATTTTTGATTATGTAATTTTGGAGTTGAGACTTTGTTATGTTGAGATTGAGATCATGTATTTATTATCATGAGATTTTGGTGATGTTAATCATATGACTATGGATGTTCCGCTGCTATATTTTTGAAACTTGATAATTTATACATGCATGATTATTTGGTGATTATTGAAGGTGTGACGACTATTTCTTGAATATTTGTTGTATTTGCATGATTTAATGCTTTAATAGAAATAGGGTGTTACATTTACCAATTGTTAGAGATCTCAAAATAACAAAATAATATTGAAATGATACAAATTTAAATTAATTATTTACTTTTACAAACTTTGATTACACTATTTGTCCTAATATATTTAGAACAACCGACATCAAATTAGATTGATAGAAGTCTGAAGGCAAAAATAATTCAAGGTTCAAATAATCAATAAAATAGCTAGCATTGACCCTGTGCAAGTGCACCTGTCTATCATGTCACCAATTGCTCTTTTTATTTTAGCGTGTCTTTATGGTAAAATCAATTTATAGTATGTTTGAATATACACCACCATATGCATTAAACAATAAATTTGATTGTACGGCCCTATAGCAATAAATTTGACTGTGACAATTATGTTTGAAGCAAATAGACCAAATATCATCTCAAGTCTTTCAGTTAGATGTTTAAAATAAGTTAAATTTTTAAGTTATTTTTTGTTACAAATTAATCCTTTATGTCAAATAATATCTACACTATGATTCTTCTTTTATCAAACTCTGATAAAAAATGTTCATATAGACATTTAATGTTAAGTTGGTATGTTCAAATTCACCGTTCTCAAAATTAAGGTTCATAAGTTTATTTTTCAGTCTTTGATTTCAAATAAAGTTTATCAATTACTTGATTTATAATATTGTTAACGAAATATTTATCTGTAAAATTAGGTTTGAATTCAAAAACAAGAAAAGAAAAGGTGAGTAAGTAACGTGTTTCATGTCTTATTACCACATATTAACAAAGGGCGCTGAAAAAATGATAACAAAAGTAACTATTGTATGACATACATGACAAATTTATAAAAAAATATATATTAAAAGATTGATATGTAAGAAACAAAACATAATTTTTAACGAAACGAGTAAACAAAACATATTGAAAAGTTTTAATCAAGTAACAACATAAAGAATCAGAAGTTATTTCAAAATAAGATAAACTAAAGACTGTGATATTTGACTGAGCAAATATTATTAATTGCATGTTCAATTTATAAGTAATTTTTATGCAATGTTAGTATACTTTATTTTATATGTGCATTTGATCAAATTACATTAAATAGATGCTTATTAAAAATATTTGTAACAACTAACATTAAAAATAATGTCATTGATATAAGAAAAATACATACACATTAATTATATTATTAACTTTTTTAATATAAGAAAACATGGAGAGACAATATTTATAAACTGTTGTAAATGAATCATCGATTCCATATGATCCCAACAGTAAAAGAGTTCAACACTTCAATTAAGAGACTACTCCTTTATATATATGTGATATCAAATGCAACACTTTGAATACTTTCATTCATGGCTTTTTTCTGTAGCTTGTTTTGCTAATTCAAGTTTGTTAGTGCTATAATCATGTTTAGTTGGTTAATCACATTAGGAGTTTAGTTTGTTATGAAGTTTGTTACAAGTTTGTTAGAGGTTAGCAAATAAGATCTAGTGTTTGTTACATTGCTTGTGCTTCAACCAACTTAGCTAGACATTGTATATAAGCTACCTACTTGTATATTTTCATAAGTATCAATGACAATTTCTTTTTTTCAAATCTATCATCTCTTCTCTTTTCTCTCTCTAAATCATAATAACCAAAATCTGCAAAAACCCTAGAAACTACAAGGTTGTTTATGATTTCATTGCTTGTTCAACAAGCTTTGAAGTGTTGCACTAACAAATTGGCATCAAGAGCATGTGGTTTCGTTCTAAGGGGTAATCAAGATCTTCAATCACGCAATTTGAAGGAAGAAACGCTGAAGGAATCACCATGAATGGTAGCAGCAGTTTCAACACTGATCATCTTCCAATTCTTTAAGCACGCAATCGGGAAAGATGGAGTACAGTGATGAAGTATCTGTTTGGAGCACGGGAGTTGTTGGAAATTGTGCAGAATGGTGTAAATGAAATAGCTGTGAATTCCACTGATGTGAAAAGGAACACACACAAATAACTGAAGAAGAAAGATTGCAAGGCTTTGTTCTTGATTCAACAATGTCTTGATGAAGGAAACTTTGAAAGAATCTCAAAATCAGTTAGTTCAAAGGAAGCATGGGACATTCTTTCAAAGTATCATGAAGGTGATGATAAAGTGAAATTGATTAAGCTTCAATCACTAAGGAGGAAATTTGAGTTGATGCAGATGGAAGATGATCAGAAGATTTCTGAATACATCTCCAAACTCATAAATCTTGTGAATCAGATGAAGGCTTGTAGTGTAGCTATTACTGATCAACAGATAGTTGAGAATATTATGAGGACCCTATCTTCAAGGTTTGATTTCATTGTGGTGGCAATTCAGGAATCAAAAGATGTTAAGACATTGAAGATTGAGGAGATGCAGAGTTCATTAGAAGCTCATGAATTGATGGTATCTGAAAGAAGCAGTGCAATATCAATTCAACAAGCCCTTCAAGTTCAAACTATCAAGAAGGATGATTATGATAGAAAGAACTTCAAGAAAGGGAAGAATAACTCTAAGGGAGGAAACTGGTCTAAAGGCAAGAACAAAGGTTCTGAAAAAGGTGAATCTTCCAGCGAAGGAAATTCTAATCAAAAGAAGAAGATTTAGTGTTTCAAATGTGAGAAATTTGGACACTTTGCATCTGAATGTTGGTCTGGTAAAGGAAAACAAGTTTAGAATGATGAGGAACAAGCTAAAATTGCACAAGATGACTCAGATGATTCATTATTGTTGATGGTTACAACAGCCAGTACTGAGAGCTGCAATTCAGAAAGTTGGTTCTTAGATACTGGTTATTCTAATCACATGACAAGAAACAAGACATGGTTAAGAGAAGTGGATCATGGAAGAAATACAAAGGTGAAGCTTGCAAATCATAGAGTCTTGGTTGCAGAAGGAATGGGAAATATTGTCATTGAAGGAAGGAATGGAAAAATGGCAATAATTGAAGAAGTTCTATATGTTCCTGGAATGCAGTGCAATTTACTTAGTGTTGGTCAATTCATTCAGAAAGGATATTCAGTTACTATGAAGGATAATACCTTGAAGTTGTTTGATAAACATCAAAGGTTAGTATTGAAAACTCCTCTTGCAAAGAATAGAACTTTTGAGACCAATATGAAAGCTGTAGAGTTGAACTGTTTATCTGCTATGGTAAAAGATAAAGATAGCTGGTTATGGCATTATAGATTTGGTCATCTCAATTTTAGAGGTCTTTATCAATTAGTTGATAAAGATATGATACTGGGAGTACCTAAAATTGAGATACCTAGCACAGTTTGTGACACTTGCTTGTTAGGCAAGCAACCCATAAATGCATTCAGTTCAAGTACTGCTAATAGATCAAAGGAGCTGCTCAATGTTGTGTATTCAGATGTGTGTGGTCCTTTAGAGGTTCCTTCATTAGGGGGCAACAAATACTTCATCAGTTTTGTTGATGAGTTTAGCAGAAAACTCTGGTTTCTAAACTAAGTTTCTAATTAGACTATATTTGTTTTAGGATTTCAAGCTTTCCAAGAGTTGAGATTTGCAAGATTTATTAGGTTGAAGAAAATGATAACCTTTACTTGCTTACTGAAATGAAGGAAAAACTTATACATTTTATGCCACTTATTGCAACTCAGTGATACTCTGTTGTGCAATCCTGTTATTATTGCTACTAATCATCAAATCTTTATTTATTTTGGGCATTGGTGTTCACTTTGATGCATCCACATCACCGTTGTTAATGGAAAACTGTCTTTCTGTTATAAACTTCCAAGGTGTATACAAATAGGATGTCACAGATAAATTCAACACTTTATACAAAGATGCATCTTCCCTTCCCAACTCCACCTAGTTATCTGTAAGACACACCTAAGTGTAACATCTTTAGTTGATTTCAATATAGTGTAGTAAAAGATACACGTAAATTTAAGTTGTTATAGCTCAATAGCTACACAGTATGCAATCTCATACAACAAATCAATGTCCCTTTCTAGGACTAACTGAGGCAAGAGTATTGAGTTGGATGTGATGATTGATCCCTTTTACAGGTTTATTGAAGAGAATATGGAGTTTCATTGACCTTACAACCGATAAAACATAACCAGAACATCACAACATAAGCACACTATCAAGGAATATGACTAAGGAAACCCTTGAATCCCTCCTTTTTCTCTTTTCTTCTCCAAGTTTTCCCTTTCTCTTTCTTTGAGCATCCAATTTCCAAAACATTACTGACACATAGATACTAGTGCACCCTCCTAATTAATCTAAAGATAGCCACAATCATATAACTCACATGAATTTTATGAAATGCTCAAACATAAAGTTCCTGACACATAGATACTAGTGCATCTGGCTGCCCGTTCTCGAAACTCTGCATATTTACTTTGAGCCAACCAAAGTTCTTGTGACACCTTCCTCCAAGAAGTTGAAGTTCAACAATGGAAATTTCTCATGGACTTGCCTTGAAATAGATGCCAATAATTGGCTTGATGATGTGCACAGTTGGGGATCAGCCAAAACCACATTAGGCATCATTGGCAACGTGCGTAGTGTTGTAGAAGCATATCTTGACATTTTTTCCCGGCGTGATAGTGAATTTGTCGACCCTCTTCTCAACCGCTTGCGCTTCCATGGTTATTTATATCTACTGCTGCGTCATTCAACAGAAAAGGTGAAGTTTTATTACTATGATTTATATGTATCTGTATAAATATTTTTGTATTAATATTGTGCCATCACTTGTTATCATGTACAAGCAGCGGCCACTTCGTGCCCCTGTTATAAATAATCCAGAATTTTGCAATCTACTTCATCTAAAGTTTATTCTTCCCTGCTTCAATTTGAATCTTCTGGTCAACATTCTTCAGAAATGTCACATGCTTCAAGTTTTCATAATTCAAATCAACAAGGTTTGTTGACTTATCAACTTTAATTCAATGAATGTTTGGTCTGTCTATTTAGATATTATTCTGTACACACAAAAATATATATATGCGAGTCATAGTGTCCCTTTTTGTTGATAGGAAGAACCATCACCTTTAGGAACATGTGAGCTGCAGTCAACATCAGTTCCTAAATGTCTCGAATCCCACCTCACCTATATTCACATAGAAGGATACCAAGGATTTGAGGAAGAGCTGCCATTTGCTGAATATATTTTGTTGAACGGACTTGTTTTGAAGACAATGATTATTTTTGTTGATATTTTAATGGACATAACAAACAAGTACCGTTCTCTCAAAAGATTAACCCGTGTACCAAAGGGCTCTGTCACTTGCCAGCTTGAATTTGATGCAGATGTGTCTCCTTAAGGTGCAAACTCTCACTGTCTATTTTTCTATCTGTCTTACTGAATCAAAGTTGATTAAGGCTGGGTTTCTTTGGTTATGAGTTGCTGACTATTGGATGTCATTGAAACCACATTTTCAACTATGTTACGGTGGTAGTTATGAAACAGCACATTTAACCTTTTCTCCTCCTTTCCCTCTGCCTCTTTTTGTAAATGTTTTGATGTTTGGCATGCCTTAAAGATATCCCTAGACTATAATGTACCTCTTCAAAAGTATGCTACTGTTTATGCTTTTTATTTCTTAGAATGTCATTGTCACCTATATGATATGCAGCTATCTGGCTAGTGGTAAAAATAATCAATTAATTTTGATGTTAACCAATTCTTGTAAATTTTGCAGACACAGTTTACAATAGTATATGTTGTTGTTCATTTGAAAATGGTTGTGTTAAATTGAATTTATGTTTTTTCTTTGCAGATTTGTGTACTGAAAAATGTAATTTAGTTGTTAATTCTCAAGGTCGGAAACATGATTTTATTTTATTTTTTTCAGCAGAGAAGGCCTACTTTTATTTTTTATTTGAGTAATGGTTATCTATTAAGATCATGTTTGTGTTTGTGTACTCTTTTAATTGGCATATCATGCATGCCAAAGCGCCATTTTGTGAGAAGCAATACTTTGTTGTGTAAAAGTAAGTAATTTCAGTTTTTGGGCAAATCTGAAACATATAAGCTCTAATAATTTTATAGGTTGCTTCCATTCTCGACTTACTTAATCTTGGTTATCAGATAACTAACGGATTCTGTAACATGAATATCTGATAATGTCTCTTTGGATCGTCATGATGCAACTTACTGTTGGTAAAATTTTTTATCACATTATAGCAACATAGTTTAGGCATCTACAGATTCTTCATTTTGTTTTGTTGGTAGAAAACTGTATGGGCTTGGAATAACTTATTCGGCTACATATGTGGCAGTGCTTATTTGAGTAGCAATAGTATGTTATACATTTGTTTGCCTTTTGTAGCAAGCAATTAACATTGAGAGTATCTCTTGTCTAGAACTTAGAAGTAATTTCAATAGGTGGAAAAAGGTAAACATTAAGCTCTAATAATCCGTTTTATGTTGCTGGCATTCTGAACTTGCTTAGTCTTGGTTATTAGATATTTTAACAGATTCAGATTATTATATAATGATATATGATATGATTTGTAAGACTTGATTATATGACTCACTCACTATTGGTAATTTATTGTGTTACATAATATACCAGATAGCTTAGGTTTTGCATATTCTTAATTTTTTTTAGTTTTGTTTGTGGTAAATCTTATTTTGCCAGTGTGCGTTTGGAGTGCCATGATTTCTGAAGCTGGCAGAACCATGTTTGGTCTAATATGTATTTTTCATTTCATTGAGTTCACAAGTCTCTGGAAATTAGTATGTGTTGGCAAAATTAGAATGATAGTCAAATCATAATGTTGATTTTTTTTATTTATTTTCAAGGTTCTTAGAAGAAATAGAAGTAGATCAATTTAGGGTTCCCAGAAGATGGAAGACATATTTATGCTTAGATATAGATATGAACAGGAGTGATCATATTAATCTGATCAGTACTCAATGCTATCGCTTACTCGACCTTTAGTTAATTTTGCAAAAGTTGTGGTGCTATAGAAGACTCTTATTTACACTCTAAAAGGACTGTTCCTTGTCTATATGTTTGGGAATCTTTACTTTTTCCTCCCAATTCCCTTTTTAGTTAGCGGTCTTGGTTTTTTATGATGTTGGTTCCTTGAATTCCTATTTGTTCATCACTTCTTTGCTAGATATTGTTGAAAGCTACGGTTACATATACTTTTGATTACAATAAGTGGCACTCTTTCTATTATGCAATCTCTTGGCAGCCGTCCTCTCCTTAAAATGATATTCATGTTATGTGGTCTCCTCCTTTTATGAAATATTCCATCAAAATTGATGTTGAGGGTAGTTTTTTTTTAAGTGATTGTTCTAGTTGGGCTAGCCATGGTAGAATGGCTAGAAACAGTGATGGGAAGGAATTCGACCTCATCACCCTCTCACTTTCTATTATTAATTTATTAATCAAATCAGGCACATTGTGCATATACATGTTATAAGATGGAGTAGTATAATCATTTGAAACGAGTAAGACTATTTCAAGGGAAGATTAACTAACAAATGCCTTAGATGTTGTCAAAGACTGAAATTAATGAAATGCATATACGCATTCGTATACTTTGAATTGACAACGAAGCACAACTTAGTTGGTAAGACACTTCACCTACTTTCGTAGGGTCGTGTGTTCGAGTCATGAAGGGGGAAGTGGAGAACACTATTGATCCCCTTTGAAAGAAAAAGAAAAGGAAAAAAGTCAATCTTATGGAATTAAGATTAATGTGTTCTCTACTGAATTTTCATGAATAAAGTGACCAAGTGTTAATCTCGTTGTGGTCTCCATTCATAATTTTCATCTTGACAAGTATATCAGCTTCTCAATGCTTGCTGGAAGTATTTAGTATCAGTATTTTGATTTATCATTGATGGTTTCTTATGCAGATATTGACAAGATCGTAGTGCTTGACAACTCTCATCAACAAAATTGAAGAATCGTGTATTTCAACCACTTTGGTGCTGTGTTGAATTAATGTATTTGTCGATATATTTTGAACATGGTAGTAATTACTATTTAGTATTGTGTGGGATTTGTGTATGTGAGTTTTGTTTATCAATGTGGAATGGAATTGTGATGCTTCAAATGAATATCAAAATTTTAACTTTTCAATAGCTAATGTTATGTCTGTCAGATCTGGTGTGATTCACCACCAAACTGTGATGAATGAGTTGAGATAAATAGAGAACAAATCAGACTGTGAAGTTAACCAATTTAATTTAGTATAACATCTTTTGGATCTTATACATTTCTCAATCTGTTATATGTTGCTGTGTTGCCATTCTTTACTTTCTTGCTTAGTTTAGTTTATTAGTTAACTTAACACACTTAAATCTGGCAGTGGCAGTTACTGTGTGTTTTTGGTAGCAAATGTGGCAAGCTGAACCATTGAAAATTTATTTTCTTGGTGTAGTAGAATAGAGGAAATCATTGAAATATTGGCTTATTCATCACCTTTGAATACGGTCAAGTCACTTGCTTAGATGTACTAGAACTCGGTAATGTTACGAAGCAATTTCAACTTCAATATTTGAGAAAGAGTAAGGATCATTTAGTTAAACGAGAGTAAATAGCTGATTTAGATTTTCAATAATGCATGAAATAGCATATGTAAGGTGACTAAGTCAGCAATTGGGAAATATATATGCATTTGTAAAAGAATGCTGAACTGATTGCAATCATTATGTAGCCATTACTTGTGCTGGATGCATCTGATATAGACATTGCTGAGTTATGTGATAATTATATATAGCATGCTTTAGATGCATAAAAGGCAAGACTGTAAAGATCAACAGACGTATCAAAGACTGAATACAATATCTTTTCCTTAGATTCTTGTTTTTTTGCTACTAGATTTTTCAAGCTTTATAATGACTTGTACATGTATGATTAAATGTTAACTTGGGAGGAACAGTTGCAAATGTATCAGTAATCAAACTTTTGACTATTTAGAAAGAGACATCGGATAGTTTATGTTGCATACAACTTGTTGTCATTTGATCTTTGCCAAGGTGTCAAATCAATCTGTGACACCCAGAAAGGAATCGATGTAAAGAATAAGTATTCCTTAGTTGTTTTATTTTCATCAAAAACCTCTTCTTAATTTGTAATGATATTTTTCTAGAAGCTGCTCTGCCCCCCTTGTTTTAATATTAATGCTTACTATGCTTCTTTAGGTTTTTGTTGTGCTGATTTCTAACTTCAATTTTGGTGTATTGATCGAATTTCATGCCAATAATTCATGCCTTATACATATTTTCTTGATCGGAATAGTTGTCTTGTTGGATATGTGTGTATATATGTTCCCATGCTCATTAAATGGCGTCCAATATTAGTGTTTTCATTCATGCTCATCTATATCATCCTTCTAAAACATTATGCACTCAACTTTGTTGAACTAAAAATTGACAGTAGAAGCAACAATATATGGCATTTGTAACACTAATGCTTGACTGAACTTTGTTATTTCTACTTTTACCTCTAATTTAACTAGAAAAATTAGTTTCTCCCTCACTTACTTTTTGTTTGCAACTTTTCGACGATGGTCATGTTCTCTGCATATATTTGGTACGATCTTTTTGCTGATTATCGACTTATTGATAACTCTACTACTTTTGATTCTATCCAATTGAGAAACTCAAAAATTGTCCTTTTATCTTCCGTTAATTTGTGATATTGTTTGATTTAATTTGTAATTCAAACTCTTCACTTACTTTCTCATACATGATCACATCTTGAGGAGTTGTTTATATTAAGATGATAATGGAATATTAAGTAGAATATTAGGTCAAAGCCACGATAATAGTAGAAAACTCACTCATAAATAGATTTCATTCCACCCATTTTGTTTTTAGATAGGTAAAATCTGTTGCGAATTTAAAATTTGACATCTTGAAGGGTTAACTTCAAGACTAATTTTTATATTCAATTTTATAAACGAATGTTATTTTAAAAAAAAATGTATACCTTCCTTCAAAAAAAAAAATGTATACCTTGAAAATCATACCATGCAATTATGCTTAAGGGAAAGATTTATTTCGCTATAATTGGATTAAGTTATGTTAATTATCCAATTGTAATATTTGATATAATATTCTAGAAAATGTTATATTTAGTATCAAAACTCTTTATCGCCTTCCAAGCTTCCTTGTCATTGCTCCTAATGTTACTTGTGTCCTTGTAACTCAATTTCCTCAGTTATAACGTAACCAAATCAAGTCATTTTAGAGCTTATTTTGTGTTTAATTATGTTGTGTTAAAATTGAACAAGTTTGTCTTCTTTAAGGGTTAAATATATTTTTTTAATCTTTGTAACATTTTTCTTTAGCATTTTTAGAAAAAATTGTTAATGGAAAATTTTAAAGTACTAAAATACTGACGGATAATTTTGCAAAAACAAAAAAAATGTAATTTTATTTTCTAAAGATTTATTTAACAATGTATAATATTGACCTGACATAATTTGACCATATTTTTTGATTAATATATATTATATAAGATGTTGGATTCGTTTCGATAAAAAAAATTTTTTTAAGGAAAGATGTGTATAACATTTCATTAATAGTAATATATTCAATACATTGTGGGATTGCATAATAAATAGTGGGACTAGCTAAGGAAATGGCTTCTCTTGCTAAGGCATGAGTCGTTGTATTTGCTTGTCGCCTAATAAGCTCGACCCTAGTGTTTGTGAAGGAAGAGAAAAATTACTCTCTCATCAATAATAACGCCAAATTCTATGATATCTGTCATATGGGAGTGGAAAGCACCTCTCGTTATTTTAGATTCAAGCTCGAAATCTATGTTGTCGAATTGCATGTCTTGCATCCATTGAATGACATGATAAAGACCCAAAGCTTCGCCAACTGCTACCGAGTAAACTTGATCAAAAGGCAGCACTTTAGCTAAAACAAAAGTTCCAAAATCATCCTGAAGACACGCTCCAATACTTGTCTATTGGAATTGTTCAGAGAAAGTCGCATCAATATTGCTTTTGAACCTCCCACTACAAGGCGGCAACCATTGCGGAACAACATGTCTAGTTGGGGAATTCTGGAGCTGTACACTATGTTGCAGCATGTTAGCAGTCTGCTGCTGCTGTGCGGCATCCTGCATAGGCGCAGTTTGACTTGGAAGATTGGCTTCATGCCAGTCATCAATTAAATGTCGCGCCCTGTCAACCACTTGCGCACAACTCTCTGTTACGTTCTCCCAAATCTTGAGGTTCCGATGCTTCCACAAGCTCCAACAAATTGCTGCAATGCGTTGTTGAATGTTCGTAGGCAGGTTCTGAAGCAAATGGAAGATGGAATTGACAGCAGAATCTGTGGATATGGCGGCATGTTGAACATGAGGCCACACACCAGCAGCATTCTAAACTTGAATAGAAAATCAACACTCAAACAACAAATGATTTAAATCCTCGTAATCAGAAACTTGCACAATTCGTCGGGCAAGAAACTCCTTTGGCTTGCAAGCAAACTCTAGTCGATAAACATCCCTGACACATACGCCATAACAAATTTTTAACTTTTGGCGGAACCTTCAAGAGCCAAATGGTATTCCAACTACCCGGACGGTGAAGATGTGAAACATCCACTAATTCTTCAACACATACACGATAAGCACTTCACACCGTATAACAACCATTCCTCTCCGCTTTCCAGATAAGACGATCATGTTGTACCTGATCATACAAAGGTGTGTGCAAAATGGCATCAGCTATGTCATTACTAAATACTTGTCGAACAAGAGGCACATTCCACCGCTTAGCATGCTTAGATATCAAACTTTCGACTTTGAAATCACGAACATAGAAGCTTCCTGCGATGCTGCCATCGAAACCGATACACCATCTTGCTCCACCGCGAACAATGAAACGAGCTCGTAAGGTACTACGCCAAACATAACTCGGGTTGTGACCAATTGTGGCAGTGAGAAAGGATTTAGATGGAAATTATCTAGCCTTGAATATACGTGTGACAAGAGAATGAGGCTCCGAAAGAAATTTCCATCCTTGCTTTCCCAACATCGCAAGATTGAACGTCGAAAGATCCTTGAACCCCATTCCACCATGGGACTTATGTGTAGATATGCCATGCCCCCACCATAACGAATTCATCATCCTTTCGATAGTGGTGATAAGCGTAGTAGGTAATTGGAAAAGGCTCATAACATAAGACAAAATGGCTTGTAGAACAGACTTAATCATAACCTCCCGCCTGCCTTTGATAGGCACTTGCTACTCCAAGAATTTATCCTTTGCCACACACGGTCCTTAATATAAGCAAAGGTGGCCGTCTTATTCCGTCTTATCATGGAAGGCATACCTAGATACTTATCGGTGCCCAAAACAGCTCGAACCCCCAAAATGCGGGTGATACTATCCTTCAGAGCATCTGTCACATTTCTACTATAGAAGACTTCAGACTTTGGCAAGCTAATTACTTGACCGGATGCCACCTCATAAATGTTAAAAATATTTTTCGTGATGTGTGCTTGACTTTCCTCTGCTTTGAAGAAAAGAAAACAGTCGTCAGCAAACAAGAGGTGAGAAACTGGTGGAGCCCCACGACAAATGCTAGTTCCAGAAATAACATTACGCTCCTCAGCATCCCTAATTAGTGAAGAAAGACCCTCCGCACAAATAATAAAGAGCTACGGGGAAAGTGGATCCCCTTGTCTAAGGCCACGCCCCGAAATAATAGGCCCCACCTTCTCATTGTTCACAAGAACAGAATAATCCACTAACTCTACACACATACACATCCAATGAATCCACCTAGAATTGAATCTCATCTTAACCATGACAGCTCACATATAATCCCAATCCATACGGTCATATGCCTTACTAATATCAAATTTCAAAGCAACACACTTGTCATTGCCCCTCGTCTTAGTCTTCATAAAGTGAACAACCTCGATCGCTACCATAACATTATCCAGAATGGACCTACCCGGAACAAAAGTAGACTGGTTGTCAGAAATGCATTGAGAGAGGACCACTTTCAACCTGTTAGCTAAAACTTTAGAAATGAGCTTGTAAAGAACAATGCAAACAGCTATCGGATGCCAATCCTTCATGCTATGTTGCGAATTCCGTTTAGGAAAAAGAGCAATATTCGTCATATTCAAATCGGGAGGAAATTGTCCCGTATCAAGCCAAGCACAACACTCCTTAAAAATTTCGTCACTACACAAATTCCAAAATTGTTGATAGATACCTGGATTGAAACCATCAGGACCTCGACATTTATCCGGATGCATTGAAAACATAGCTTCACGAAATTCAGCTTTTGTGAAAGGAGCCATAAGCCTCTCATTATCAGGAGCAAAAATAGATTGGTTAATGACATCAATAACTGGAGAGGAAGCGCTGCCATGCTTTTGAAAAATATTAACAAAATAATTTTTTGCTACATTGCGCAAGCCCTGTTCATCCGTAATTTAATTTCCAGCGTCATTGTCAAGAGAAATAATATAATTTACCTTCTTCCTATCAGTGGCTGATGCATGAAAAAACTGTGTTGCGGTCTCCATCCCAGTACCAATGAGTCTTGGCGCATTGACGCCAATAGGCATCATCCTAGCTAGTAAGCGCTGCATTCTCTTGCGTAATTTTGTGTTTCGGTGAATATTTTTAAAATATTAAATGTTGGTAATTTTTTATAAAAGTGGTATGAATATGAGACCGGAGTAATAATGAAAAAAGGCAACCGTTTGACTATGATTTGGTTTAATTATATTTCCTTAAAGAAATAATAAATGATTTGGTTTCAATTCAAATTTGATTGCGAAGTAATTTCGGCGAAAAGCAGGCTTTGATTTGAAGGAAGGATCATCTCATCGACGATGGCACGACGGAAATCAGCCAAGGACAGATTGAGCTGTCTACCGGACTCGCTTTTGTTGCATATCATGTCCTTACTTCCTACCAGCACCTCCAAGTCTTCCACTTTTCCGACGAATTGCTCTGTTACAGAACCGTGTCTGATGAATTGTTCAGAAAATTTGCATTCAAAAGTTCAATCTCACTATCACCTACCCATTCGGTGGTATGTTTCTACACGACTGTATTCAATTGTGGATCCTTGCTGCCACTGGCCCTCACCTTCAAGAACTCGGTCTCACCGTCAAGGACTCCGCAATAATCCTCCCTCCTTTCTTTTTAATCAATTGCACAAATCTTGTTTGTTTCCCTCAGGTAAATTATGTGATTTTTTTTTCCTCCTTTCCTCAATATATATATATATATATATATATATATATATATATATGTGGAGTAAGAAATAGTTTCTATGTTCATCTTTTCTTTTCTATATATAAACGGTTAACTTGATCTTTAAATGACACTTTCTCACTAATTTACTCTCTAAACTATTAAAATATTCCTAAATTATTCTCTCATCCAATTACTTAGTCTACCAATTTACAAAATTGGTTGATTTTCATAATAGTTAAAGGACCAATGTGTTTTTTATAGTTTATCAATATGCAGCTTTTGAAAAAGGTTAAAAACACTTCGCTTAACTTGTTGAAAACTAAGCATGTGTGCTTTCCTTTGGTTCATATATGTGTAGCAACAACCCCTTGTTTGTTTGGGGATAGACTGATAGTTGTTTTTCATCTCTTTAACTTTGCAGGACTAGTTGTTGTAATCTAGTTCTGCTGCTTTTGGTACATCTTGTGTTAAGTAGCGGAACTTTTTGTTAATATATCTTATTTTGGCTTGTTAAAAAAAATATTTTAGTTGATTTTAATAGTTAAGGATTAAATCGTTAAGGGAGTAACAATTTATGGATCAAATTAATTGTTTATTTTGAGGAAATACTGATTATTCGTTATAATGGCAAAAGAAATAATTTGACAGTGATGGCATCAAAGTCGACACGGGAGAGAAAAATGATAATGTGAATTAAGTCGATTGGTGACACTCACAGACACCCGTCGGCTTAAAACCCATTAAATAGTACTCCTTCCCTTCCTTTTAAGTATTAAGTGCTACTTTTGAAGAAATTTTTTGTTCTTATTTAACTGTCATTTTTAAAGTTCAATGCAACAATAAATGTTGTTTTACCAACATTACCCTTAGTTATTTATTGTGGAGAGAGAAATATAGGAAATAAGATATTAAATGACTAAGGCTATTATAGTAAAAGTATAGATTATTGTATAAGAAAAAGTAACATTTATTGAGTGTCTTGGTTTGTGTAAAATGTTAACAAGTGACACTTAAAAAGGAACGGAGGTAGTAATTCAAATAATGTAAATGATAATGTTGGATACTTCCCTAAAAAAAAATGTTGGATACTTATTCTTTCAAAAAAAAATAATGTTGAATACTTATATTGTACCCGATAAAAGATGTTGGATACTTATATTTTGAAGCCTACTGTATACTCAAAAACGAATTCAAGTAAACAGGATCTAAGTATACTTTACAATGACTTTAAATTTTCAACATATATTTGAAATATGCTTTTCTATAATTGGTAGTAACTAAAATATACCATTTTATTGATGATCGAAACAATTTCATCCACCTATTGTAGTTGATTGTGTTTGTGCATGAGGAACATATTTCACAATATGTTATTAAAAAACAATCATTTCTCTGCATTTATTAAACATGTTTAGCTATAAAACTCTCCCAAAACTTCAGTGTTATAATACATACACCAACAATTCTGTCCCAACTAGGGCCCCAAGTACTCTAATAAACCATTTGGTTGATTACACACACCAACAAGTCTGTCCACATGCCACAATTAAAAAAAATTAGTTACTTTTAGGTCAAGAATTTCGCTACTTTTAACTTGATTTTTGGCATTACTAAAGAAAAATATTTAATTCATGGCATATAGAAAAGTATAATAAAATTTTTATTTTTTATAATGTTCTAAATATATCTTCAAAAATTTATAAGTTTAAAAATAATTGAACAGAATTAGTTTTAGCAAAGATTGAACAAGAGACAACACTAGGATTTTATTTTGAGGGGGACCGTGATCAAAACAAAAAAATCTTCAATTTTTTTTTTAATAACAACCACACTATAAGTATACATTAACACTTATCTTTAGATCTACTTAGGATCACACAAAACCTTTAACACATTTTGAGATAGAACGGGAATTTGGATACAAATTGAAATGTATGCAACTTTCATAGGTACATGACTAAAGATATTGGTGTAAGCAAATCATGCCAACATTTTTTCTAAGAACTTACCCTCATTTCTTTTTTCACTTTCTGTAGCTTTCTACTTTTGTATATTTACTATTGTATAAATCTGTATTGGACAACATAACTCCTGTGAATTCCAAATAACAATATCATAGTAGGAATTCAACATAAGTTGTGTCTCAATAGTCAATACTAGTTATTTATGAAAATTCAGCTCCAAAAGATCTCAAAATTGACAATTTCACTTAGCTATTATTATGAAAAAATTTATTTAAAAAAAAAACCTTGAAAAGTAGTGTGTGTCATTGTAGGGTGTTATATTTGTTCCTGCGGTGACAATGACATATGCCATGTATTTTTTGAGTTGCATATCAATGACTTTTTTATGTCATTGGCATCTTTATTTCTATCAATATCTTAATCACTCATTCTCTTTTATTTAATTTCTTTATTTTAATGATTCATCCAATATTATCTTTCATCTAAAATAAACTTAAACACAAACGACACCAGAAGCCAATAACACTTTTCACATATCAATTAGTATTAAAACACTAAAAAAGTTATAGACTCTTGAGGAACCATGGCCTCCAAAGGCCATCATAGTCGCACCACCATTAATCTGTTTGCACGAAAAGTTTGTCGAGAGTATGAAAAACAATAAAGAAAATTTTTAAGGGTTAAACTTTTTTTGACTAATTGTAAGAGTTAATATTTAAAGAGTGTCTTGACGACATTCGTTACATAACTTTACATTTTTAATACAACATTAATTTTCTTCTCTCAACTTTACCCTCAATAAATACTTAAATTTCTCTCTCGCATAATTTTCGATGTAACTTTAATTTTGTTTTTTTCTTGAACATTTTAGTAAAAGTGTTATGTCTAATGATTATTTCATTTAATTCTTTAATTTATGTACAATATTCATTTTAAAAAAGAAGGAGTATTACTTTTGACCGATAGAAAATAAACAATCAACCGAACGTTTTAAGTAAAATGTGTAAAGTAAAGTTTTGTCAAAAAAAAAAAGTAAAATGTGTAAGTGTATTTGACCCAACAAAAAAAAAAGTGTTTTAAGTGTGACAGGTTTGGGCGTTTGGCAGCATTCTAACATGAAATAATTGTTCTTGTCCAATTTCTACAACAACGACAATGAAATTAATCATATTTGGTCTTGTAGGTAGAATGAGTGGTCCTTAACCCAATTACTACTACATTATCTCCTCTACTTGTTTCCTCTAACCACCCCATCAGGTAGGTAGAACATGTGGTATTCCATAGAGAGTCATCGGAGGAGGTACAATACTTGGACCATGATAATAACATAAGCACTATGCTCAGCAGTTAGCATTTACTCCCTCAATTTTTAAATATAAATAAAATTAACTTTTTTATATGAATCATATACTTCATTAAATGAATAAACCTAAAAAATCAATTTTGCTTATACTCTTTATGTTCCTTTTTAATTGTCACATTTTAACTTTTTACACAAACCAAGACAATAAATACTTTTATTACTTTTGATACAACAATTTATCTTTTTTCTATAATAACCTTAATAATTTAATACCTCATTTTATATATTTTTCTCTCTGCAATAAATATTTAAGGGTAATATAGATAAAACCACACTTAATGATACATTAGACTTTGAAAACGACA
This sequence comes from Medicago lupulina, assembly GCA_958299785.1. Taxonomy (NCBI): domain Eukaryota; kingdom Viridiplantae; phylum Streptophyta; class Magnoliopsida; order Fabales; family Fabaceae; genus Medicago; species Medicago lupulina. The sequence continues at coordinate 29,359,416 of OY283143.1, forward strand.
ATTAATTAAAAACAAAAATTTATGCAAAAGTGACGATTATAAAAAAACGGAGTAAGTATTTAAAAACGGAAGGAGTATTATACAATGATAAAAATAAGCTGTCGTTTGACTTTGATACGAGGACAAAAGTATTTACACGAAATTCATTTCTAAACAAATTCGTCAAAAATCTAAATAAAAGTTGGAAAATGTTGGTCCACCAACACTTTCAAGTAAGAAAAACAATCACTCACTGTCACCTAGAATTCCTCACCTAAACCATCAACTCTAATTTTCATGTATCAAATGATGACGACGTGGCCCAGTCACGTGCAAGAACGCAACCATTATAGTCTAAGGCATGTGACGACCCACCGTTCTTAAAGATTTTTTTGCCCGAATTCTATACTCTTATGAAAATAATTTCAGGTAACAGAACTACGAAAATATCTCTATCTCTATTTTACCACATATGAATATTAGAAGAGGTAAAAAAGTTTTGTTTTAAAAAGGTATGAAATAAAAATATCTGTATCAAAATATTGAAGTCTCTTTTATTGGGTAGTACACAGATGACATTGGTCAACTACAATGTCAAAGATAAAAAAAATTTATAAAAAAAGAAAGCTATTTATTACGTTGTGGTTGGTCAATGTCACATGAATATAACATTGATACTACAATGTCATCCGAAATGCTACCCTTTTAAGTAGCAACTCAATACTATTATTCTTTAAAAAAAAAAAACAACCCAATACTACTATTTTTTTGAAGAGGAATTCTTTTATAATCACAAATACAAATAAATAGTGTTTGGACACACATATATTAAAAAAATTTATCTAATAGTGTTTGGTCACACACACTATTTCAAGAAATAACTTTTTTATGTCTGTGTGACCAAACATTATTCATTTGTGTTTGTAACTATGAAAGAATTCCCCATCTTTGAGATGCTAGTTTCGAATCGAGAACCATCAGAGGATGACAGATGATCCATCAACAAAGCAAGGATGGTTGTAAGATTTTTGATGCTTGTAGATAAATAAATAAAATTTTGTCATGTTAATTATTAATTATTCAAATGTCATTTTTCCTTTACATATTTCTTTAAAAGATTCATTCATAAATAAAATTCTCTAAAAAAATATTTTTAATAGAATTAATAAAAACGTGTTAAAAAGAAATATATGTATATACTACTAACTTATTTTTTGGTTTCGTTTTGGTCTCTTAACTCTAATACATTCATCCTAACATAAAGGACCAAAGTGGTCGACGGAGGAAGAGTTAAGAAACCAAAGAGAAACCAAAAAAATAAGTTAAGGGACCAAATCGAAATTTTTAATAGTTAAGGGACCAAAACGAAACCAAAAAGTAAGTTAAGGGACCAAAACGAAACTTTTAATAGTTAAAGGACTAAAATGAAACCAAAAAATAAGTTAAGAGACCAAAAGAGTAATTAAGCCTAAGTAAAAATAGTACTTTTGTGCCCATAAAAATATGGTGTCATGGACAGACCACAACTTCCTTATTTTTTATTGCAATTCTTAAAACACACAACAAAAATGCTAACACAAATATAATTGCATAATTATTCCAAAAACAGATAACAGTCTCTTGTTACAAAATATAATCAAAATATAGTTTGTAACTGAGAGTACCTACCTAAATTACTGGATAAATGGAATTATCCTTATTCACTTGATACAACAAAGGACAATGAAATTAGTGATAATACATATTCTATTTGTTATGATTAATTAATGATGCATGTTTCTTAATGTCTTCCATAAACTCATCAAGATTCCGATGAGAGGATCCACCAACGGCCACAGCTTCCTCCGCCTTCTTCTTCCACTTGATGGCATTTTGCTTCAACTTCTCTGCTTTTTCCCCTATTGTAGCTTCCAATAAGCACTTCTTCACTACATCTCTTGTTACCAATTTATTATCTACAGCCCAACCACACCCCATTTTAATCCCTATCCCATAAATATCAACCAAGAACTTCGCATTTGTAAGTTGATCAGCCCGTGATGGAAATGTTACCACCGGAACTCCTGAAGAAACCGCTTCCATCGATGAATTCCAACCGCAATGCGTTACGAAACATGCCACTGAAGGATGAGCAAGTACTTCTACTTGTAGACACCATTTCACAACTTTTCCTCTCTCATTTGTTTCCTCCAAAAAACCATTAGGTAAACCTTCAGGTTTGTTTAATGCCCACAAAAACGTGACTTGAGAATTCAATATCCCATGTGCAATTTCATCCATTTGTTCTTGAGAATGTGTCCCAAGAGTCCCAAAAGATATGTAAACAACAGAACCTTTTGGTTTTGTGTTTAGCCACTCTACAATCTCATCATGATCATTTGTCTTATTAAAATCACCACGAATCTTGCTTGCTCCTTCTGCATCTGGATTTTTAAACGATGGACCAACGGTTCTTACGGGGATTGATTTGCTCGAAATATAATCGATGAAATCTTTCTCTAGTTCTTCATAGGTATCCATGAATACACAAAACACTTTAGACAAATCCTTAAACTCTTCTAAGACAAGTTTACCTATAAATGGATGTGCACAATAAGGATGTATAAGATTTGAAATTTCATTGTATTTAAGAACTATAGAAGGAATGAGTTCAACATCAATGTAAGGTTCTTCATTTGTAGGGAAAGGCACTAATTTATGGACATAGTTATAGTAAGTTGTGAAAACAGCAGCTGAATTAGTCCATGATAAAACAGAAGGAACATTGTGTTCATTAGCTACATCACAAACCCATGGAAAAAAATAGTTGTTTATGATACATGCAAATGGTTTGTTAGAATCAGCATGACTCTTGATCAATTGAGAAATGTATTGTCTCCCAAGAACCTCGATTTCTGAGTAGTGTTCAACAGCTTGAAAGGCTGCATGATCACCTTCTGGTAAACCATCGTCAAAGAATTCAAATGTGATGGAACCATCACCAATTGGATATGCAAAGTTGTCAACAATGTTGTTAGCAATTCGCATGTTTTTGCCTGCTGTCTCTGTTGTGGTGAAGATGATAGATGCACCCCTTGCAGCAAGAGATTTTCCTAGACCAACAAGATGGTTTAGGTGTCCTTGAAATGGAAAAGATACAAGGAGGATCTTAATGGGATCTTCGTTTGCCATTTTTTTGCTTTCTATAAATTGGTGATTTTCTTCTTTCAGAGTTGGAGATGTATATACACACACACTATAGCAAGAGAATATTAGGTTTTTGAATAATACACGTTTAGTCTCTTAGTTTTTATCTTTTTATAACAAATTAATAATAGTTTGTCCTTTTGCCATTCATTGCAAAATGACAATGAAATTAATGATACTGACTCTTTGCCATTACATTACTTACTTATTTATGTGGTCTCAATTTTACCACACTTCCTCTTCCATCTGGTAGCTAGAATGTGTGGTGGAGCTACAGCACTCATGATCAGCAGTATGCGTATTATAGACCGAAAATGACATATTTAATTGACGGATTTCATTTTATCTTTATTTCTCTCGCAATCAATCGTTTTATTCATTAAAAAATTTATTTTATTTAATCGTTAATTTATCATCCATTTTCACAAATTTGAGGATGACATGACATATAAGTGGTGGTTTGAACCACCAGCATTCATCAGTTTTACCTTTCTTTAGATTTTGTGTTTTATTATTTTGGTTGGGTTTGATGTGCCACCCCCCGCTCCATCTTTAAAACAGTTTTATTGGGTTTTTAATGAATAAAAAAAAACAATTTCATTGGCGAAGCACGGTCACAAATTAGAGGATGATTTATAAGTGGTGGTTTGAACCACCAGCTTTCATCACTGCCGCTTTCTTAATTGAACGTCCTAATTATAATCGGTTAAATTGCGTTGATATAAAATTAAAACTTTTATTGCTATATCACATGGTTATAATTCTACTTTCTTAAATCAAAAGATTGGCCATAAACTAATAATTAACCACATAATCTTCAACAAAGACAGAAAGGGGATTCAAGAATTCCCTAATGGTCGTTATGCATCTAAATCAAGCCAACCTAATCTCGTATTAGGTAGGAAAATCAAAACCTTGCAACCACTTTATCTTTTTTATTTTCTTTAATTCTAATAAATTCCGTTAATTGACAAGTTGAACGACAATCCCTAAGAAGATGGTAACTTACTACTTTATTAATTGAGTACGATTTAGTGCACTTTGACAAATTCCATCAGTAATTTGAGGTCCGTCAATTCTTCTTCCACTTCTTCTTCTCTATGGCAGCTCCTTAGGATTATCTTTCGTATCAACATTGAAGGTTTTTGTCTGGTTGACATCAAGTTGCTTGGAAATCGATTATGTCCGTATTGGTTGTTGATGTAGTTCACTTCTTCTTTTGGCACATAGCTCGCATTTCATTACTTGCTTTCTTTGCTCCTCCTAAATGGACTTCAGTTTTTGTGGAATCTTTGCAATCTGTTTGCTTAGTTCCTTCACATTATTGGTTAGGAGTTTGTGTTGCGCGAGTAGAGCATCATTTTTCTTAAGCTCTAACATACCGGCCTTCCTTGTACTTCCATAAATAATCAACGTTTATATCTCTTTTAGGTAGATAATACTAACTCAATATTCCTTAAAATAAAACAAAAACACTAATCTCTCTTTTATCGTTTTCTGTTTTCTTTTATACCAATTCCATAATGGTGTGTGTTTAGATCAAGATTTTAGAATGGAAAGGGAGAATTTACTCTTCATTCAAGTTTGATATAATTATTATATGATAATTTTTTTAGACGGGTTATTATTTATCATGTTGTTATTTCAATTTTTTAAAAAATATTTTACAATGTCCATAATTTTTTTTATAAAAAAAAGTAAGTTCTTCTATCATTTTTCTCCTAAACTCTCTGTACCAGACCAACATAAAGTATAATAAAGAAAGCCTAAATCAAACAGTCCATTAAGGCCAAGTTTAATATCTCACGGAGAAGCATTTTAAAGGTGTATGTTAAGCCTAGTGTGCCCTGTCGCATAGGAACGCGCCACGGTTAACTCGCTCCTAAGCTATTTAAGCGTGATTCATCGTCATGCTCAGATACACATTCATTTTACACTCATTTTGCACACTTTTTTCCACCTCTTTCATACACTAACTTCAGCGCTGGAGTGACAACATGTTTATAGACATTATTCTCACCTCGAGAACGAAGCTTATTTCTTTTCTCATCGGAGAACCGTAAACTATCTTAACTCTCTCATATTTATTATATATTTTCTTTTTTTATACTCTTTCTGGTATATTTTTCTCTCTTCACATGTTATTTCATAATCAAATGGAGCATTATACACATTTACATAAAATAAAATAGAAAGAACAAAATTAAATAATACTAATTAATGTGACTAAATTAGTTTTGATTTAATTTTTAAGTGAATGTGTCCAAATGTTTTTTAGTTTAAAGTTATGTGCATGAAGCTTTGTATCATACACATCTCATCCACTAGGGTTACCCATCTACTAAAAGTTTAGTACTACAACTAATACCACAAATAACAACTACATATGCTTTTATCACCATTGACCAAACGTGGAGAGACCTGGAACATTTAGTTAGTTTTAGAAATACTCGTGACTAACAACACGCTCTTAGCCTCGTACCGTAGTACTATCATGTTCCACGTACCAATCACAACAACCTAGAAGAACTAATACTACCACCACAACAAGTCACAGCTGCCGACATTTCATTTCTTCGGAAAATAAAGTAGAAAACTCTTCACTTTTTTTTTCCAACAAAATAAAAATAAGAATTGTCACTTTATCAGCTACTTCAAACAATAGCATTATTAGACTAAATTACAATCAGGAGTTTATTAAATTTGAGGTTTATAATAGATTTATCTTTTAAGTTATTTTAGTTACTTTAAATTTAAAGTTTCTAATAGGTTAGTCATTTAAACTCGTGTGCTAAAAATATAAGTTAAGAGATTAAAAAGGGTATTAAATAACATTGAATATCCAATTTTTAAGATAATAATTTTATCCTTAGTTTCTTGACTTATGCTTTAAAGGACAAGCTAACATTATATTTCCTTATTAGAACACAAATTAAAAAGTTAAAAGGATAACAAAAATTAACTTTTTTATTAAAACGGGAAATTCTAACCGGTGCCCCGGGCACTGGTTAAGGATATGAAATAAGAAATTATATAGTAGTTAATGCATTGAAATTGTGTAATTAATTGATAATAACGTCAAAAACAACTTCCTTTTATGATAATAATTTCCTTTTTATGGTTTGCTTAACCGGTGGCCCGGGACACTGGTTAACAAGACCTTGAAACAAAAATGTTTGAACTTTTACAACATTAAATATACAATTTAAAAGAAATATGTATGTTTTTTTTAGATTTTTAACTTGTATTTTAAAGACAGTATTTTTCCTTGTTCATATCTTTAAACAATGATCTTTTTTCTATTAACAAATTTTCTTCCTATTGTTTGCATGGGTGGTGGCACACGCTCTTAAATCTTGAATTTGCACGAAGAACCAAATATCTCATTGTTTAGTGTTTGATAGGGACGGAAATAGATCACGCCGGCCTATAGGGGCCTACGGTCTAGAGAAGGCCTATATTTTTTTAGAAGCCTATTTAGCTTAAAAGGTTAGGCCACAAACCATTCAAAAAGTCTCTTAAACCTATTAGACCGGCCTATTTAAGTAAACATGAATAATATTATTTATTATTATATTATATTTTGTACTTTGAATTAAAATATAAATTTGTTAACTTTTTCAATAATTTAAGCTTATTAACTTATTCAACAAAAAAAATTAAGCTTATTAATATACATTAATTTTTCGCATATATAAATGTATTATTATAAACTAGAATTGAAATATTATACAATATATAGTCAAAATTCGTAAAAACACATGTTGATTATCAAAAGATAGTTTAATCTAATTGATCTATTAGTTCGTAAGTCCATTTAAACTTAGATCACATTACTTATTTAAAGATGTTCATATATGATATGGGTTTTAAAACAGACTAGCAAGTCGTAACAAACTTTCATAAGGTCAGGCTCAGGCCTACAAAGTAAGCCTATGACAGGCTGCAGGCCAGACTTAGGCCTTAAAAAAAATTGACAAGGCAGGCTTAGGCCTTGCAAAGCCTAACTCGACCTAACCTATTCCCACCCCTAGTGTTTGGAATCCCCCGTGTGTTCATGTATGCACCAAATACTGACCCGCGAGTGTAAACTGCAAAGAGGGTCAACTAGCTTTATTGACGTGGTGACTTTTTTGTTTGACTTTCTTCTTTTTTTTTACCCCTAATATATACATACATGATCATATAATCTCTTATTCGATATGAGACTATTTAAAACATTTCTAGAGCGTGAATATAAATGGTGGATGACCCAAATGATCTTAGAGGTTTCTGATAAATAAGACCAATAATTTTTTTGAAAATTTTCTTATATATGTAAAAGCTAGATACCATGAAAGTTACTCCCCAAGTTACCCCCCTCAGTCTCATTTAGTTATTTTAGAATTTTTTTTTTTTTTTACGTCTCAATATAACTGTCGATTAAGAATATCTTTTTTTTTTTTTATGGTGGCCGAGTTTGAACCTGACCTTATATATATTATACATTGTATCTACCAACTGAGCTAAGTCGCGAAAGTCATCCATTAAAAATATCAATACAACATATATTATTTTGTCATATTAATATACTCTTATTTATTAAAATTATTAACTACAATTAATAAAAAAAGGTTTCTCTAATATTTTAATAATTTATACTAATTTTACTATTCAACCTTGCACAATTCTAAAATTACTTTTAAAATTATTGGGGGAGTAGTAATTTATGTGTGCAATTAATTTTTTCATAATTATTTTCTTATAAAAGACGTTTGCAATTACTGTACACATGGACAGTTGAATAACGTCATGATGAACATTTATTATACTTGACCTTTTATAAAACTCGTGATTTCATGTCAGATTCACTACGTGGATACGCGGCCATCACAAACAAAAGAAAAATAATAATTTCTTCCAAAGGTTTTTCTCTTTACAAGAATTCATTTTCAATCTTTAGGCTTAATCACTAGAATTTTACCATCCATTACAATGTTAGTAGAATATTAGTCTATGTAGTTGGATGTTGGCTCACACCAAAAAAAGCATGCATCAAACTGGTTGTTGGTACAGCATACTGGTTCATATTAGCACAAGACAAATTACAGTTGCATGCTGCCTTTCTATCATGTATCGAACTTGTTATATATTTTCTAACATATATGATGAAACCTTAACAATTCTCATCACATGAACTTTTAACCATGTCTTCTTCTTCTTCATGGCTAACTTCTCCTTCATGCACCCTTTTACCTTTAGATTCATCTTCCTCTACACCACAACTCATACTTCAATGGTTAACCTTTCTTTTCCTATCTCCATGTCCTCAAAGACTTCTCCTTTCTGTTCTTGATTCCTTGTTTTTACTCTCCCTCTTAGCTTTTGCAGCTTACAAACTCTATTCAAGAATCAACTCAAGTTCCAACTATAACTCCTCAATCACAAAACCACTTCTGAAAGAGAAAGACTCTGACTATAGAGTCACTCTTTGGTTCAAACTACCCTTGTTGGTAACTACCCTTTTGGCTATAACTTACACTGTTCTAGGAATCTTGGCTTTTACTCAAACCAATAACCTTTCTTCATGGAAACAAATAGAAGCACCTTTTCTGTTGTTTCAAGCAGTAGTCAACATTGTGATAGTGATTCTAATGTTACATGAGAAAAAGTTCAAATCTTCCAAACACCCTTTATCACTAAGAATCTATTGGATAGCCAACTTTGTGATTGCTTCTTTGTTTGCTATTTCAGCTGTTTTCCGAATTGTAAATGCCAGTGAGGAAAAATTGGAACTTAGTTTGAGAATAGATGATGTATTCTCATTGGTTAATCTTCCATTATCTGTGTTCTTTTTTGTCATATCCATTAGAGGGTCATCAGGGATTCATGTGATAAGAATATCCGATGTAGTAGCGACATATACATCGGTTCCGACTGATGGAAATTTGAGTCCTTATGCTGGTTCTTCATTTTTGTCCAAAACAGTTTGGTTTTGGATGAACCCTTTGATTAATAAAGGTTACAAAACTCCCCTTAAACTAGAAGATGTTCCTTCACTTCCTCTTGAATTTAGAGCAGAAAAAATGTCAGAATATTTTATAAAGAATTGGCCAAAACCAGAGGAAAGCAGTAAGCATCCAGTTATAGTAGCCTTATTTAGGTGTTTTTGGAAACACATAGCTTTCACCGGCTTCCTTGCAATGATAAGGCTTTGTGTTATGTATATTGGTCCACTGTTGATTCAGAGTTTTGTTGATTTCACATCAAAGAAAGATAGTACTACTAGTGAAGGTATTATTTTGATATTGATCCTTTTTGCAGCAAAATCAGTTGAAGTACTGAGTGTTCATCAATACAACTTCCACTCGCAGAAAATCGGTATGCTTATTCGTTCGAGCATAATCACTTCGGTTTACAAAAAGGGTCTAAGGTTGTCAAGTTCTTCAAGACAAGCTCATGGAACAGGACAGATAGTGAATCACATGGCTGTTGATGCTCAACAACTCTCAGATATGATGATGCAGCTTCACCCTATATGGTTGATGCCATTGCAAGTAGCCGTTGCATTGGCTCTAATGTATAGCTATGTTGGTGTATCAGTACTTGCAGCATTGCTTGGAACTAGCATAGTGTTTCTTTTCGCGCTATATCGAACCAAGAGTAGCAACAGATTTCAGTTTCAGATGATGACAAGCCGCGATTTGAGGATGAAGGCGACAAATGAGTTGCTTAACAACATGCGTGTGATTAAGTTTCAAGCTTGGGAAGAGTATTTCGGTAACAAGATTAAACAGTTTCGTGAATCCGAGCATGGATGGATTGGGAAATTCTTGTACTATTTTGCTGTTAACTTTGGAGTTTTGTCTGCTGCACCATTAGTTGTAACTGTTCTTACCTTTGCAACTGCAACTTTTATTGGAATTCCTTTGAATTCTGGCACTGTTTTCACAATAACTTCGATTATCAAGATACTTCAAGAGCCTTTGAGAACTTTTCCTCAGGCTCTTATCATGATTTCTCAAGCAACAATATCTTTAGGAAGGTTGGATGAGTTCATGACGAGTAAGGAAATGGATGAGAATGCAGTGCAACGAGAGGAGAATTGTGATGGTGATGTAGCTGTGGAGATAAAAGATGGGAAATTCTCATGGGATGATAACGATGAGAACGACGCTTTGAGAGTTGAAGAGTTGGTAATTAAGAAAGGGGATCATGCTGCTGTTGTAGGAACTGTTGGTTCAGGGAAGTCTTCATTATTGGCTTCTGTGTTGGGAGAAATGTTCAAGATCTCAGGAAAGGTATATATGCTTGATTTGGATTCATGAAGGTTCTTCTTTTTATTTTGCACTTCAATTTGTTTGCTTCTTTGTGCAAAGAAAAATAGTATTTGGCTCATCATGGTTGTAAATTGTCATTAAAAACTTTAACTGCAGCCAAAACAATATCTGCAACAGCAATTTCAATCGCATCCACCGCATTTGGCTATAATTTTCTACCGAGACTAAGACCACATTTTAAAACCTTGGTATATGTCTTCATATACTGGGATAGATTTTGACTCATCGATATCATATGAGATAACTATTAAAGAACATGGATATTGATATTTAGGGCCTATTTGTATTGAGGAAAACTAACCGTGCATATTTGAGTTTTTCCATTGACATAAACACTAGTGAGACTGTTTCAGTCGGTGCAATGTTTTTGTTACAAGAACTCATGACTACGCTATTAAAATGTATTTAAAAATATTTGATTGATTTGTGATTCTGTGAATATTATTCTAAGAAAATCTACTTGTAAAATTGTTCAGGTCAGAGTTTGTGGAACGACGGCGTACGTGGCACAAACATCATGGATTCAGAATGCAACCATCAAAGAAAACATATTGTTCGGTTTACCAATGAACATGGACAAGTACAGAGAAGCTTTAAGGGTGTGCTGCCTTGAAAAAGATCTTGAAATGATGGAAGATGGTGACGGAACCGAGATTGGAGAGCGCGGTATTAACCTCAGTGGAGGCCAGAAACAACGTGTGCAACTAGCTAGAGCTGTGTATCAGGACACTGACATCTATCTCCTTGATGATATATTCAGTGCTGTTGATGCTCAAACAGGATCATTTATTTTTAAAGTAAGAACAAAGCTAAAATTCATAGTTTTTATGATATAACAAATTGATTTTCATTAAAAATGAATTGTTAGTTTTAAATTTCTAATGCAAATAACAATCGATTCTCTATCTTTTTGCAGGAATGTATCATGGGAGCTCTGAAAGATAAGACAGTTTTACTTGTAACACACCAAGTTGATTTCTTGCATAATGTTGACTCTATAATGGTATGTATAAGCTCACAACAAGTACCTAAAATGTAGTTTTTCTGTAAATGATGGCTCAATTCAATTTTTCCCAAGTTATCTTACCAATATATAGCGACAGTACTCTTCATGTAGTAGGTCTTATTCAAAGGTTATACTATGTATTCTGTCATGCATTCACCAAAAAACAAATTGCATTATTTACATACATATACAGATACTAATTTTGAAAGGTAAAATAAAATATGGGAAATGTTAACGAGTGCACTTGGGGCACTTGTTAAGAAGTTTAAAGAGGAAATTTTGTCTTGGGAATGATGCATTCAACACATTGAAAGTTTAAAAAGCAACTTTATTCATATAAATCTTATAAATTACTTCTATTTTTAAATCCTTAACTAGTGCTTTAGGGGCATTGGTTAACAAGACCCATAAAATATTAGTATTACGCGCACATACATAACATCTATTAGTGTTTTGAACTGGGGTAGCTATTCTAACATTTTGACACCAACTTTAAAGGTTATGCGTGAAGGGAGAGTAGTGCAAAGTGGAAAGTATGATGAACTTCTCAAAGCAGGTCTAGATTTTGGTGCACTTCTGGCAGCTCATGAATCCTCAATGAAGATGGCAGAAACAAGTGATACAACTAGTAATGATTCAGCTCAATCTCAAAAACTAGCTCGCATCCCATCGAAAGAAAAAGAAAGCGGGGGCGAAAAGCAGTCTTCTTCTCAAGATCAATCCAAGTCTGAAAAAACTGCTGCAAAGCTCATTGAAGATGAGGAAAGAGAAACTGGACAAGTGAACCTTAAATTATACAAACATTATTTCACAGAAGCATTTGGATGGTGGGGAATAGCACTCGTGCTAGCAATGTCGGTGGCTTGGGTTTTGTCATTTTTGGCTGGTGATTATTGGCTAGCATTTGCAACTTCAGATGATTCTAGCGTTCTTTCTTCTACTTTCATTATTGTCTATGCCGTTATCGCTGTTGTTGCATGCATAGTTGTTATGGTAAGAGGTTTCTTGTTTACATATTTGGGTTTAAAGACATCTCAAAGCTTCTTCATTGGAATGCTTCAATGTATCCTTCATGCACCAATGTCATTCTTTGATACTACTCCTTCCGGCAGAATTTTGAGTCGTGTGAGTTTTCATTCAACATTCCTTTTAATGTTTAGGTTTATGCTTTAGTAAACAACCTAATATAATTAATATAACAAAACTCGACACTAATTTGGATGGCTAATGTTGTTCAAAAATGTGGTTCAGTATATCGTTAATGAATATAACAAAGTGTCATAACTCATTAACCATTTCTTGAACATAATTAACCACGATTTTGAACATCCTTAGCCATAATTTTCAGTTGTTCAAACATACATGATAATTCATTATAAGCATAAACATCTTAATTTTATATTTAGTGTTTGGACTTGCTAACACTACTCTTGTTATGAATTGTTTAGGTATCTACTGATATACTTTGGGTGGATATCGCAATTCCAATGTGTGTAAACTTTGTATTGATAGCATACTTACAATTACTCAGTATCGTCATTGTCATATGCCAGAATTCTTGGGAGACTGTCTTCCTCGTAATTCCACTGTTTTGGCTCAACAACCGGTATAGGGTATGATATACTTACTCCTATTTAAATTTTCAGTAATACTATATGGTAATAGTACAAGAAATTGTCAAGGATATGAGTATCAAAAAGAAAAGATAAAAAGGCAATGCACAACCATATATAGATGGAGTCCATGTAAATTTGTTTTTGGAAGGAAAAAAAAAATCAAAGTTTCACATTAATTAGAGATACCATCTAAATAGAGTAGAGTTAGGCCTGAAAACTGAGTTATTTAGAAAGCAACTGAATGAATACTTGTCATGTTTGTTTGGATAAGCAATTGAGTTACTCGCTTATAGCACAAACGCTTATCATCTCTTTGCATATGTATGATCTATTTTATAACAAAAGATATAAGTAAGTCAAATTATTTGCATCCAAACTATAGGCTTTTTTCATATGATATCATGTAGAGCTTATGGAAATAAGCTGCAAAACATTTTATGAACATGTCGTAAATTGTTTTTATATGCTCTCTCAAGCTGTCTATATATAGCGCATTTTGACACTGAACTTTGTTCTTGAACAGATATATTATCTTGCAACTTCTAGGGAATTGACTCGCCTTGATTCAATCACAAAAGCTCCTGTGATTCACCACTTTTCAGAGACCATTTCTGGCGTTATGACAATCCGTAGCTTAAGAAAGCAGAACACATTTTGTCAGGAAAATATTGACAAGGTGAATGCAAGTCTAAGAATGGATTTCCATAACAATGGTGCAAATGAATGGCTTGGTTTTCGTTTAGACTATAACGGAGTTGTTTTCCTTTGCACTGCCACCCTTTTTATGATCTTTCTGCCAAGTTCTTTTGTTAAGTCAGGTACAATCCCTTTCATCTTCTTTTCCTATAATAAAAGTCCTTACATGTATAAACTATTTCTATAGCAAAACATAAAATAAAATAAAGTCAAATTATTTTTATATAAACTATAAGTTGTGTTTTGCAGAATATGTTGGTATGTCTTTATCCTATGGTCTGGCTCTGAGTGGTCTCTTATCATTTTCCATGACTATGAGTTGCAATGTTGAGAACAAAATGGTTTCAGTTGAAAGGATAAAACAGTTTACCAACCTCCCATCAGAAGCTCCTTGGAAAATTGCTGACAAATCTCCTCCTCAAAATTGGCCTAGTCATGGCACTATAGAGTTAAACAATTTACAGGTATATATTGTTTACAAGATTAGATAGTTTAATATGGGGTGAAACCTGAAAAAATAAACCAAAGTTAGCAACATATTTTTATCACATACTCCTATTTAGTAACTTAATTTGCACATATTTAATACTTTTGGTTATAAAATGGTGTGTGATCAGGTTAGGTACAGGGAAAATACTCCTCTAGTTCTTAAGGGAATCTCTCTAACAATTGAAGGTGGAGAAAAAGTTGGTGTTGTAGGTCGTACAGGAAGTGGAAAATCAACACTGATTCAAGTGTTATTTAGGTTGATTGAGCCTTCAGCTGGGAAAATAATGATTGATGGTATTAACATTTCCAATGTTGGTCTTCATGAATTGAGGTCACGTTTCGGAATTATTCCACAAGAGCCTGTCCTCTTTCAAGGAACAGTAAGAACCAACATTGATCCTCTTGGATTGTATTCTGAAGAAGAAATTTGGAAGGTACATATATACTGCATTTGCTTTTTTTTTAACATAGTTAATTTTTTATTGGAATATATACCATGCATCAACGAAATTGAGTTAATTAATGATATTATCTTCCAAATTCCAATAACTAAAAACTTAATGTTTATTTTTGTTGCTGCAGAGTCTTGAGAGGTGCCAATTGAAAGAAGTGGTGGCTGCAAAGCCTGAGAAACTTGAGGCTTCAGGTGATCAAATAAACTCTTGTCATAATTTAACAGTTTAATTCAATAAGATAAGAAAATATGAATAATAACATGTTGTTTATTGTACTATTTTGTTAGTGGTTGATGGTGGAGATAATTGGAGTGTGGGACAAAGACAACTTCTATGCTTAGGAAGAATCATGCTAAAACGTAGCAAAATATTATTCATGGATGAAGCAACAGCATCAGTTGATTCACAAACTGATGTTCTTGTACAAAAGATCATTAGAGAGGACTTTGCGGATCGTACAATTGTTAGCATTGCTCACAGAATACCTACAGTTATGGATTGTGACAAGGTCTTGGTCATAGATGCAGGTATGTTTTTGTTATGTATCTACATGTGTTCATGAGAAAATAACAATAATAACCATGAACCACAAACACATTTACATACTTTAAAGAATTTAAGTAATTAAATGTAATTGCATTTGTCAAGTTGGTGTCTGACATCGACACGTCTTTTATCTGAAATATCAGTAATACATATTAATAAAAAGTTTAATAGAGTGGTTCCATCAAATTCAAAATTTTGTTAAAATTTGTTATAACCACAAAAATGGGTTTAAAGTGAAGCATTATATGAAAAATATTAAGAAAATGTGATAGTGTTTTCTCAAAGTTTTTTATCCTTTTAATAGTGACATGTATAGATTTTTAGATTGGTAAAATAATGAATTGTGGTACATTTGATGTTTTTGGCAGGTTTTGCAAAGGAATATGATAAGCCATCACGTTTGCTTGAAAGACCTTCAATTTTTGCAGCATTGGTTAAGGAGTATTCAAATAGATCAACTTAATCATAGTCAGTTGCTTCCCATTTGTTATGGTAGATCCAAATTTCTTGTTATTAGAGATATAAAGTTTGGCTTAATCTTTCTTTTCTTGATTTCTGCATCATTCTAGCTCTGTCTCTAGAAGGAGAGTATATAATTGGTTTTTTTTTTTCCAAGCAAATTCAACTCATTTTATTTCATTAATAAAAATGTTAAATATAAAGAGGAAAAGAAAATTAGAAGTATGATGACCAGTACCAAAAATAGTAATCTTTTTTTTTTCTTCTTGAGGTGAAACAATAGTCATATTAGTGTATGAACAACCTTATTTATTTATTTGTCGTTGAATAAACTTTACCGCATGTTCAAAGCTCTACTCACTTCATGTGTTATGTGGCTCGCATAAAGATCATACGCTCTAGAGAGTTGAGGAAGGGTATAAAGTTGAAGGTGCATTTCTAAGCCACATATGTTATGTATAACACGTGTTGTTTTTACTAAATTGAGTTGCGGAATACATCATTCTTCTTAAGATATTTCGTGGAACTGATTAAAACATGCAAGGCAGACGATCAACCATAACTTCCATAGGATAAAACGGCTCATACAAATTGTATGAGTTACCTACTATATCATAGAAAAACCATTCTAGAGTATTTAATGATAGGTAAACTTTTGACTTACAATAATGTGTGTTTCAATTGTACCAATATAAGTATCAGTATAAATATAATACAAATGAGAAGAAAAAAAGAGTAATTTTTTAATATACTTATTTTATCCAAAGTAGGTCTCGTAATATACAGATATTTAATATCTTCAGGAACCTTCAATAATTTTTCAAGTGCAATACTGACATTGGTTTCTTTGTATCATTAGGCATGAAGTTCTTTTGAAGTGCAGAACAAACATTGATGGTTGCATCATATTAATTTCTCTATATATTTATTAATAGTAGTTATTGTTTTACTTGGAGGCCTAAGTGCCTTTAGAGAAAAACATTGTTTTTTTTACGTAAGACAAGAGTTTCAACCACCTTATGTTTGAGATCAAAAGTGATGAAAAAAAAATATAAAAGGCGTACATAATCTAAACTTAAATTTTGTAAAAAAATAATAATCTAAACTTAAATACATGAATTAAAAGTGATGACAAAAAATATTTGGAGGACAAAAAATTAAATAAATGGTTTAGAGCGACTAAAAACAAAATTTGAAATTTTTTATATCAACCAAAAACTTATTGAACATAAATCCTGATTTCTAATCGCCACTGTCGAACTTTTATGTGACACTTGGTGTACACTTATGAAGGCAACCGATAAAATTAGACAACGTTGTAACCGGAAAAGATCCCGACTCTTTTATTGATAGTTTATTTTGTCGAGTTATCTAACAACTAAAAATTCACTTTTTTTAAAGTGAATAAATGAGTGGAGGTTAAACAATATACTAAAAATGGACGCTGACTTCGTGTTCTCTGCTCATGGTACATCCTACATGCAACATTCCAAAAAACCACCTGACTCAACCAATTCCTCACCACAGAAACCATCCTTTCGTGACAAATTGCTAGAATCAACACAAGAAATTCCTACACGCGAGAAAGAAGACATGATTGAAAAGAAACTTGTTCGAATTGAGCTGGAAGATGGGAACCGCCTACTTCCTAAAATATACATTGAGCCTCAAATTTTCCAAGAGCTGTGCACTCCTTGGAAAGACGCCTTGGTCGTGAAACTGTTGGGGAAAAGCCTTGGGTACAACACTATGAGGGAACGACTCCAAAAAATTTGGAAACTCCAAGGAGGCTTTGATATCATGGACAATGACAATGGGTTTTACATGGTAAAATTCGACCAAGCTGCAGACAAAGAGAAAGTCATCACTGGTGGACCTTGGCTAATCTTCGATCATTGTTTAGCTGTCACTCATTGGACTCCAGAATTCGCTTCACCAAATGCTAAGGTTGATCGCACGGTTGTTTGGGTACGTTTTCCTGGATTAAATCTTGTCTACTATGATGAAAGTTTCTTACTTGCTATGGCATCCGCTCTTGGCCGACCTATCAAGGTTGACACAAACACCCTGAAAGTTGAAAGAGGAAAATTCGCTCGAGTTTGTGTTGAAATTGATCTTACTGTACCGGTGGTGGGGAAAATATGGGTGAATGGACATTGGTACAAGGTCCAATATGAAGGCTTGCATCTAATTTGCACACGTTGTGGATGCTACGGTCACCTCGGGAGAAATTGCTGCGCAACAACCCCACCTGCTGCCTCAGATTCGCATAACCACCATAAGTCCGACGATAGCCACCATCCCAACCGCTAGGACCCGATCCAGCCTACCCCTAGCCCGACCCACTCTAACCCGGCCACCAATCATTGCCAATTAATTGTGGAAAACCAAAACGGAAGAGCATTAAATGCAAGCAATAAAGGGTCAACCGCTGGAATAGGATCAGCAATTACCAACATTGATGAGAATCAGGAGCTGCATGGGGATTGGCTGGTTGTATCCAGAAGAAAGAAAACGTTTAGCCAACAAACCTTGAATCCCTCAAAAGCCGTTACACACAAAAATCATAACCGATTTAATGCTTTGACCCCGTTGACTCAGCTTCCAAAGGTCGTACCAACCAATACCAAGCTCAACCCCTGGACCAAATCTCAAGAAACACCTCGTCCAATAGCAAGTGCTGCTGGCAGATCCTTCGAGACAAAACGACGCAGACAAGAGGACCCTTACGCACCAACTGGCAAGAATTTAACTCCCAATGATCCCAAACCTGCCCATATCCTGGAACCGGTCCCCACTCAAAATAACAATGACACGCCTGTCCTTAAAACTGTCACAACCGACTCCCCCATGATTGAGCACATGACACAACAGCCGCACAACAAACTTGAACATAATGCTCTTGCTTCCACAACCAAAAACACGTCTGACATTGTTTCGCCGCGAAATACAACTCTGAGCACAGATAATACCCCAACAAATCAAAAATCTCCCACACCAATGCAAGATGACAATGATGTTTCTATCCCTAGTAGTGATAATGCCCAAGAGACTTCTGAAATCAGGGAAGTGGATATGGTGTCCTAGCCTCTCTGTTCCGTCCGCTTTCTGTCCCCATTTTTTATTAATGGAAGCACTTCAAAACACAACCATCCTCTCTTGGAATATTAGAGGGGCAAATAACAGCAAGGCTAAAAGACATCTAAAGGATTTGATTAGAAAATACAGACCTTCTTTTCTAGCTATCCTCGAAACACATGTTCCTTTTACTAGACTTTCCACCTTCTGGTCAAATAATGGATACACACCGGAACACATCATTGAAGCTAATGGCCACTCTGGTGGTATCTGGCTGCTTAAGCTTTCATCAGATAACACCACTTCCCTTATTACAGACTCTAACCAACATTCCATAACCTTTACCATTAACATTGGAGATGCAACTACCACCGTCACCTGCATCTATGCCAGTCCTAACGCAACCGTGAGAACCCCCTTCTGGAATTATCTTTCAAACCTCAGTCGTTCTATTGTTGGCTCTTGGATGCTGATTGGAGATTTTAATGAAACAATTATCCCTAGTGACCAAAGAGGAGGAATATTCAACCATAATAGAGCAGCTCTCTTCTCCAACTTTATGACTGATTGCAACCTTGTCGACATTACCACCATTGGCGGTCGTTTCACCTGGCACCGCAATCTTAACGGCCTCCGTATCCTTTCAAAGAAACTTGACAGAGGCATCGCCAATATCAATTGGAGGATTTCCTTTCCGGAAGCTTTTGTTGAAGTTCTTTGCAGGCTCCACTCTGATCACAATCCCATTCTCCTCCGTTTTGGTGGCCTTCCTATTGCCAGGGGGCCTAGACCATTCAGATTTGAAGCCGCTTGGATTGATCACAAAGACTATGCGGAAGTGGTGAGCCAAGCCTGGAATTCTTCTAACCATAATACCACTGTTGCTCTTAACAAGGTTAGAGAAAATTCCATCACGTTCAATAAAGATGTCTTTGGTAACATCTTTCAAAGAAAAAAGCACATTGAAAGTCGGCTAAGAGGCATTCAACGGTACTTGGAAACAGTTGATTCTCTCAGACACTCTCTAATCGAAAAAGATCTCCAGCAAGAGTATAATCATATTCTTTTTCAAGAAGAAATGCTATGGTATCAAAAATCCAGGGAGAACTGGGTGAAATTTGGCGACAAAAACACCTCTTTCTTCCATGCTCAAACCATCATTAGAAGGAAACGAAACAGAATTCATAGGCTTCAACTCCCTACCGGCATATGGTCCTCCGACACCGCCATTCTCCAAGAGGAGGCTCAAAAATACTTCAGGAATCTTTTCTGCAGCAACAATCATCACCATGACCGCAGCTTCAATGTTGGCCCTCACCCCACCATTGATGAGGATGGCAAGACTTCTCTCACTAAACCAATTATGAAAGAAGAAGTTCTAGCGGCTCTGAATTCCATGAAACCCTACAAGTCACCTGGCCCAGATGGTTTTCATTGCATCTTTTTCAAACAATATTGGCACATTGTTGGCGAAGATATTTACCAGCTGGTCTCCTCCGCTTTTCAAACTGGTTTTTTCGACTCCTCCCTATCTGATACTCTCATAGCCCTTATCCCCAAAATTGACACTCCTCAAACCTACAAAGATTTTCGGCCCATTAGCCTTTGCAACATAACCTACAAAATCATCACCAAGGTCCTTGTCCATCGCCTCCGGCCGATTCTCAATAATATTATTGGTCCCTACCAAAGCAGTTTTCTGCAAGGTAGGGGCACTTCTGACAACTCCATTGTTTTGCAGGAAATTGTCCACTTTATGCGGAGATCAAAAAGGAAAAAAGGATATGTCGCATTCAAAATTGATCTTGAGAAAGCCTTCGATAATGTTAATTGGGAGTTCCTTAGTTCTTGCCTTCAGGATTTTGGTTTCCCAGAAGCCACCATAAAGCTTGTCATGCATTGTGTCTCTTCATCAACATTCTCTGTTCTTTGGAATGGAAACAAGCTACCTCCCTTCAAGCCTACCCATGGCCTCAGACAAGGTGACCCTTTATCTCCTTACCTATTCATCCTCTGCATGGAAAAGCTCTCTCTTGCCATCAACAATGCCGTTAGCCTAGGTGATTGGGAACCTATTCGGCTGACCGCTTCTAGCCCTCACATCTCCCACCTTCTCTTTGCGGACGACGTGCTCCTTTTCACTAAAGCAAAGAACTCCCAACTCAGATTCATCAAGGAGTTTTTCGACCGCTTCAGCCAAGCTTCGGGACTCAAGATAAATATCTCCAAATCAAGGGCCTTCTACTCTTCAGGTGTCCCGCATCAAAAGATTAACAACCTTACTTCCATATCCGGCATTCGAAGCACTACTTCCCTCGAAAGGTACTTGGGCTTTCCGATCCTCAAAGGGAGGCCAAAGAGGAGTGACTTTCATTTTATTATTGAGAAGATGCAGACAAGACTTGCCTCCTGGAAAACTAAGCTCCTTAATAAACCAGGCAGACTGGCCCTTGCTTCCTCGGTGCTTGCCTCAATCCCCACATACTATATGCAGATAAACTGGCTCCCTCAAAGCATCTGTGCCAATATTGACCAGATAACCCGCAACTTTATATGGAAAGGTACAAATGATAAAGGAGTTCACTTGGTAGGTTGGAAAAAGATTGCCAAGCCAAAGCATCTTGGAGGTTTGGGCATAAGACCAGCAAGAGAGGCGAATACCAGCCTTTTGGGTAAGTTGATTTGGGATTTATTCCATAACCATAACAAGCTGTGGGTATCTCTCTTGGCTGCCAAGTACTCAGCAGGGCCGAACCTCCTAAACGCCTCCGCCAAAAGCAACAGCTCCCCCACTTGGTCATCCATCATCCGTGCCAAAAATGTCCTTATCAATGGTTATACTTGGCGCCCGGGATCCGGCACTTCTTCTTTCTGGTTCAGCGCTTGGAGCCACTTCGGTCCTCTCGGATCCATTGTTCCTATTATTGACATCCACGACCTTCAGCTCACAGTCAAGGACGTCGTTAATAATGAACATAGAGCCCAAATATTGTATACATGTCTCCCTGAAGCTGTGAATGTTTTTATTAACAACATCAATTTCAGATTCAATGCCGCAGTTGACGATGCTTTCATCTGGTCTCACAGCAAAAATGGAATATATTCTACCAAAAGTGGATACAATTGGCTGATTTCTCTCACTAACACAGCCACTGATACTCACCCTTGGTCTTGGATTTGGAGGCAACAAATTCCGGAGAAATACAAATTCTTTATTTGGCTGGTGTGCCACAATTCGATTCCTACTCTGTCTCTGCTGCATCACCGCTAGATCATTGCTTCAGCAACTTGTTCCCGCTGCGGTGGCCTCGAGGAAACGGTTCTTCACTGTATTCGTGACTGTAGCTCATCAAAGGCTATCTGGCAGCATATTGGCTTCTCGGACCACTCTTTTTTCATGGAAACTAGTGCTGAAGAATGGATCAAGAATGCTTTAAAGGGCAGCACTGCTTGTCTGTTTGCAGCGGGGCTTTGGTGGGTTTGGCGGAGCCGAAACGCAACGTGTATAAGCAACGAAACCATGACTCTTCCAATGTTGAAATCCCAAATTAATTCATCTGTGGAGGATATGAAATTCTGCTACGCATGGACCGTTTCTGCTGCCGTTCCGGACAGATACATCAGGTGGAATAATAACAACTTCAACGGTGTAATTTTGAACGTCGACGGGAGTTGCATTGGTTCTCCGATTCGGGCAGGCTTTGGTGGCTTAATCCGTAACAGCGCTGGACTCTTTATGAAAGGCTACTCGGGCTTCATTCCCTCAACTTCGGACATTTTACAAGCTGAATTGACAGCTATCTATCATGGTATCTCCATCGCTTTGGACATGGGAATCACAGACATGGTTATTTATTCCGACTCCCTTCATTCCATCAACCTTATAACAGAAAACAGCTCTCATTTCCATGCTCATGCTGTCCTCATTCAAGATATTAGAGACGTGCTTTCTCAAGGCAATTATTCGCTTCACCACACTCTTCGTGAAGGTAACTTTTGCGCTGATTATCTTGCGAAGTTGGGAGCGGCTACGGATGCCCCCATTCAAACTCATTCCTCGCCTCCTGAAGACCTCCGCCCTCTGTTGAGAAATGATGCTCATGGAACCTTGTTCTTGAGACCCTAGTCTCTTCTTTCTTTTTCTGTTTGCTTTTGCTGTTTCATTTTCCCTTCTGTAACCAAAAAAAAAAGTGAATAAATGAGTATTCTGAGTTCGAACCCAAACTTATATATATATATATATATATATATATATATATATATATATATATATATGAGTCAGGATCCGTTGACACCCGGTGTCGACGGATTAGTTGACACCAAATCTCAATCCTCTGTTTCGATTAATCCAATGGTTTATCTCACACGAGCTTTCCTTAACGGTGCACCCTCATTTTTCTGCTCAATCTGCTTTAACAGAACAAAGTCCAAAAGAACAACAATCGAACCACTTGTCTTCTCACTGATCTCAACCAGAAAACATATGATTTCTCATTTATGGAAAACTGACGGCCAATTCAATTTAATTTTAAAGGGTTTTTTATTTTACCAAACTTCATTGAAGAACAATGTATGATCTCAACTATAAAATTGATTTTGTATCAGACAATCAAATATGCAATTGCTTTTAATTATTCAATCATGGCAAAATATTCAATTTCCACACCTACATAAATACTATTCGTCGATTTACCACTTTTCCCTAATTATGAAGGGTTGCATACTTTGACCTAAATTGTTTGCCGCAATCTATATGAAAAATTGGCCCAAGAAGAAGAATAGTGAAGCCATATAATATCCATGAGTGGATGTGGAGGAGAATAATTTTTCCAGAAACAATAAAATTATATGATCAAAGTTGAAATGTTTGTGAGATCAAAATTCAAGACCATCAAAGGTTAACTTTAAAACTATTTTAAATCTTTGATCAAAAAAAGAGACGGTTGAGATTTGGTGTCAACGGATCCTGACTATATATATATATATATATATATATATATATATATATATATATATATATATATAATGTAATATCTCTATCAGTTAAGTTAAACTCACGTAAACCTCTTCATTAACAGTTTAATATCCATTTATTTACGAACCTTCATGGCCATTCCTTCACCTTAAACTCTTCTAACAAAATTTTTTATCAGTTGACAAATACTTTCCATAGTACACTCAACAAACGCCATTAAATATATAGTACTATTATGTTAATTAATTAATAATTTTTTTATCAAATGAATTAATTAATGATGAAAAGCTAAACGTTGCTTGAGATAGAATAAACAAGTTAGCACCGACCCAAGGTGGAGCTGGAGGCTGAATAGTATGAGGTGTGCCATTCATGACCACCTGTCTTACGATGATCTTGAGGTGTGCCACCAGCTTAAAAGACAACTTCACCGCTATACTTTATTAAATTATTAGTTATATCATATTCTTTTCTTATGAAATTGAAAACAAAAACAAAAATCATATGTTGAAAACTTATACCGGATCCTCATGAGCATTTTAATGGATTTTTTTCAGTTTTACATTATTTCCTTTTGGTTGTATTTGAGATGCGTTGGAGTTCAAATATTGATTTGCCACTTTGTGTGAATCTACTCTTAAATCTTTTACGGTTTTAATGGATCTACGTTCATAAAAATACTTGGTCAAAAATGAATAATTTCAAAGATTAATCTGTATATACAAATTTCCTCTGATTATTATTAAAAACGAAAAAATAAATTTGTAGATTTATTTTTTTGAAAGAAAAAATAAATAAATTTATAGATTTATTGAATAATTAATATATTTAGTCAATATTTTGAATTTGAGCGAAGTTATTCAATTTTTTTTTATAGCCGGGGTTTGAACCATGGACCTTGCATATATTATCTATTATCTATATCAACAGAGTTAAGTTCATGAGGACCGAAGATATTCAATCTAACAATATCATATTATCATTTGAGTTCGATCTTACACAAAATTAGTGGTTTGTCGTCCAAATTATTGATTTGTACTATTAAAATTGATACTATTTATACATTAAAATGTCTATTATAAAAGAAAAACATTAAGTCATACAAACATAGTCTGTCGCAAATGGTAGATACTTGAATGCACTAACCATTTGATTTAGAAATTGATTCATGTGTCATCTATGAATGATCCCATGAAACTAGAGATGGAAAGATGTCGATCTCTTAAATGGATCTCAATATCTCGAAGGTATTAAATCACTACAACTGCATTATTTGGTGTATCTAAAAAAATTAAGCTATTATAAAAATAAAGACATTATTATTATGTTTATATAGAAAGCTTTTTTAATTTAGAGTAATTTACATTCTCCTTCCTTCAAAGATGCTTGAATTACACTTATGTTAAAATATACATTTTCATCCCTTGAAAAATAAATTTTATACCCCCTCTTCTATAAGATGCCTGAATTACAACCACTTCCCTTAATAATTATTAAATATGCCCTACACTTTAATCTATTTTAACATAAATAATTTTTTTTATGATATATATAATTTTGAACCACCATTTTAGAAAAATAAATTTATTTCTTTATAGTTTAAATGTCAATGATAATTAAATTTTGCTATTAATTTTATAATTTAGATTATAACTTTTAAATAACCATATTTTATTGTCTTTAGTAATTTTTTACATATTTTAATTTTATTTTGAATTGTTTCATATTTTATAATAGGGTTTAAAACTATATGTTAATGAAATTGTGGAAAAAAAATAACGAAAAAATATGTATTCAAATTTTGGTTATATTAAAATAGACCCGCAATATTATTTGTTTTCGAAGTGTCTTAAATTATTATTTCTTTGCTAGATTATTAGGGGGAAAAAATCATTGAGGGTGTAAAGTGTAGATTTTAACATAAGAGGGGAGGGGAATGTAATTCATGCTTCTCTTAAGGGAGGAGATTGAAATGTTTTCTAATATATTTTAAATAAGAGGAGGAGAAGATTGTATATTTTAACATAAGAAGGGAGAGGAATATAATTCAAGCATTTTTGAGGGAAGAGGAAGGTAATTTACTCTTAATTTATATATGAATATCTTTTTTGTAGGCATTATTTTTTGGTTACCTTTTTGTAGGCATTATTATGTATAAAAAAAATTTAGGCATTATATATGAATATCTTGATTAGCAAAAAAAAAAGAAAACGAATATCATTTTTTTTTGAAGGAAATAAAAAACGAATATCTTAATTATAAAAATAAGAATAATCATCCTGTCAAAAAAAAAAAAAAAAGAATAATCTTTTGATCAAACAAAAAAATATGAATATCTTATTAATTGATAAACATTTTAGTACTAATATGATAAAAAATTCAAATTTGTAAAGAAAAGCACATACTTTCTTTTCACAACAACACAAACCTTCTCTGTCACTTTGCCGTTGTGGTTTATACAAAGTGCAAGCTGGTCCCAATCATTGATATTCATATTCTTCTATAGTTTTGGACTAAGCTTCCAAAGCTAGTTCATTGAACCTTACCCATAACACAAAAATTCTCATTCATTTTTATTCTTATTCTTCTCTGTTAGTTTGATTTGATTCATTGAAGAAAAAGTTGTAATCTTTTGAAACAATGAAGAAAGTGAAACTAAACCCATTTTCACTCTTTCCTAATAGACCTAAACTTCTTCATATTTTCATGGTTCTTATGCTTTTTTATTTACTCTTTACAACCTTTGAAATCAAAACTTTTGAATTTGTTTCAGTTTCTTCTGTGCTTGTGAATGAAAACCAAAACACCCATCATAGAAAAGCTTTGAACTTTCCTTCAGAAGAAGCTTTTGGTGTTTACCAAAGTTCATTACATAGAAAACCAATGCAAGAGTTGCAAAAAGTTTCCACCTTGAATTTCAATGAAGGTGATTTGAATGAATCTGGTTTGGAAAAAGACAAATTTTCTGAGATTCAAAAGGCTGTTAAGGTTGCTTGGGTTAAAGGGAAGAGAATGTGGGAAGAAATTCAGTTTCAGAGTGTTGAAACTGTGAGTGTTGCTGAGAATATTTCTGATTCGTGTCGGCATTCGATTTCGGTATCTGGGTCTGAATTAAGGAACCAGAAAGGGATTATGATGATTCCTTGTGGGTTGACTTTGTGGTCTCATGTTACTATTGTTGGGACGCCGCAATTAGCTCATTGGGAGAATGATCCTAAGATAACTATTGTGAAAGATGAGGATGAAAAGGTGTTGGTGTCACAGTTTATGATGGAGCTTCAAGGGTTGAAGGTAGTTGATAAAGAGGAACCACCTAAGATACTGCATTTTAATCCTAGGTTGAAAGGTGATTATAGTGGGAAGCCTGTGATTGAGCAGAATACTTGTTATAGGATGCAATGGGGTTCTTCACTTAGGTGTGAGGGATGGAAGTCTAGGGCTGATGAAGATACTGGTAATTGATTTCAACATTTTATAATTTTAAGTTTAGAATTTTGTTGTTGCTGTTGTTGACTTGAGCTCTATTTGGATAAATTGTTTAATTTAGTGCTTATCGCATAAGTGTTTATCGTATAAGTGCTTATGTGTTAGCTATTCTTGTTACAACAGATAATATAAAGTAAAACTGTTTTCATATAAATTATATGCTATCCCGGTGAGCTTATGAAAATAAGCTGAAAATAGTTTATGAACATGTCAGTTTTCATAGGCTGTCCTAAACAATCTCACAAGTGTGTATGCTAGTTGATAAATTCAAATTAGTCAATCCAAACAGGCCTTTGGTTTTATATCGAGGTTTACTTTGCAGTTACAAAAGGTGCAGAAAGTCGCTGCGATTGTGGCAGCAATTGTAATTGTAAACTTGTGATGTGATTGTTGGAAATGTTGCTTTGCAATTATAAAGTTGCTGATGCTGTGGTCAAATTGTAGTTGTGATGTGATTGTTGAAACCGTAGAATTCACCTTTGATTTCTAATGGCATTGAACTGTAATACACTGCAAAGTGAAAAAGATGCACTAGGCTCTCAGTTGATTCATGATCATAGGAAGTTCATTTTGAATCATTTGTGGTAAATAACAACGGGAAATCATTCTCTCCCACCGCTTATAATTTCGTATAAATGCAGATACATAGTGATTTTTTGGACATGTCCATGGATATTATTTCTGTATTGTGGAGTTCACTGTGGTCTTACTGCGTTCATCTGTGAATTCGTATAAACAAAAACTTGATTCTATTATCATTCTCTTTTGTGAATGTGTACCTTGTTTTTGATCCATTTTTCTCTCCAGCGTGTTTATTCTAAACAACATTGCTCATCTTTGCAATTTTTTGTTTTGTTTTTGCTTTATGAAGTTGATGGACAGTTGAAATGTGAAAAGTGGATCCGCGATGATGATAGCCACTCAGAAGAGTCTAAGGCAACATGGTGGTTACCTAGACTGATAGGGCGAAAACACAAAATCACTTTTGATTGGCCATACCCTTTTATAGAGGGCAGATTATTTGTTCTCACCTTAACTGCTGGCTTGGAAGGTTACCATGTTAGTGTGGACGGGAAGCATGTTACTTCTTTTCCCTATCGCACAGTACGTACAATCATCATGTCTCCTTTTACTTTTTGAATGCAGAAATATCTAAAGCGTTTATGTTATATTCTCAGGGATTCTCTCTTGAGGACGCCACAGGTCTATCTATAAAAGGAGATATTGATGTGCACTCTATATATGCTGCTTCGTTACCAACATCACATCCAAGTTTTGCGCCACAGATGCATCTCGAATTGCTTCCTCAATGGAAAGCTCCACCTATTCTTGATGTGAATGTCGAGCTTTTCATTGGAATACTTTCTGCTGGAAACCATTTTGCCGAACGAATGGCAGTAAGAAAATCGTGGATGCAACATAAGCTAATCAAATCTTCACATGTTGTAGCTCGATTCTTTGTTGCTTTGGTAAGAGTTAATGCATCTTCCTACCCCTCAGTAATGATAAAATTGACAAATACTTTCTTTTGTTGGTAACATTATTTACTATTTTGTATTTCTTATTTCTCATGTAAAAGCACGGAAGGAAAGATGTAAATTTGGACATAAAGAAAGAAGCAGATTATTTTGGTGATATTATTATAGTCCCATATATGGATCATTATGACCTTGTTGTGGTGAAGACTGTAGCTATCGCTGAATATGGGGTGAGTAATGGCAGATTACTGTTTTAAAATTTCTATTTCCTTCATCTGCCCTGAGATTTCTGTTATATTACTGATTGCTATTGAACTTGGTTATTTCTGTTATATTACTGATTGCTATTGAACTTGGTTGTTCAGATTCGTACCGTAGCTGCTAAGAATATCATGAAATGTGATGATGACACGTTTGTTCGATTGGATTCTATCATCAGTGAAGTAAGAAAAGTAGGAATTGGCAGAAGTCTCTACATTGGCAATATGAATTACCACCATACGCCCCTTCGCCATGGTAAATGGGCAGTCACATATGAGGTATTGATTTTCTTTTCTTTTTTGCATTTCTAATTTCCGATATACACCTATCATGCCTTAAATATGTAGTTAGATTTCTATATTACTGGTTATGTGGGAGATGTAGTTAAAATTAAAATAGTTGCTTTTAGTAATTGTTTTACTGTGCGTAGTTGCAAATTGTTTGTCTGGTCCATGTTTTACGCAAGGTCTTAATTTTGCCAGAGTCCTTAAAGGTTTACTGTCTGCATTTGAGTATTTAAACAAGCGTCTGGTGCTTTGATCATAGATATCTACTGGTACTTTTAGCATGTATTTGTGTGCGAATATATGAGTATTTGGTGACTACTGCCTAGATGTTTTTTTTCTGGAAATCCGATATGATTTGGCAGATGAAGTCATTAGAAATATGGTATGCATTTGAATTACTAGGTCATTTCCGCTCGCTCTGTTATTCCGAGTAAATGATTACAGAAATCTCAAGGGGCCATTTACTTCCTATGTGTCCTGTTTTCATTTTCACTTCAACTAATAAACATAAGAGAATACAGATCTAATATTTTCCTCACCATTTTCATAAATTTTGTAAATGGCTAAACTCCGTTTTCATTATTTCTGAATATAAATTCTTTCTATTCTGTCTTTCATCTTCTCTTTATCACAATTATTTACCACATTAGTCTCTTATCACAATTTAAAGTAAACATAATTTTAGAAAGTGAAAACACAAGGTGTTTTCACAAAGTAAACGGGGCCTAAATATTCTGCTTTTAGTTGATCAGATAGTATCCTCATCAAGCGCAACTTTAGGAGTTTCAAGTAATATGACTAACATTTCAGTGAGCTTAAGTTCCATTTGTAACAATCATTATCATGGAATTTCGAGACAGTGAATTAGTCAACATGTGCTCTCTTTATGAGAAAAAGTACTCAATATTTGCTGCCTTTTGTGATTGTTTTTAATTCTTTGTTCATTAACTCTCAGGAATGGGCGGAAGAAGAGTATCCTACATATGCTAATGGTCCAGGTTATATAATTTCATCAGACATTGCTCAGTTCATTGTATCAAACTTTGAGGAGCACAAATTAAAAGTACGTTCACAAATAAATCCTTGCTTATTACATCAGTCCCTGCTTGTGCTTTCTATTCTCCGCCTCTCATTTCTCCCTTTTGTGTGTGCATGCACTTGCATGGATATTGTGTTTCATCTTTAGGTTTGGTTTGGACAAACAGCTTAATTAAGCGCTTTTTATATAAATGCTTATGTCTATGCTATTTTTATAATAAAAAATAAAATAAAGTAAACTATTTTCGCAAGCTAACATCGATAGTTTACGGAAATAAGCTGAAAACAGCTTATGGACATGTCATAAGTTGTTTCCATAAACTCTCCCAAACTGTTTCACTAGTGTGTATGGTAACAGATTAACTCGAACGTGTCTATCTAAATGGATCATAAGTCTGCTAGTTTGTGCATATACCTGTGTCTGTTGACATGCAGCAACGTCATCACTAATGAAATTCAATGTGTTTCAGTTATTTAAAATGGAGGATGTGAGCATGGGAATGTGGGTAGAGCAATTCAAGAGTTCACGACCAGTTGAGATTGTGCACAGCTACAAGTTCTGCCAATTTGGGTGCATTGAAGATTACTACACTGCACATTATCAATCTCCAAGACAAATGACATGTATGTGGGATAAGTTACAACACAAGGGAAAACCACTATGTTGCAATAACAGATGACATATTCTATAATCATATGTTCACAGATTTTAATCTGTCTACACATATGTACTGACAAGATTTTGTGACCTCCGTATATTCATTCATTGTTTATAACCTTTTATCTATTTATTTTTCCCTTTTGATTCTGCCAAATAGATGGCTTATGTTATGTATATTAAGTAAATGTTGGATATGCTACAGAAATTGCTGTAGGAGAAAAGTAACGGTCTTGTAAATTTATAATGTAGAGAAACATGGTACAGAACAGAATAGAATGAATTTTTTTCATGCTTTGACTTTGTTTGTTGTTGGCTATACCAAAATTGATGTTCAGTATTAAGCTGAATAAGGATACTTTAAACTTTTTTGTTGTGTGAACTGGATATCTCTTGCGCGCAAGTTTATAAATAATTGATTATTGAGTCTTAGGATTACATGGATGGCAAATATCTCAAGAGTTTTAGTGTGCTATGATGTCCCCATCCCCACATTGTCTTTGAGGGAATTTATTTCCTTTCCTTGTCTTGTTTATGTCCCTATATGACATGATTGGTTAAGGTCAATGTTTTTTTTTGGTCAAATGAAGACT
Organism: Medicago lupulina; assembly: GCA_958299785.1. Classification (NCBI taxonomy): domain Eukaryota; kingdom Viridiplantae; phylum Streptophyta; class Magnoliopsida; order Fabales; family Fabaceae; genus Medicago; species Medicago lupulina. The sequence goes on from OY283143.1 coordinate 29,391,021, forward strand.
GATGAGAAAACATCTTAACAAGATGTTGTAATGATCATTTGAATGAAACGTATATGAAAAATATGGTGCAACTTGCAAGGAAAACTAAAGTGCGCGTATTTTGAAGAATGAATGCATAAATTTAAAGAAACTTGAATATAAAAGATTATTAATTTAAAATAGAGAAAAGGAGGTTATCTTCGTAACATACTTTTTCTTAAAAGAATCTTTACAAAATACTTGTTATCTAAAAAATGTGAGATTTTTCCATTTCTTTTGTATATTTTCAACCTTCTAAAGTCCTCTTTTCTCTTCCCTCAAACTCCTAAACAAAACCTAAATGACTTTGCACTCGTTTGGCTACTAAACAATGAAAATTACTGCCACAATTTACGTTAACACAAAAGCTAAGTTTTAAGGCTTCTCAAAATCACGACATTATTTGCATTGGGACGCGATAACTGTCTTGTGGACGCTCAACCAAACACACCATTAGCCATTGTGGTGGAAAAGGTGAGAATGGAGGCCGGATATCGATCTCCTCACCAAACAAAATATTAATAATATAGGAAATACAATTCCTTAGGTGTTTTTTGTATGGTTCTTAACTAAATTCAACATGATTTTCTAAAATCCATAATTTTCTCAAAGTTTGTTATATCTAAAATAAGATGTATTTTTAGTTAAGAACCATGCGAAAAGCACCTAGAGAATTGTACCTAAGTTTTGTCCAATAATATTGATCGTATCTGATCAGAAGGTGACTGTCGGTGCTTTGAGTGAAGTAATATTAAGGTGGAGAGGATCTTTGGAACGCTCCTCGGAATGAGAGGGGGTGTGTACCTGCAATTGCTCCGACACTCAAGTCAGTAGAGATCAGAGTGTGAGGGTTTAGAGAGTAAGAAATGTTCTACCTTGGGGACTGCATTGAGTCCCTTATTTGTAGAGGTGGAGAGCTACAGATGTAACGCCCTATTATATATTTTACTAATTTTGGTTGATTTTAATATGATTGGTGTATTTTATATGAAAATGTTGATTTATGTGAATATTGGTGTGTTGTTATTTGATATATATTTATTATATAATTATTTGTAGAATTTTATGAAAATAGGAGAAATAATAATTATTTTAGAAAAAGGGATTTAATTGATATTATTAGAATTAAGGTAGTGGGGGTTACACTTTAATTAGGAAGTAAATAAGGAGTTAAGAGAAAGAAAGGTTGGTTTTGTGAGAAATAGAAAATAGAAAGAGTCAGACAAAAATAAAACACGTATCAGTAAGAACAAAAGTAAGCTTTTTGGGAGAAAGAGAGAAGAGGCCAAGGGAAGAGCTAGGAAGAGTGAACCTGTCAAATTTGCTGTAGGAATTTGCTGAGTTAAGGTAAGGGTGGGTTTATGATTCAATTGTTAATATATACATGTATATTTTCATGAATTTGGATTGAAATTGTTGTTCTGGTTTAGGTTTCAAGAGTATGATGAATTGCCTAATATTGATGATTTGTGCTGTTGATTGTGTTTCTATAAGTGATTTTGATGCCTTGAACGAGTAGTGAACCCATAACCATATTCTAAAATCATTTTGGGTAATTGGGGGATCAAAATTGGGTTTTTGGATGAAAAAGGGTTAGGAAATCGTAAGTTATAATTCTGCCCAGATGAGCGCTCGCTCAAGCGAACTACCCGTCACTCAAGCGAGCGACACTTTGCCACGCCCAGTCTGAAATTTTGGCCGCTCGCGTAAGCGAGCCACGAGCGAACCACGAGCGAGTGAAATCCTAACTTTCGTCATTTGCGTCGCTTAAGCGAAATTCCCGTCGCTTAAGCGAGAGACGCCAGATTTTGCCCAGAATTTTGGAAATGGCCTGTTCGCTTAAGCGAACCAGAAGCGAGCTGTAAGCTAGCGAAGCTCTGACTTACGTCTTTTTGTTCGCTCAAGCGAGCAGCTGCTCGCTTAAGCGAGGTGAGTCCTGTGCGACTCAAAATGTGATTTTTCAGGAGTGTTCCAAACCCCAACCTAAGCTTGCTAAGTTGTTTATTGGATTTATTAAGAATTATTGGAGTGATAAAACTATAATATGAAGATGAATATGATGCATTAATGTATGGTTACATAAATTAAAATGTACTTTGCTAAGTTTGAAGTTGTTCTTGGTGTAGTTGGGTGATTGTGTCTAGTTGGGGAGGATGTACTAGTTGGTGTGTTGTTGGTTGCATGGTGATATGCTCCATTAGTTGTCGTAGGGTTGTATGCAGATATACACCATTGAGTCTTCATAACTCATTTGCATTGGTGGGGGCTCATGCCCTGGAATGTTTATACATTCAATTGGTGAGGGCTCATGCCCTGGAATGCTAGTCATTCACTTGGTGAGGGCTTATGCCCTGGGATGCTTTAACCATCCAAATTGGTGGGGGCTTATGCCCTGGAATGCTTAGCATTCAACGCGCGTAGTTGGTACCACATTGCATAATGCATTAGTCGTTGATGGAGTCTTGCATTAGTTGTCTAAGGTGTGAGTTGTTGTTGGTGAGGTGTCACCACAAGTGGTGTTGTCGTTGATGTTGTTAATTAAGGATGAACTGAAATTATATCGCTGAAATACTTTGATGATTGTTGATGAATATGTTGATGATGGATATTCTTATTGTTGTTGTTTTCTTTTCAATGCAATTTGATGATTTATATATATTTATATATTACTTTTGTTTTGTGAACTCACCCCTTCTGCTGGAATTGCCGCCTTGTGGGCAAGTGCAGGTAACGAAGGCTAGTTAGGAGTTGGCTCTTGTGTCGTAGGCTCTGATACGTAACGGGATGGGATTTGTTGTTTATGATTTCATTCCTTATGTATCAATTTTATTTGAAGATTATGTTGATGAACTTTTGAATAACGTTGAAGAACATTGTAGTATGTTGAGGCCTTTGTGCCAAGGATATTGACCTTTGTTGTTGGTTGATTAACGAATAATATTCCGCTGCAGATATTTTATAAAGATGATATTGTTGAGGATATTTAAATAGTTATATGTTTCTATTTAAATAAATAATTTTTGAAATGTGTATGTAATACTCCGTTGCTTGTTGATTAACTCTGATGTTTGGATATTAATATATCATTTTGGGAAACAGGGTGTTACAACAGAGCCGTTGTAATGGCACACCCAAGTCTGGCGGTTACGAAATCGTGGGAAGTGTAACCGCTAGAGAGTTTATTGCGGGAACGTGCAAAGAGACGTTGGGGCTCGTTTGAACCGGTCTTGTTTCCTCCGTGCACCCCCTTCGCGGGGAAGTGGGGTACCGCAAGTAAGATTGCCAAACGTAGCGTTTGGGCTTTAGACTATATTGGGCCTAAGTAAATGGGCCAAGAACCCTTTTGGTCGGTCCAGAACAGTAGCCCCCCAAGTCGTTACTCTTGATAAAGAGTGATGACTTAAGAGCGGGCATGTTTTAATGCTCGGAGATAGCCATGAAAGGAATGTCATCGACAAGGTCGAGCGGACAAGTTACATGAGATCGCCCCAGTTTTGGGAACTGTCGGTCCTTGATGGTCACAATATTGTGTGAGGGGATGGAGCGGACACGTCAGAAACTTGTGCTCGCCATCCTCTAGTCATTCTTGCTTCCGTCCAGACAAGTTCGCCTTTTAGGTAATCTTCGTTCGGCATGCGGACGTTCGGTTTCTTTGGTTGGATTAAAAGATTCCTTCGTCAGAGAGTTTAGTCGATTGTCATTCCTGCATTTAATGCCCACGTCTCGAGGGAAAGGTTAAGGAGACATGACATTTGGTTCCTGACTGACACATGTAAAGGCTCTTGTGGTACTTGAGTACCTATAGCTTTTGAGTGTCTCCTTGGTTTGTGTTTCCAAGGTGTCGTCAGTACCGTTGATTTAATCCTGACGTTTGGACAACCGCTACCAATCATCAGGACCCTTGGATGAAAGATTTGATTAGATCTGAACCGTGAGCTTGTCACTTAAGTGTGGAGATGTAGGTGACGGGCTGTAGTTGACTGCAGCTTATTGGTTCTCGAAAGGTTTGTGAAGTGGGTATAAATAGTTCAAACTCTTGTTTGGAACTTCTACCACTTTCACTTCTAAGACTTTAGAAAATCTTGAGAGTACTTTCAGAGACGAAGCCTTTCCGAGCCATCAACTCTTCACTTCAAGTTTTGTCTTCTTTCATCGTAATAGGTATTATTCTGATGATCTTTTTACCCTTTCCTTTATGTTTTGCTTCCTTTAGTTTCCTGCTTAAGAAACCGTGAGGTTGCATGTTCTTTTGGGTGTAGTTACTCCGACGCGGTGGTTTCCGTCGTTTATCACGGTGGATTTCACTACACTAAAGGAGTTTTAGGTTTTTGTTGTCTGTTTCTGCATTTATTTGATAAACATTGGCGACAGGCTGTGGCTTTTTCCCCCTTTGTTTTAATTAGCGGTTTGATCCCTTCCTCGCCGTGGTTGGCCCGATGGGTGAAGGAAGGGTGGATCTGAATGTTGGATTCACTTCTTCTTTTCTCTTTCAGGTTTTCCATGGCGAACGAAGAATCTACTGCACCTGCATCTGCCTGGCCTGGGAACGAATCTTTGAAGACCGAATCTGTGTTCTCTGAGGGCAGTACCGGCGAAATTCCCTGCAGTTTTATAGGAAGGTCTGAAGATGGGGAAGTGTTACTTCCGAGCACATCTGACCGGGTGTGTTCGGAGTATGAAAACCATGTCTTTCCTATGTATGAAGTGGTTTTCAAGGACATGGGTTTTCGACTCCCTTTCTCAAATTTCCAACGGGAGGTATTTCGTTGGACTAAGTTGTCGCCTTCTCAGATCCATCCTAATTCTTATGCCTTTATGCGGGTCTTTGAATTGGTGCGTAACTACCTAAAGGTTCCAGCCTTCAAAAATGTTTTATTCACTATCTTCACCGTCCAGCATGGAAACGACTGGGTTTCTTTCTGCCAGACCAAAGAGATGTTCGAGATCTTTGAGGGCAAAGTGCGGAGCTCTAAAGAGTGTTTTTTTTCTGATTCGCCCAAAGAGTGACACTGCTCTGAGCACTCTTTTGGGTGTAGCGAGGGACGGGTCTAGCTTCCCTTTCTTTCCTTTGTGCTGGAAGCGGGACAATTTTCGTCTTGATTCAAGAGACTTCTCCCATACTGCTCCTAGTTTGAAGGAGGAAGAAACGGACGCCTACCAAAAGATTTGGGCGTTTGTTCAGTCTTTCTCGCGGAGGACTAAAACAGACAAACGAGGAAACCCATTGATGAATGCGGATGGGACACCGGTAACAGAGCCCCGCCTCATCAATACCCCTGAGTTGGTAGTGTCTGAAGATCCAGATAACTGCCTTGGTAGCCATATCTCTTTTTATTCTGCTTGACTTAGTACTATGTATCCTTCTTTGTGTTTGATTCGTTTTTCTTCTTTTCTGTTTGCAGAAAAAATGAAGAATCTCCAGGCGTTGGTGAATGAAGCCAACAAGAAAGTTGCTGCTAAGAAGCGGCGAAAGGTAGTCCCTTATGTGGACCAGCTCATGGTCGGCTCTGGTCCTGGTTCGACTTCTAGTCCGGTGGTGGACTTGGAAGAGGGAGGCCGCTCTAACGAGAGGGTGCAGAAGCCGATGAAGAGACAGAGGGTAGAGACCACTTCAAAGGAGCCCGTCACACCCATCAAGGCTACACCTTTTCGCTCAGAGAGCGGGGACTTCCTCCAGCTTCCCTGTAACACCCCGTTATCCCAACAACTAATTATTATTGTAAAATCAGAGTAAAACAACAAAACAGAGCATTACACTGCTTTTCAAAATTCATAAATAGATTTGATATACTATTTATTCAACAATATCACAATTAATAATTTGCAGCGGAAAATTGTTTTCAACATCAACAACTTCTATAAATTGGCACAAAGGCCACCAACAGTCATAAAACATTATTCGACACCATTAAACTTCAACAACAATAAAAACTTCAACAACATGTTTCAAAATTTGATACATAAAGGAATGAAAGAAAAACATTGCTACGATTCCCCATCCCGTTACGTATCAGAGCCCTAAGACACATGAGCCACCACTTCTACTATTCTGGATTACCTGCAAGTTACCCATACGAAGGGCAACATTTTCAAGCAGAAGGGGTGAGATTCACAAACAACAATAATAATATATAATTCATCAATTGAATCTAACACCATATATATATATATATATATATATATATATATATATATATATATATATCAACGAATACTTCAATTTACATATATAATTCATATTCAACAACATTATCATCACCTTCAAATTCAACCAACAACAACAACAACACAACAACAGCTCAACCGACGACACCGACTATGCAATGACACAACGACGACAACCAACAACAACGACTACGACAATGCACCAACGACAACAACTAATGCAATATGCATGTGGTACCATTACGCGTTTGAATGACAAGGCATTCCAGGGCATGAGCCCTCAACAGGGAATGTGACATAACAGCTCACACGGCAAAATTCATCAACATGGCATAATTCTCATAAATCAATCCAATTCATATATCAAGAGGTTATTATAAGGTTTGGTGCTTATACAAAGGTTATACAATGTAAAATAAACATTTTAGAATGCTCAGACGGATCCTCTAATGCACGAAATGCAAAACAAAAAGTGGCTGACAACGCCCAGCACGCTTGAGCGAGGGACTGCTCGGTTGAGCGACCTCAATCACATAAGGTCAGGTTCTGCACGCTAGTGGCTCGCTTGCCGTTCGCTTAAGCGACCTAAAATGTTGAAAGTTGGAAGTTGCTCGCTTATGAGCTCGCTTGGAGCTCGCTTGAGCGTGCGGTCAATTTCAAAATCTGGGCACAAAGTTTGAATGCTCGCTTAAGCGACCATTCATCTGGGTTGGGAAAAAGCTCTCGGATTTTCTAACCCTATCTCATCCAAAACCCAATTTTTAACCCCTAATCACCCAAAACGTGTTCTAACAGATGTTTATAGGTTCAAAATGCAACAATGCACAACAAAGTTTACAAAACAACAACATCAAGCAGCAATTCAACTTATTCTCATCAATTTCACAAAACATTCTTAACCCTAACTCAAGAACAACATTCAATCCAATTTCAGAAATTATATATTAGAATCATTGCTAGTTAGCCTCACCCTTACCTGGATTAAGATGATTCAAACTCTACAGAAATCAGGTTCCCTTTTGGCTCTTCTCCCTTGTTCTTGGCTTCTCTCCCTTTTCTCCCAAAACTCTTGTTTTTCTCTTGTACGTGAAAATGTTTCTGACTTTTCTCTATTCCCTTTCTCAGTAAAACATAACCTCCCCTTTATTTTCTTAACTCCTCCTAACTACCAATAACTCCCTTTAATTCCTTCTAATTAAAAGTAACCCCTCCCAGACTCCAAAAATTATAATAAATATTATTCCTCACTTATTTCTATTAAATAATAAAAACAACTAAATAATAAAATAACAATACACCAAATAATTACATAAATCATTTAAAATCATATAAAATACTTAAAATCAACCAAAAATAATTAAATAACAACTAGGGCGTTACAACTCTCCCCAACTTAAAGAATTTCGTCCTCGAAATATTACCTCAAGTAAACAACTCCGGATAAGACTCTTGCATCTTACTCTCCAGCTCCCACGTCAAACTTTCATCAGTTACTCCACCCCAAACAACCTTCACTAGAGGTATCTCCTTGCCTCTCAACTTCTTCACCTTACGATCTTCGATTCTCAACAGTAAAGTCTCCACCGTAAGGTTGTCTCTAACCTGCACATCATCTCTTGGAATAACATGCGAAGGATCCGCTACATACTTCCGAAGCTGCAACACATGAAACACATCATGCAAATTCGAAAGATGTGGTGGCAAACCCACTCTATATGCCACTGTTCCAACCCTCTCAGATATCTGGTAAGGACCAATAAACTTCGGATTTAACTTCTTCGACTTCAACGCACGACCTACACCGGTCATAGGAGTGACTCTCAGGAACACATGGTCTCTCTCTTGGAACTCAAGGTCCTTTGTACGCTTGTCATGGTAACTCTTCTGTCGACTCTGCGACGCTTTCATCTTTTCTCTTATCATCTTGACCTTCTCCGTAGTTTGATGAACTAACTCTGGTCCCAACACCACACTTTCTCCCGACTCAAACCAACACAAAGGAGTTCTGCACCTCCGACCATACAAAGCTTCGAACGGTGCGATACCAATACTCGAATGGTAACTATTGTTGTACGTGAACTCTATCAATGGTAGATGACTATCCCAAGCTCCACCTTGCTCAAGTACACATACTCTCAGCAAATCCTCTAATGACTGAATTGTTCTTTCCGGCTGACCATCTGTTTGCGGATGATAAGCCGAACTCAACCTCAACTTTGAACCCAAGGCTTCTTGCAAACTCTTCCAAAACCTTGAAGTGAACCTTGGATCTTTATCCGACACAATGCTCGATGGAACACCATGCAACTTCACAATATCCCGAATATAAATCTCAGCCAACTGAGCTACCGGAAAGGTGATATTAATCGGAATAAAATGTGCCGACTTTGTCAATCTATCAACAACAACCCATATGGCATCATGCCCTCTCGGAGTGTTCGGTAAACTAGTTACAAAATCCATGGAGATGTTGTCCCATTTCCATTCCGGCACATCTAACGGTGTTAACAACCCTGCGGGCTTCTAATGTTCAACTTTAGATTTCTGACAAGTCAAACAAGCATAAACAAACTGTGCAACATCACGCTTCAGCCCGAACCACCAAAACAATTTCTTCAAGTCATGATACATCTTTGTAGCTCTTGGATGAATACTTAGGCTACTTCGGTGACTTTCTTCCAAAATCAACTTTTTCAACTCATCATTATCAGGAATACAAATTCTTCCTCTGAATCTCAATACACCTTGGTCATCAACCTTGAAATCACCATCTGCTGTTTAATTACTAGCAACCATCAAATCCACAAACTTGACATCAATTTTCTGCGCTTCCTTATATTGTTCAAGAAATCACTATTGATCTTCAACATGCCCAACTGCACACTTTGAGGTGACAACTCACAAACAAGGCTCAAATCTCTAAACTGTTCAAGCAATTCAAACTCCTTTACCATCAAGGCGGACATGTGCAACGTCTTCCTGCTCAAAGCATCCGCAACCACATTAGCTTTACCGGGGTGGTAATTCAAACTAAAATCATAATCTTTCAACAACTCAAGCCACCTTCTCTGCCTCATGTTCAATTCCTTTTGATCAAATAAATATTTCAGACTCTTGTGATCACTAAACACCTCAAATTTAGAGTCGTACAAATAATGCCTCCAAATCTTCAACACAAAAATCACAGCCGCCAACTCTAAATCATGCGTAGGATAATTCCGTTCATGAATTCTTAACTGTCTCAAAGCATAAGCCACTACCTTGCCATCCTGCATAAGAACACCTCCTAAGCCCAACTTGGACACATCGCAATACACAACAAAAGGTTCATTCGGCTTCGGTAAAATCAAAATTGGAGCTGTCGTCAACCGTTGCTTCAACTCATTGAAACTATTCTCACACTGAGTACTCCACACAAAAGGTTTACCTTTACAGGTCAACTGAGTCAATGGAAGTGCTAACTTCGAAAATTCTTCGATAAATCTGCGGTAATAACCAGCCAAACCCAGGAAACTTCTAATCTCTGTGACTGACTTCGGAGTCTCCCATTGTGCTACAACATCAACTTTCGATGGGTCTACAGCAATACTATTACCAGAAATAATGTGGCCAAGAAAACTTACTTCACTTAACCAGAACTCACATTTGGACAACTTGGCATACAACTTCTTTTCTTTCAACACATGTAACACAATCTTCAAATGCTCTACATGCTCCTCTTCATTCTTAGAATAAATTAAAATATCATCAATAAACACAACCACAAATTTATCCAGATAAGCATGAAAAATTTTGTTCATATACTCCATAAACACACCAGGCGCATTAGTAACACCAAAAGGCATCACTTTATATTCATAGTGTCCATACTGTGTCCTAAATGCCGTCTTCTGCATATCTTCATCCTTCACCTTAATCTGATGGTAACCTGACCTCAAATCAATTTTACTAAATACACGAGCACCCACTAACTGATCCATCAAGTCATCAATTCTCGGAAGTGGATACATGTTCTTTATCGTCGCTTTATTCAGCTGACGGTAATTTATACACAACCTCATGCTACCATTCTTCTTCTTGACCAACAATATCGGCGCTCCCCAAGGTGAAACACTCGGTCTTACAAACTTCTTATCTAGTAAATCCTCCAACTGTTTCTTCAATTCAGCTAACTCGGACGTCGACATACGATAAGGTGCCATCGATACCGGCTTTGTTCCTGGAACAAGGTCAATTGAAAATTCAACCTCCCTCTCTGGTGGCACATCAGGAATCTCATCAGGAAATACTTCTGGAAACTCATTTACAATCGGCAACCTATCAATCACTGCTTGATTCTCCATCGACAAATACGCCATCAAGGAAAACATTGAGATCCCATCGCGTTCTAATTGCTTCAGCTGCTTAGTGGTTAGGAATTCCGCTCCACTCTATTCTTCGGCAGATGAAAAATGCACCGTCTTACTAAAACAGTTGATATGAACACGGTTACATTCTAACCAGTTCATCCCAAGGATCACATCCATACTCGTCAACGGCAAACACACAAGATCAACTTCGAAATCTCTACCAAACATAGACAACGGACAACTCAAACAAACAAGAGAAGTAGTTACTGAACCCTTAGCTGGAGTTTCAACAACCATTTCCCCATTCATATCAGACATAATCAAACCCAACTTATGTGCACAATCAACAGCAATGAAACAATGCGTAGCACTAGTATCAATAATAGCAATTAAAGGAATATTATTAAAGAAACAAGTACCTCTGATAAGACGACCTTCATTACTAGTTTGCGTACCAGTCAAAGCAAACACCTTGCCACTAGTCTGAGTCTTCTTAGGCTTTGTACACTGCGAGCTAAGATGACCCTCCTCATCACAGTTGAAACAGACAATGTCACCACGCTTGCACTCAGCTATCGTGTGACCCTTCTTCCCACATCGGAAGCACTTCTTCACATCACGGTCACAAACATTACTCTTGTGGCCTTTTTCACCACACTTGAAGTAAACAATCTCCTTAGGAGCATCTCTTCTCATAGGCCTCCTCTCATCATTCAGCCTCTGTTTACCCTTGTCAGCTGGGGCACTATACGGCTTCGGACGACTCTGCTGTCCCTTACCTCTACGCTCACTCATCACCTTATAGTGAGCTTTTGTATCCTCTTCAAAGATCCTACAGCTGCTTACCAACTCGGAGAAATTTCTTATCTTTTGATAACCAATGGCCCGCTTTATATCAGCACGCAGACCATTCTCAAACTTAATACACTTCGAGAATTCAGCAGTATTAGGAGTGTAATGAGGATAGAACTTAGCCAGCTCCACAAACTTGGCAGCATACTCTGTTACGGACATATCTCCCTGCTTCAATTCCAGGAATTCAATATCTTTCTTACCTCGGACATCCTCCGTAAAATACCTGTCCAGAAATTCTCCTCTGAACACAGCCCATGTTACTTCAGCACCATCCTGCTCTAAGATAGGTAGAAGACTCACCCACCAGTCATCCGCCTCTTCAGCCAACATGTGCGTACCAAAACGCACCTTCTGAAATTCGCTGCATTACATAACTCTGAAGATTCTTTCAACCTCTTTGAGCCACTTCTGAGCTCCATCTGGATCATACCTTCCTTTGAACGTTGGGGGATGGTTCCTCAGGAAAGTTTCCAACATTCTAACCCCATCATTACCAGCACCAACATTCGGCTATTGTCCTACAACATGGGCAACAACTTCGATGGCAGCAACAATAGCATCATCATTTCTTCCAGCCATCTCAAAATTCTACATCGCAAACAACAATCAGAACAACAAAACAGTGTAAGGTTATTACACGACACTATGTGGCTCGACACGACTTTACTACTTGGCCGAACGGACCGACCTGCTCTGATACCAATTGTAACACCCCGTTATCCCAACAACTAATTATTATTATAAAATCAGAGTAAAACAACAAAACGGAGCATTACACTGCTTTTCAAAATTCATAAATACATTTTAAATACTATTTATTCAACAATATCACAATTAATAATTTGCAGCGGAAAATTGTTTACAACATCAACAACTTCTATAAATTGGCACAAAGGCCACCAACAGTCATAAAACATTATTTGACACCATTAAACTTCAACAACAATAAAAACTTCAACAACATGTTTCAAAATTTGATACATAAAGGAATGAAAGAAAAACATTGCTACGATTCCCCATCCCGTTACGTATCAGAGCCCTAAGACACATGAGCCACCACTTCTACTATTCTGGATCACCTGCAAGTTACCCATACGAAGGCCAACATTTTCAAGCAGAAGGAGTGAGATTCACAAACAACAATAATAATATATAATTCATCAATTGAATCTAACACCCTATATATATATATATATATATATATATATATATATCAACAAATACTTCAATTTACATATATAATTCATATTCAACAACATTATCATCACCTTCAAATTCAACCAACAACAACAACACAACAACAGCTCAACCGACGACACCGACTATGCAATGACACAACGACGACAACCAACAACAACGACTACGACAATGCACCAACGACAACAACTAATGCAATATGCATGTGGTACCATTACGCGTTTGAATGACAAGGCATTCCAGGGCATGAGCCCTCAACAGTTTTGGATGGTTAAAGCATCTCAGGGCATGAGCCCTCAACAATTGAACGACAAGGTGTTCCAGGGCATAAGCCCTCAACAGTTGAATGAACTAGCACTCCAGGGCATGAGCCCTCAACAAGGTATGAGTATGAAATGGACTCAAATTGTGTATATCTGCATACAACTCAACAACTACAACGACAACTACTAATACGCATAATCAACTATGACATACTCCCCAACTTGGTCAAATGTGACACAACAACTCACACGGCAAAATTCATCAACATGGCATAATTCTCATAAATCAATCCAATTCATATATCAAGAGGTTATTATAAGGTTTAGTGCTTATACAAAGGTTATACAATGTAAAATAAACATTTTAGAATGCTCAGACGGATCCTCTAATGCAAGAAACGCAAAACAAAAAGTGGCTGAAATCGCCCAGCATGCTTGAGCGAGGGACTGCTCGCTTGAGCGACCTCAATCATGTAAGGTCAGGTTCTGCACGCTAGTGGCTCGCTTGCCGTTCGCTTAAGCAACCTAAAATGTCGAAAGTTGGAAGTTTCTCGCTTATGAGCTCGCTTGAGCGTGCGGTCAAATTCAAAATATGGGCACAAAGTTTGAATGCTCGCTTAAGCGACGGGTTGCTCGCTTAAGCGACCATTCATCTGGGTTGGGAAAAAGCTCTCGGATTTTCTAACCCTATCTCATCCAAAACCCAATTTTTAACCCCTGATCACCCAAAACGTGTTCTAACAGATGTTTATAGGTTCAAAATGCAACAATGCACAACAAAGTACACAAAACAACAACATCAAGCAGCAATTCAGCTTATTCTCATCAATTTCACAAAACATTCTTAACCCTAACTCAAGAACAACATTCAATCCAATTTCAGAAATTATATATTAGAATCATTGCTAGTTAGCCTCACCCTTACCTGGATTAAGATGATTCAAACTCTACAGAAATCAGGTTCCCTTTTGGCTTTTCTCCCTTGTTCTTGGCTTCTCTCCCTTTTCTCCCAAAACTCTTGTTTTTCTCTTGTACGTGAAAATGTTTCTGACTTTTCTCTATTCCCTTTCTCAGTAAAACATAACCTGCCCTTTATTTTCTTATCTCCTCCTAACTACCAATAACTCCTTCTAACTACCAATAACTCCCTTTAATTCCTTCTAATTAAAAGTAACCCCTCCCAAACTCCAAAAATTATAATAAATATTATTCCTCACTTATTTCTATTAAATAAGAAAAACAACTAAATAATAAAATAACAATACACCAAATAATTACATAAATCATTTAAAATCATATAAAATACTTAAAATCAACCAAAAATAATTAAATAACAACTAGGGCGTTACATTCCCAAAGTATGGTCTGAGCCTGACCGATGTCTGGCCTCCTTGAGCCATGTCTGGGCTCCATCTGGATCATAACGCCCCTTAAAGGTAGGTGGGTGATTCCTCAGAAAAGTCTCTAACATTCTCGTCCCGTCGTTTCCACCAGCATTGTTCTGATTACCTACAACATTAGTCATTGCTTCCAACGCAGCAGCAAGGGCAGCATCGTTTCTACCAGCCATCTTAGTTCTCTGGAAACAAACATAAGTTAGAATAATACAAATATAGTATTCTAACTCTAAGACAACGTCGCTCGACTCTCTACTTGGCCAGACGGACCGACCTGCTCTGATACCAATTGTAACACCCCAATTTCCCGTCTTAAAAATTTCATTTAATAAACACATAAATCAGAGTACATCTCAAAAAGGAGTGTCACATTTCATCTTGAAAACAAATTAGATAATAAATTATCCTTCGCAATAATACTCATTTATAGCAGCGGAATTCAAAAGTCACATCTTCACAAATAGTCTTGGCTCAAAGCCATCAAAACGTCTCAATATTTAAGTCTCAAAATTCATCTAGAACCTTAAGGTCAACAAATAGTTTTAAAACGTGATACATAAAGGAATAAACTCAAGGACCCCATCCCGTTACATATCAGAGCAATCCTACATCACACCAGACTCCTCGCATCATCGCATCTAAGACTGGTTACCTGCACTTGCCCACAAGGCGGCAATTCCAGCAGAAGGGGTGAGATTTACAACAATAATATTAATATATAAATCAAACATCAAGATTAACAACATAAACCCAACACATAATCAGGTTATTATAACACATCGTAACATCATCATAGACATCTTTAAACACATACATCAACGTCTCAAACATCGTCTCATAATATGTCAACAATTGACTCAACTAAATGCAACTCTTAACGTCTCAACATCATGCATGTGGTACCATATATTTATAGCATTAATATGCTTCACCGTCGCTTTGAGCAAATGCTCCACCGTCGCTTTGAGCATAAAGCTCCACCGTCTCATAATTATGCAAATGCATGGACTCGTCGTTTAATAATTTAATTTCAACTTCTCAAAACATCATTCATAATGCAAGACTGGCACATGCAGTTATAATAGTTACATGGCAGAACATCATCTCATTAATCATATACATCGCAACCCATAACATCATCATAATCACATAACATCATATTCAAACATCACTTATTATCAACAATACATCAATTATCAACGACATAGTAGAACCATCAGCAATCATCGTTACAGAATGCATCTAAGGATACAAAACCTCCCTAATACTACCCAAAGGTCTCCTCTCAAAGTCCCATGCGAAACAGATCACAAAAGAACAACACAGTCATAAACCAACTAACTCGCCACGACGAGTGATCTGCTCGCCACAGGCGAGTACTCAATTCAGCTCACTCGCCAAAGGCGAGTTGGGAGCGAGCTGGAGGCGAGAAATCCTGGGTGCTCTCGGCCTTTTTGACATTTTTCACCAAAAATCTCCGTTTTAAGGTTTTCTAAATCCAATTTGGCCAAACCAACTTCACAGGTCATCTCTATAAATAACAAGGCACTCAAAAACATCTAAAGTTTGGCAAAAGTCCTAACTTTTAAGAGACAAGCTCGCCACGGCGAGCTATACTGCTCGCCTCGCGAGCAACCAAGGGTTACTCGCCACGGCGAGTGATCACTCGCCACAGGCGAGCGATCTCAGAACCCACACGGGTTCAGACCAAAACTCACCAAAACATCCCCAATCTCTCCAATCAAGCCTCTAATTCATCAACAATGTTGTCCTAGGGAATAATCTAGGTTCTGTATCAAGTTTCTACAGCCTTACAACACAATCTCTCTTCAATTCATCAAAAATCATCACAACCCTAATTCACAAACTCATCTCAATTCTTCCCAACCTCTAGGCTAATCAATAACAAATGATTTAACATTAAAATTACTGAAGTTAGGCTCACCCTTACCTGGAAAATTGTGCAGAAATGCAGCCTAGCTTCTTCTCCCCTCCTGAACCGTTTTCTCTTCTTTTCCCAAAATCTGTAACGCGTACTGCCTATTTCTCTTAACCTACTTCTCTTATATACTCCCTCTCAACTTAATTAATTCTATCTCAACCCTCATAACTCTTCTTATTTATAAATATAACCCCATCTCTTAAAATTATCTATTTTTCCAACAAATCTATTTATTTATCAAATAAATATTCATATAAACATCACTTATATTATTTTAATAAACAATAAAATAATATCTCATCACACATCACAAATACGTCATATAATCATCAAAAATCATATAATATATAATAATATACTATATCATCTAATAAAATAATTAAATAATTAAAGAGGGCGTTACAACTCTCCCCCTCTTAAAGGATTTTCGTCCTCGAAAATTTACCTCGATCAAATAACTCTGGATAAGATTCCAGCATCTTACTCTCTAGCTCCCAAGTCAGGCTTTCACCCGTCGCTCCGTCCCAAACAACTCTCACAAGAGGTATATCCTTGCCTCTCAACGTCTTCGTCTTTCGGTCATCAATCCTCACTGGTAAGGTCTCAACCGTAAGGTTGTCCCTAACTTGCACATCATCACTTTGGATCACATGAGACGGATCTGGAACATACTTCCTCAGCTGAGATACATGGAAAACATCATGCAAATTCGATAAATGTGGTGGTAATCCAACACGATATACCACCACCCCAATCCTCTCTGAAATCTGATACGGACCAATAAACCTCGGAGTCAACTTCTTTGACTTCAACGCACGTCCAACACCCGTCATAGGAGTCACTCTCAGGAACACATGATCTCCCTCTTGGAACTCAAGGTCCTTCCTACGCTTATCATGGCAGCTCTTTTGTCGACTCTGCGACGCTTTCATCTTCTCTCGGATCATTCTCACCTTCTCAGTAGTCTGTTGAACGATCTCCGGTCCTAAGACCACTCTTTCACCTGACTCAAACCAACATAACGGAGTTCTGCATCTCCGACCATACAAAGCCTCAAAAGGTGCCATTCCAATACTCGAATGGTAACTGTTGTTGTACGTGAACTCTATCAATGGAAGATGACTATCCCAAGTCCCTCCCTGCTCAAGTACACAAACCCTCAACAAGTCCTGCAACGACTGAATCGTCCTCTCCGACTGACCATCTGTTTGCGGATGATAAGCCGAACTCAACCTCAACTGAGAACCTAAAGCCTCTTGCAAACTCTTCCAAAATCTAGAAGTAAACCTTGGATCTCGATCTGATACGATGCTCGAAGGAACACCATGTAGCTTTACTATGTCTCGAATATAAATCTCTGCCAACTGAGCTACAGGAAAAGTAATGTTAATCGGTAGAAAATGAGCAGACTTCGTCAGTCTATCAACAATGACCCAAATTGCATCGTTCCCTCTAGGGGTATTTGGCAAACTCGTCACAAAATCCATGGATATACTATCCCATTTCCACTCTGGCACATCCAAAGGTACCATCATACCAGTCGGTTTCTGGTGCTCAATCTTCGATTTCTGGCAAACCAAACAAGAATACACAAATTGTGCCACGTCACGTTTCAAACCAGACCACCAAAACAACTTCTTTAAGTCATGATACATCTTTGTAGCTCCCGGGTGAATACTCAAGCTACTTCTGTGACTCTCTTCAAGAATCATCTTCTTAATTTCTTCATTGTCAGGAATGCAAATCCTACCTCGGAATCTCAACACTCCTTGATCATCGACCTTAAAGTCACCATCCACAGCCTCATTATTAGCAATCAACAAGTCTACAAACTTGACATCTTCTTTTTGTGCCTCTATGATACTTTTCAGGAAATCATTATCAATTCTCAACATTCCCAGTTTTATGCTCTGAGGTGTCCTTTCACAAACTAAGCTCAAGTCTCTAAACTGTTCCAACAATTCAAATTCTTTCACCATCAACGCAGACATATGCATAGTCTTCCTACTCAAGGCATCTGCAACCACATTGGCTTTACCAGGATGGTAATTCAAGCCAAAATCATAATCTTTAAGTAACTCAAGCCACCTTCTCTGCCTCATATTTAGTTCCTTCTGATCAAACAAATACTTCAAGCTCTTGTGATCACTGAATACTTCAAATCTGGAACCGTACAAATAGTGTCTCCATATTTTCAGTACAAAGACCACAACTGTCAACTCTAAATCATGCGTCGGGTAATTCTTCTCATGAATCCTCAATTGCCTTGAAGCATAAGCTACCACTTTACCACCTTGCATAAGAACACCACCTAAACCCAGCTTGGACGCATCACAATATACCACAAAAGGTTCGTCGGACTTCGGCAAAATCAAAACTGGAGCCGTCGTCAAACGCTTCTTCAGCTCATTAAAACTATTCTCACAATGCACATCCCATACAAAAGACTTACCCTTACACGTTAACTGCGTTAACGGAAGAGCCAACTTGGAAAACCCTTCTATAAACCTTCGGTAATAGCCCGCTAATCCCAAAAAGCTTCTAATTTCCGTAACCGACTTAGGAGTCTCCCATTGTGATACCGCTTCAACTTTTGACGGGTCGACCGCAATACCATCGCCAGAAATAACATGGCCAAGAAAACTCACTTCCTTTAGCCAGAACTCGCACTTAGACAACTTAGCATACAGTTTCTTTTCCTTCAACACTTGCAAAACAATCTTCAAATGTTCAGCATGTTCTTCTTCCGTCTTGGAGTAAACCAGAATATCGTCAATAAACACAACCACGAACCGATCCAAAAATGCATGGAAGATGCGATTCATATACTCCATAAACACTCCAGGTGCATTGGTAACTCCAAAAGGCATAACTTTGTACTCGTAGTGACCATAACGGGTCCTGAATGTAACACCCCGTTTTACCAACATAAAAATTTCTCAAAATAATAATCAGAGTTTCACAACTTAAACGGAATGCTACATTTCTTAAAAATCACAATGGAATAAATAATAATTTATCCTTCAAAATATTTCAATAAAATCTTAAATCACCTCGCAGCGGAATTTATTTCAAAAATCTTAAACAACTTTGGCACGAAGGCCTCAACGTAAAATCTCATCAAATTCTTTAATATCATGTTCATAAAATCTCATAGTTAAATACGTAAAGAATAGAAAACATAAGCAAAGTCCCCCATCCCGTTACGTATCAGAGCACCTAGACACGTGAGGAGTCCACTCACATCAACAGCTAGTCCTGGAAATCTGCACTTGCCCAGTAGGCGGCAATTCCAACAGAAGGGGTGAGATTTCACAAACATTAAACTTAAGCATATAATTCATCAATTTACAATTAACAACTTAAAACATCAACTAATCACATAATCTTCAACAAGTACAATCATAAAGCAACTCATCATAGTTCATCATATTCATCAACAGATATAATCTCAAACAACTCATCATAATCATGTATAGAAACATCATCAAAATTCATCATATAGAAAACATCATCGCATCATCAAGTTCATCATGTTAAACAACAAATGCAGTCATAATTATTTCATCAAGACTCTTCTTCAACAACTCAACATCTTAGACAACTTAGACAACTCGACACGACTATGCAACTTCTTAACATCTTGACCTCTTAACATCTTATATGCATGTGGTACCATCCGGGGCATGAGCCCCCATCGCTAAAGGTCAAATAGGACCTGTCAGGCATTAAGCCCCCATCGCTAAGGTCAAATAGGACCTGTCAGGCATTAAGCCCCCATCGCTAAAGGTCATAAAAGGACCTGTCAGGCATTAAGCCCCCATCGCTGACTATGCTATGCAACAACACGACTCAATACAACGACACGACTCAATGCAACGACACGACTCAAATACAACGACACGACTCAATGCAACGACACGACTCAAATACAACGACACCATCTCAATACCACAACAACAACTTCATAATTCAATATTAAATCAACCATAAAAGATTCATTAATCATAAACAACTTCATCATATAACTCATGCACAATCAATTAAAGAAAGAATTGCATATCAAATTACAAGTACTGAAATGATAATTCAATTACCAGCGAATCACATATTCATATCAAAACTCAAATCATAATCAAAACAATTCAAAACAGCACAAGTAAACAACTTAGAAAATCTGGAACAGCCTAATCTCATGGTTCTAACCTGAAAACTAATTCCGATTATCAATCTTATGAATTATCTAAGGTCTGTGCATCAATTTTGCATCACTTAAACCGTTAAACATCATTAAACCATTAAATTCTCTCATAACCCTAATTCTCAAAAACTCTCAAAACTAATCCCTAACATGTTAGATATAATTTCAGAGATCATACACTTAATTTTAATGAGAGTTAGTCTCACCCTTACCTTAATTCAGATGAACAAAGCTTACGGAAGAAAACAAAAGTGGTGAAAACACCCAAATGTACTGCTACAGTGCGCGACAGTTTTCTCTTAACTCCGACCTTGTTTCGACGATCCGAACGGTGAAAAGGTAGACCCAGGTGTTGTGAACCTTGTGTCCAAAAATCTTCACGATCCAACGGTTAACGAGTGAGAAATCGCTGTTTTACTGAGGCAGATTTCAGAAAAACGGAAATTGCTTTCTCTCTTCTCTTTGGTGGCTACTTTTCTCACAAAAACTGTTTTTACCTTAAAACTATTCTAACATAACTTCTCCTATTTATATATCTCTTCTCCTCTATCTTATTTACTCTTATCACCAAAAACTACTCTCTTCCCTAATATCTTAATAATAATAATAATAATACACCAAATAACAAATATATTTCTATACTAGATAACGTATATATATCCACACAAAATAACATATATATTTCTACATAAAATAACAAATATATTTTCAAACCAAATAACAAATATATTTTTATAACAAATATATCTCTACATAACAAACATATTTCTATAACAAATATATCTCTACATAACAAACCTATTTCTGTAACAAATATATTTTTACACCAAATAACACATATTAGCGTATTTCATCAAAATATATATTATAAATCAAATAATAATACACTAAAAATACAATAAATTAATAAAATATTAAATATTAAAAGTAGGGCGTTACAACTCTCCCCCACTTAGAATATTTTCGTCCTCGAAAATGTACCTTTAGTCAGACAATCTTAATTTAGTGTTCACTACAAAACAAACAACAATTAAGACAATACAATGACGGTATTCTAATTGTTAGACAACACTACTTGACTCAACCACTTGGCCGGACGGACCAACCTGCTCTGATACCAATTGTAACACCCCGTTTTACCAACATAAAAATTTCTCAAAATAATAATCAGAGTTTCACAACTTAAACGGAATGCTACATTTCTTAAAAATCACAATGGAATAAATAATAATTTATCCTTCAAAATATTTCAATAAAATCTTAAATCACCTCGCAGCGGAATTTATTTCAAAAATCTTAAACAACTTTGGCACGAAGGCCTCAACGTAAAATCTCATCAAATTCTTTAATATCATGTTCATAAAATCTCATAGTTAAATACGTAAAGAATAGAAAACATAAGCAAAGTTCCCCATCCCGTTACGTATCAGAGCACCTAGACACGTGAGGAGTCCACTCACATCAACAGCTAGTCCTGGAAATCTGCACTTGCCCACAAGGCGGCAATTCCAACAGAAGGGGTGAGATTTCACAAACATTAAACTTAAGCATATAATTCATCAATTTACAATTAACAACTTAAAACATCAACTAATCACATAATCTTCAACAAGTACAATCATAAAGCAACTCATCATAGTTCATCATATTCATCAACAGATATAATCTCAAACAACTCATCATAATCATGTATAGAAACATCATCAAAATTCATCATATAGAAAACATCATCGCATCATCAAGTTCATCATGTTAAACAACAAATGCATTCATAATTATTTCATCAAGACTCTTCTTCAACAACTCAACATCTTAGACAACTTAGACAACTCGACACGACTATGCAACTTCTTAACATCTTGACATCTTAACATCTTATATGCATGTGGTACCATCCGGGGCATGAGCCCCCATCGCTAAAGGTCAAATAGGACCTGTCAGGCATTAAGCCCCCATCGCTAAGGTCAAATAGGACCTGTCAGGCATTAAGCCCCCATCGCTAAAGGTCATAAAAGGACTTGTCAGGCATTAAGCCCCCATCGCTGACTATGCTATGCAACAACACGACTCAATACAACGACACGACTCAATGCAACGACACGACTCAAATACAACGACACCATCTCAATACCACAACAACAACTTCATAATTCAATATTAAATCAACCATAAAAGATTCATTAATCATAAACAACTTCATCATATAACTCATGCACAATCAATTAAAGAAAGAATTGCATATCAAATTACAAGTACTGAAATGATAATTCAATTACCAGCAAATCACATATTCATATCAAAACTCAAATCATAATCAAAACAATTCAAAACAGCACAAGTAAACAACTTAGAAAATCTGGAACAGCCTAATCTCATGGTTCTAACCTGAAAACTAATTCCGATTATCAATCTTATGAATTATCTAAGGTCTGTGCATCAATTTTGCATCACTTAAACCGTTAAACATCATTAAACCATTAAATTCTCTCATAACCCTAATTCTCAAAAACTCTCAAAACTAATCCCTAACATGTTAGATATAATTTCAGAGATCATACACTTAATTTTAATGAGAGTTAGTCTCACCCTTACCTTAATTCAGATGAACAAAGCTTACGGAAGAAAACAAAAGTGGTGAAAACACCCAAATGTACTGCTACAGTGCGCGACAGTTTTCTCTTAACTCCGACCTTGTTTCGACGATCCGAACGGTGAAAAGGTAGACCCAGGTGTTGTGAACCTTGTGTCCAAAAATCCTCACGATCCAACGGTTAACGAGTGAGAAATCGCTGTTTTACTGAGGCAGATTTCAGAAAAACGGGAATTGCTTTCTCTCTTCTCTTTGGTGGCTACTTTTCTCACAAAAACTGTTTTTACCTTAAAACTATTCTAACATAACTTCTCCTATTTATATATCTCTTCTCCTCTATCTTATTTACTCTTATCACCAAAAACTACTCTCTTTCCTAATATCTTAATAATAATAATAATAATAATACACCAAATAACAAATATATTTCTATACTAGATAACGTATATATATCCACACAAAATAACATATATATTTCTACATAAAATAACAAATATATTTTCAAACCAAATAACAAATATATTTTTATAACAAATATATCTCTACATAACAAACATATTTCTATAACAAATATATCTCTACATAACAAACCTATTTCTGTAACAAATATATTTTTACACCAAATAACACATATTAGCATATTTCATCAAAATATATATTATAAATCAAATAATAATACACTAAAAATACAATAAATTAATAAAATATTAAATATTAAAAGTAGGGCGTTACACTGAAAGCCGTCTTCTGCATATCTTCATCTTTCACTTTGATCTGGTGATAACCTGACCTCAAATCTATCTTGCTGAAAACACGTGCACCCACTAATTGATCCATCAAATCGTCAATCCTCGGAAGTGGATACCTATTCTTGATAGTTACTTTGTTCAGCTGCCGGTAATCAATACAGAGCCTCATACTACCATCTTTCTTCTTCACTAGCAACACCGGCGCTCCCCAGGGTGAAACACTCGGTCTAACAAATTTCTTTTCAAGCAAATCTTCCAACTGTTTCTTCAACTCTGCTAACTCGGAAGCAGACATACGATAAGGTGCCATCGACACCGGCTTCGTTCCAGGAACGAGATCAATAGAAAACTCAACTTCTCTCTCTAGAGGCACATATAGAATTTCGTCTGGGAAAACGTCAGGAAAATCGCATACCACTTGTAGTTTATCAATCACCGCTTGATTCTCTAAAGATAAAGAAGCCATCAACGAAAACATCATCATCCCATCACGTTCCAGTTGCTTCAGCTTCTTAGTGGATAGAAACTTTGCGCCCCACTCTTCTTCAGCAGAAGAAAAATGTACCGTCTTTCTAAAACAGTTGATAAGAACATGGTTGTACTCTAGCCAATTCATCCCCAGAATTACATCCATACCGCTTAAAGGCAGACAAACTAAATCCATCACAAAATCTCGGCCAAACATAGACAAAGGACAATTCAAACATACGAGAGAAGTAGTCACCGAACCCTTAGCTGGAGTTTCGACAACCATCTCTCCATTCATATTAGACACATCAAGACCCAAAGCAGAGACACAGTCTAAAGCAACAAAACAATGCGTAGCACCAGTATCAATAATAGCAACTAAAGGAGTATTATTAATATAACAAGTACCTCTGATCAAACGATCATCATTCTCAGTCTGAGTGCCGGTCAATGCGAACACCCTCCCAGCGGTCTTAGTCTTCTTTGGTTGCTTACACTGCGAACCAATATGTCCTTGCTCATTGCAGTTGAAACACACAACATCATCAAACTTACAGTCATTAGTAATATGCCCTTTTTGACCACAACGGTAGCATCTCTTCACCTCAACAGTACACGCATTACTCTTGTGGCCTTTCTCGCCACAAGTGAAGCAAGTAATCTCAGCAGGAGCAGTCTTCTTCTGAGACCTTCTCTCATCATTCACTCTCTGCTTCCCTTTATCTCTAGGGGCATCATAAGGTTTAGGGCGACTCTGCTGGCCCTTAGCTTTCCTATCATTCACTACCTTGTAGTGAGCCTTAGTATCCTCTTCATAAATTCTGCAGCTACTCACCAACTCAGAAAAGTTGCGGATCTTCTGATAACCGATAGCTCTCTTGATATCAGCGCGCAACCCGTTCTCAAACTTAATGCATTTTGAAAACTCAGCAGTCTCAGGGGTATAATGCGGGTAGAACTTAGCCAACTCCACAAATTTGGCCGCATACTCGGTCACCGACATGTTCCCTTGCTTAAGCTCTAGGAACTCGATCTCTTTCTTCCCACGAACATCTTCTGGAAAGTATCTATTAAGGAACTCCCTCGTGAAAATAGCCCACGTAACCACAGCTCCATCTTGCTCCAAAATAGGTAGGAGACTAACCCACCAATCATCAGCCTCCTCCGCTAGCATGTGCGTACCAAACCACACCTTTTGAGCATCTTCACACTACATCACCCGGAACACTCTTTCAATCTCCTTGAGCCATGTCTGGGCTCCATCTGGATCATAACGCCCCTTAAAGGTAGGTGGGTGATTCCTCAGAAAAGTCTCTAACATTCTCGTCCCGTCGTTTCCACCAGCATTGTTCTGATTACCTACAACATTAGCCATTGCTTCCAACGCAGCAGCAAGGGCAGCATCGTTTCTACCAGCCATCTTAGTTCTCTGGAAACAAACATAAGTTAGAATAATACAAATATAGTATTCTAACTCTAAGACAACGTCGCTCGACTCTCTACTTGGCCAGACGGACCGACCTGCTCTGATACCAATTGTAACACCCCAATTTCCTGTCTTAAAAATTTCATTTAATAAACACATAAATCAGAGTACATCTCAAAAAGGAGTGTCACATTTCATCTTGAAAACAAATTAGATAATAAATTATCCTTCGCAATAATACTCATTTATAGCAGCGGAATTCAAAAGTCACATCTTCACAAATAGTCTTGGCTCAAAGCCATCAAAACGTCTCAATATTTAAGTCTCAAAATTCATCTAGAACCTTAAGGTCAACAAATAGTTTTAAAACGTGATACATAAAGGAATAGACTCAAGGACCCCATCCTGTTACATATCAGAGCAATCCTACATCACACCAGACACCTCGCATCATCGCATCTAAGACTGGTTACCTGCACTTGCCCACAAGGCGGCAATTCCAGCAGAAGGGGTGAGATTTACAACAATAATATTAATATATAAATCAAACATCAAGATTAACAACATAAACCCAACACATAATCAGGTTATTATAACACATCGTAACATCATCATAGACATCTTTAAACACATACATCAACGTCTCAAACATCGTCTCATAATATGTCAACAATTGACTCAACTAAATGCAACTCTTAACGTCTCAACATCATGCATGTGGTACCATATATTTATAGCATTAATATGCTTCACCGTCGCTTTGAGCAAATGCTCCACCGTCGCTTTGAGCATAAAGCTCCATCGTCTCATAATTATGCAAATGCATGGACTCGTCGTTTAATAATTTAATTTCAACTTCTCAAAACATTATTCATAATGCAAGACTGACACATGCAGTTATAATAGTTACATGGCAGAACATCATCTCATTAATCATATACATCGCAACCCATAACATCATCATAATCACATAACATCATATTCAAACATCACTTATTATCAACAATACATCAATTATCAACGACATAGTAGAACCATCAGCAATCATCGTTACAGAATGCATCTAAGGATACAAAACCTCCCTAATACTACCCAAAGGTCTCCTCTCAAAGTCCCATGCGAAACAGATCACAAAAGAACAACACAGTCATAAACCAACTAACTCGCCACGACGAGTGATCTGCTCGCCACAGGCGAGTACTCAATTCAGCTCACTCGCCAAAGGCGAGTTGGGAGCGAGCTGGAGGCGAGAAATCCTGGGTGCTCTCGGCCTTTTTGACATTTTTCACCAAAAATCTCCGTTTTAAGGTTTTCTAAATCCAATTTGGCCAAACCAACTTCACAGGTCATCTCTATAAATAACAAGGCACTCAAAAACATCTAAAGTTTGGCAAAAGTCCTAACTTTTAAGAGACAAGCTCGCCACGGCGAGCTATACTGCTCGCCTCGCGAGCAACCAAGGGTTACTCGCCACGGCGAGTGATCACTCGCCACAGGCGAGCGATCTCAGAACCCACACGGGTTCAGACCAAAACTCACCAAAACATCCCCAATCTCTCCAATCAAGCCTCTAATTCATCAACAATGTTGTCCTAGGGAATAATCTAGGTTCTGTATCAAGTTTCTACAGCCTTACAACACAATCTCTCTTCAATTCATCAAAAATCATCACAACCCTAATTCACAAACTCATCTCAATTCTTCCCAACCTCTAGGCTAATCAATAACAAATGATTTAACATTAAAATTACTGAAGTTAGGCTCACCCTTACCTGGAAAATTGTGCAGAAATGCAGCCTAGCTTCTTCTCCCCTCCTGAACCGTTTTCTCTTCTTTTCCCAAAATCTGTAACGCGTACTGCCTATTTCTCTTAACCTACTTCTCTTATATACTCCCTCTCAACTTAATTAATTCTATCTCAACCCTCATAACTCTTCTTATTTATAAATATAACCCCATCTCTTAAAATTATCTATTTTTCCAACAAATCTATTTATTTATCAAATAAATATTCATATAAACATCACTTATATTATTTTAATAAACAATAAAATAATATCTCATCACACATCACAAATACGTCATATAATCATCAAAAATCATATAATATATAATAATATACTATATCATCTAATAAAATAATTAAATAATTAAAGAGGGCGTTACAACTCTCCCCCTCTTAAAGGATTTTCGTCCTCGAAAATTTACCTCGATCAAATAACTCTGGATAAGATTCCAGCATCTTACTCTCTAGCTCCCAAGTCAGGCTTTCACCCGTCGCTCCGTCCCAAACAACTCTCACAAGAGGTATATCCTTGCCTCTCAACGTCTTCGTCTTTCGGTCATCAATCCTCACTGGTAAGGTCTCAACCGTAAGGTTGTCCCTAACTTGCACATCATCACTTTGGATCACATGAGACGGATCTGGAACATACTTCCTCAGCTGAGATACATGGAAAACATCATGCAAATTCGATAAATGTGGTGGTAATCCAACACGATATACCACCACCCCAATCCTCTCTGAAATCTGATACGGACCAATAAACCTCGGAGTCAACTTCTTTGACTTCAACGCACGTCCAACACCCGTCATAGGAGTCACTCTCAGGAACACATGATCTCCCTCTTGGAACTCAAGGTCCTTCCTACGCTTATCATGGCAGCTCTTTTGTCGACTCTGCGACGCTTTCATCTTCTCTCGGATCATTCTCACCTTCTCAGTAGTCTGTTGAACGATCTCCGGTCCTAAGACCACTCTTTCACCTGACTCAAACCAACATAACGGAGTTCTGCATCTCCGACCATACAAAGCCTCAAAAGGTGCCATTCCAATACTCGAATGGTAACTGTTGTTGTACGTGAACTCTATCAATGGAAGATGACTATCCCAAGTCCCTCCCTGCTCAAGTACACAAACCCTCAACAAGTCCTGCAACGACTGAATCGTCCTCTCCGACTGACCATCTGTTTGCGGATGATAAGCCGAACTCAACCTCAACTGAGAACCTAAAGCCTCTTGCAAACTCTTCCAAAATCTAGAAGTAAACCTTGGATCTCGATCTGATACGATGCTCGAAGGAACACCATGTAGCTTTACTATGTCTCGAATATAAATCTCTGCCAACTGAGCTACAGGAAAAGTAATGTTAATCGGTAGAAAATGAGCAGACTTCGTCAGTCTATCAACAATGACCCAAATTGCATCGTTCCCTCTAGGGGTATTTGGCAAACTCGTCACAAAATCCATGGATATACTATCCCATTTCCACTCTGGCACATCCAAAGGTACCATCATACCAGTCGGTTTCTGGTGCTCAATCTTCGATTTCTGGCAAACCAAACAAGAATACACAAATTGTGCCACGTCACGTTTCAAACCAGACCACCAAAACAACTTCTTTAAGTCATGATACATCTTTGTAGCTCCCGGGTGAATACTCAAGCTACTTCTGTGACTCTCTTCAAGAATCATCTTCTTAATTTCTTCATTGTCAGGAATGCAAATCCTACCTCGGAATCTCAACACTCCTTGATCATCGACCTTAAAGTCACCATCCACAGCCTCATTATTAGCAATCAACAAGTCTACAAACTTGACATCTTCTTTTTGTGCCTCTATGATACTTTTCAGGAAATCATTATCAATTCTCAACATTCCCAGTTTTATGCTCTGAGGTGTCCTTTCACAAACTAAGCTCAAGTCTCTAAACTGTTCCAACAATTCAAATTCTTTCACCATCAACGCAGACATATGCATAGTCTTCCTACTCAAGGCATCTGCAACCACATTGGCTTTACCAGGATGGTAATTCAAGCCAAAATCATAATCTTTAAGTAACTCAAGCCACCTTCTCTGCCTCATATTTAGTTCCTTCTGATCAAACAAATACTTCAAGCTCTTGTGATCACTGAATACTTCAAATCTGGAACCGTACAAATAGTGTCTCCATATTTTCAGTACAAAGACCACAACTGTCAACTCTAAATCATGCGTCGGGTAATTCTTCTCATGAATCCTCAATTGCCTTGAAGCATAAGCTACCACTTTACCACCTTGCATAAGAACACCACCTAAACCCAGCTTGGACGCATCACAATATACCACAAAAGGTTCGTCGGACTTCGGCAAAATCAAAACTGGAGCCGTCGTCAAACGCTTCTTCAGCTCATTAAAACTATTCTCACAATGCACATCCCATACAAAAGACTTACCCTTACACGTTAACTGCGTTAACGGAAGAGCCAACTTGGAAAACCCTTCTATAAACCTTCGGTAATAGCCCGCTAATCCCAAAAAGCTTCTAATTTCCGTAACCGACTTAGGAGTCTCCCATTGTGATACCGCTTCAACTTTTGACGGGTCGACCGCAATACCATCGCCAGAAATAACATGGCCAAGAAAACTCACTTCCTTTAGCCAGAACTCGCACTTAGACAACTTAGCATACAGTTTCTTTTCCTTCAACACTTGCAAAACAATCTTCAAATGTTCAGCATGTTCTTCTTCCGTCTTGGAGTAAACCAGAATATCGTCAATAAACACAACCACGAACCGATCCAAAAATGCATGGAAGATGCGATTCATATACTCCATAAACACTCCAGGTGCATTGGTAACTCCAAAAGGCATAACTTTGTACTCGTAGTGACCATAACGGGTCCTGAATGTAACACCCCGTTTTACCAACATAAAAATTTCTCAAAATAATAATCAGAGTTTCACAACTTAAACGGAATGCTACATTTCTTAAAAATCACAATGGAATAAATAATAATTTATCCTTCAAAATATTTCAATAAAATCTTAAATCACCTCGCAGCGGAATTTATTTCAAAAATCTTAAACAACTTTGGCACGAAGGCCTCAACGTAAAATCTCATCAAATTCTTTAATATCATGTTCATAAAATCTCATAGTTAAATACGTAAAGAATAGAAAACATAAGCAAAGTCCCCCATCCCGTTACGTATCAGAGCACCTAGACACGTGAGGAGTCCACTCACATCAACAGCTAGTCCTGGAAATCTGCACTTGCCCAGTAGGCGGCAATTCCAACAGAAGGGGTGAGATTTCACAAACATTAAACTTAAGCATATAATTCATCAATTTACAATTAACAACTTAAAACATCAACTAATCACATAATCTTCAACAAGTACAATCATAAAGCAACTCATCATAGTTCATCATATTCATCAACAGATATAATCTCAAACAACTCATCATAATCATGTATAGAAACATCATCAAAATTCATCATATAGAAAACATCATCGCATCATCAAGTTCATCATGTTAAACAACAAATGCAGTCATAATTATTTCATCAAGACTCTTCTTCAACAACTCAACATCTTAGACAACTTAGACAACTCGACACGACTATGCAACTTCTTAACATCTTGACCTCTTAACATCTTATATGCATGTGGTACCATCCGGGGCATGAGCCCCCATCGCTAAAGGTCAAATAGGACCTGTCAGGCATTAAGCCCCCATCGCTAAGGTCAAATAGGACCTGTCAGGCATTAAGCCCCCATCGCTAAAGGTCATAAAAGGACCTGTCAGGCATTAAGCCCCCATCGCTGACTATGCTATGCAACAACACGACTCAATACAACGACACGACTCAATGCAACGACACGACTCAAATACAACGACACGACTCAATGCAACGACACGACTCAAATACAACGACACCATCTCAATACCACAACAACAACTTCATAATTCAATATTAAATCAACCATAAAAGATTCATTAATCATAAACAACTTCATCATATAACTCATGCACAATCAATTAAAGAAAGAATTGCATATCAAATTACAAGTACTGAAATGATAATTCAATTACCAGCGAATCACATATTCATATCAAAACTCAAATCATAATCAAAACAATTCAAAACAGCACAAGTAAACAACTTAGAAAATCTGGAACAGCCTAATCTCATGGTTCTAACCTGAAAACTAATTCCGATTATCAATCTTATGAATTATCTAAGGTCTGTGCATCAATTTTGCATCACTTAAACCGTTAAACATCATTAAACCATTAAATTCTCTCATAACCCTAATTCTCAAAAACTCTCAAAACTAATCCCTAACATGTTAGATATAATTTCAGAGATCATACACTTAATTTTAATGAGAGTTAGTCTCACCCTTACCTTAATTCAGATGAACAAAGCTTACGGAAGAAAACAAAAGTGGTGAAAACACCCAAATGTACTGCTACAGTGCGCGACAGTTTTCTCTTAACTCCGACCTTGTTTCGACGATCCGAACGGTGAAAAGGTAGACCCAGGTGTTGTGAACCTTGTGTCCAAAAATCTTCACGATCCAACGGTTAACGAGTGAGAAATCGCTGTTTTACTGAGGCAGATTTCAGAAAAACGGAAATTGCTTTCTCTCTTCTCTTTGGTGGCTACTTTTCTCACAAAAACTGTTTTTACCTTAAAACTATTCTAACATAACTTCTCCTATTTATATATCTCTTCTCCTCTATCTTATTTACTCTTATCACCAAAAACTACTCTCTTCCCTAATATCTTAATAATAATAATAATAATACACCAAATAACAAATATATTTCTATACTAGATAACGTATATATATCCACACAAAATAACATATATATTTCTACATAAAATAACAAATATATTTTCAAACCAAATAACAAATATATTTTTATAACAAATATATCTCTACATAACAAACATATTTCTATAACAAATATATCTCTACATAACAAACCTATTTCTGTAACAAATATATTTTTACACCAAATAACACATATTAGCGTATTTCATCAAAATATATATTATAAATCAAATAATAATACACTAAAAATACAATAAATTAATAAAATATTAAATATTAAAAGTAGGGCGTTACAACTCTCCCCCACTTAGAATATTTTCGTCCTCGAAAATGTACCTTTAGTCAGACAATCTTAATTTAGTGTTCACTACAAAACAAACAACAATTAAGACAATACAATGACGGTATTCTAATTGTTAGACAACACTACTTGACTCAACCACTTGGCCGGACGGACCAACCTGCTCTGATACCAATTGTAACACCCCGTTTTACCAACATAAAAATTTCTCAAAATAATAATCAGAGTTTCACAACTTAAACGGAATGCTACATTTCTTAAAAATCACAATGGAATAAATAATAATTTATCCTTCAAAATATTTCAATAAAATCTTAAATCACCTCGCAGCGGAATTTATTTCAAAAATCTTAAACAACTTTGGCACGAAGGCCTCAACGTAAAATCTCATCAAATTCTTTAATATCATGTTCATAAAATCTCATAGTTAAATACGTAAAGAATAGAAAACATAAGCAAAGTTCCCCATCCCGTTACGTATCAGAGCACCTAGACACGTGAGGAGTCCACTCACATCAACAGCTAGTCCTGGAAATCTGCACTTGCCCACAAGGCGGCAATTCCAACAGAAGGGGTGAGATTTCACAAACATTAAACTTAAGCATATAATTCATCAATTTACAATTAACAACTTAAAACATCAACTAATCACATAATCTTCAACAAGTACAATCATAAAGCAACTCATCATAGTTCATCATATTCATCAACAGATATAATCTCAAACAACTCATCATAATCATGTATAGAAACATCATCAAAATTCATCATATAGAAAACATCATCGCATCATCAAGTTCATCATGTTAAACAACAAATGCATTCATAATTATTTCATCAAGACTCTTCTTCAACAACTCAACATCTTAGACAACTTAGACAACTCGACACGACTATGCAACTTCTTAACATCTTGACATCTTAACATCTTATATGCATGTGGTACCATCCGGGGCATGAGCCCCCATCGCTAAAGGTCAAATAGGACCTGTCAGGCATTAAGCCCCCATCGCTAAGGTCAAATAGGACCTGTCAGGCATTAAGCCCCCATCGCTAAAGGTCATAAAAGGACTTGTCAGGCATTAAGCCCCCATCGCTGACTATGCTATGCAACAACACGACTCAATACAACGACACGACTCAATGCAACGACACGACTCAAATACAACGACACCATCTCAATACCACAACAACAACTTCATAATTCAATATTAAATCAACCATAAAAGATTCATTAATCATAAACAACTTCATCATATAACTCATGCACAATCAATTAAAGAAAGAATTGCATATCAAATTACAAGTACTGAAATGATAATTCAATTACCAGCAAATCACATATTCATATCAAAACTCAAATCATAATCAAAACAATTCAAAACAGCACAAGTAAACAACTTAGAAAATCTGGAACAGCCTAATCTCATGGTTCTAACCTGAAAACTAATTCCGATTATCAATCTTATGAATTATCTAAGGTCTGTGCATCAATTTTGCATCACTTAAACCGTTAAACATCATTAAACCATTAAATTCTCTCATAACCCTAATTCTCAAAAACTCTCAAAACTAATCCCTAACATGTTAGATATAATTTCAGAGATCATACACTTAATTTTAATGAGAGTTAGTCTCACCCTTACCTTAATTCAGATGAACAAAGCTTACGGAAGAAAACAAAAGTGGTGAAAACACCCAAATGTACTGCTACAGTGCGCGACAGTTTTCTCTTAACTCCGACCTTGTTTCGACGATCCGAACGGTGAAAAGGTAGACCCAGGTGTTGTGAACCTTGTGTCCAAAAATCCTCACGATCCAACGGTTAACGAGTGAGAAATCGCTGTTTTACTGAGGCAGATTTCAGAAAAACGGGAATTGCTTTCTCTCTTCTCTTTGGTGGCTACTTTTCTCACAAAAACTGTTTTTACCTTAAAACTATTCTAACATAACTTCTCCTATTTATATATCTCTTCTCCTCTATCTTATTTACTCTTATCACCAAAAACTACTCTCTTTCCTAATATCTTAATAATAATAATAATAATAATACACCAAATAACAAATATATTTCTATACTAGATAACGTATATATATCCACACAAAATAACATATATATTTCTACATAAAATAACAAATATATTTTCAAACCAAATAACAAATATATTTTTATAACAAATATATCTCTACATAACAAACATATTTCTATAACAAATATATCTCTACATAACAAACTTATTTCTGTAACAAATATATTTTTACACCAAATAACACATATTAGCATATTTCATCAAAATATATATTATAAATCAAATAATAATACACTAAAAATACAATAAATTAATAAAATATTAAATATTAAAAGTAGGGCGTTACACTGAAAGCCGTCTTCTGCATATCTTCATCTTTCACTTTGATCTGGTGATAACCTGACCTCAAATCTATCTTGCTGAAAACACGTGCACCCACTAATTGATCCATCAAATCGTCAATCCTCGGAAGTGGATACCTATTCTTGATAGTTACTTTGTTCAGCTGCCGGTAATCAATACAGAGCCTCATACTACCATCTTTCTTCTTCACTAGCAACACCGGCGCTCCCCAGGGTGAAACACTCGGTCTAACAAATTTCTTTTCAAGCAAATCTTCCAACTGTTTCTTCAACTCTGCTAACTCGGAAGCAGACATACGATAAGGTGCCATCGACACCGGCTTCGTTCCAGGAACGAGATCAATAGAAAACTCAACTTCTCTCTCTAGAGGCACATATAGAATTTCGTCTGGGAAAACGTCAGGAAAATCGCATACCACTTGTAGTTTATCAATCACCGCTTGATTCTCTAAAGATAAAGAAGCCATCAACGAAAACATCATCATCCCATCACGTTCCAGTTGCTTCAGCTTCTTAGTGGATAGAAACTTTGCGCCCCACTCTTCTTCAGCAGAAGAAAAATGTACCGTCTTTCTAAAACAGTTGATAAGAACATGGTTGTACTCTAGCCAATTCATCCCCAGAATTACATCCATACCGCTTAAAGGCAGACAAACTAAATCCATCACAAAATCTCGGCCAAACATAGACAAAGGACAATTCAAACATACGAGAGAAGTAGTCACCGAACCCTTAGCTGGAGTTTCGACAACCATCTCTCCATTCATATTAGACACATCAAGACCCAAAGCAGAGACACAGTCTAAAGCAACAAAACAATGCGTAGCACCAGTATCAATAATAGCAACTAAAGGAGTATTATTAATATAACAAGTACCTCTGATCAAACGATCATCATTCTCAGTCTGAGTGCCGGTCAATGCGAACACCCTCCCAGCGGTCTTAGTCTTCTTTGGTTGCTTACACTGCGAACCAATATGTCCTTGCTCATTGCAGTTGAAACACACAACATCATCAAACTTACAGTCATTAGTAATATGCCCTTTTTGACCACAACGGTAGCATCTCTTCACCTCAACAGTACACGCATTACTCTTGTGGCCTTTCTCGCCACAAGTGAAGCAAGTAATCTCAGCAGGAGCAGTCTTCTTCTGAGACCTTCTCTCATCATTCACTCTCTGCTTCCCTTTATCTCTAGGGGCATCATAAGGTTTAGGGCGACTCTGCTGGCCCTTAGCTTTCCTATCATTCACTACCTTGTAGTGAGCCTTAGTATCCTCTTCATAAATTCTGCAGCTACTCACCAACTCAGAAAAGTTGCGGATCTTCTGATAACCGATAGCTCTCTTGATATCAGCGCACAACCCGTTCTCAAACTTAATGCATTTTGAAAACTCAGCAGTCTCAGGGGTATAATGCGGGTAGAACTTAGCCAACTCCACAAATTTGGCCGCATACTCGGTCACCGACATGTTCCCTTGCTTAAGCTCTAGGAACTCGATCTCTTTCTTCCCACGAACATCTTCTGGAAAGTATCTATTAAGGAACTCCCTCGTGAAAATAGCCCACGTAACCACAGCTCCATCTTGCTCCAAAATAGGTAGGAGACTAACCCACCAATCATCAGCCTCCTCCGCTAGCATGTGCGTACCAAACCACACCTTTTGAGCATCTTCACACTACATCACCCGGAACACTCTTTCAATCTCCTTGAGCCATGTCTGGGCTCCATCTGGATCATAACGCCCCTTAAAGGTAGGTGGGTGATTCCTCAGAAAAGTCTCTAACATTCTCGTCCCGTCGTTTCCACCAGCATTGTTCTGATTACCTACAACATTAGCCATTGCTTCCAACGCAGCAGCAAGGGCAGCATCGTTTCTACCAGCCATCTTAGTTCTCTGGAAACAAACATAAGTTAGAATAATACAAATATAGTATTCTAACTCTAAGACAACGTCGCTCGACTCTCTACTTGGCCAGACGGACCGACCTGCTCTGATACCAATTGTAACACCCCAATTTCCTGTCTTAAAAATTTCATTTAATAAACACATAAATCAGAGTACATCTCAAAAAGGAGTGTCACATTTCATCTTGAAAACAAATTAGATAATAAATTATCCTTCGCAATAATACTCATTTATAGCAGCGGAATTCAAAAGTCACATCTTCACAAATAGTCTTGGCTCAAAGCCATCAAAACGTCTCAATATTTAAGTCTCAAAATTCATCTAGAACCTTAAGGTCAACAAATAGTTTTAAAACGTGATACATAAAGGAATAGACTCAAGGACCCCATCCTGTTACATATCAGAGCAATCCTACATCACACCAGACACCTCGCATCATCGCATCTAAGACTGGTTACCTGCACTTGCCCACAAGGCGGCAATTCCAGCAGAAGGGGTGAGATTTACAACAATAATATTAATATATAAATCAAACATCAAGATTAACAACATAAACCCAACACATAATCAGGTTATTATAACACATCGTAACATCATCATAGACATCTTTAAACACATACATCAACGTCTCAAACATCGTCTCATAATATGTCAACAATTGACTCAACTAAATGCAACTCTTAACGTCTCAACATCATGCATGTGGTACCATATATTTATAGCATTAATATGCTTCACCGTCGCTTTGAGCAAATGCTCCACCGTCGCTTTGAGCATAAAGCTCCATCGTCTCATAATTATGCAAATGCATGGACTCGTCGTTTAATAATTTAATTTCAACTTCTCAAAACATTATTCATAATGCAAGACTGACACATGCAGTTATAATAGTTACATGGCAGAACATCATCTCATTAATCATATACATCGCAACCCATAACATCATCATAATCACATAACATCATATTCAAACATCACTTATTATCAACAATACATCAATTATCAACGACATAGTAGAACCATCAGCAATCATCGTTACAGAATGCATCTAAGGATACAAAACCTCCCTAATACTACCCAAAGGTCTCCTCTCAAAGTCCCATGCGAAACAGATCACAAAAGAACAACACAGTCATAAACCAACTAACTCGCCACGACGAGTGATCTGCTCGCCACAGGCGAGTACTCAATTCAGCTCACTCGCCAAAGGCGAGTTGGGAGCGAGCTGGAGGCGAGAAATCCTGGGTGCTCTCGGCCTTTTTGACATTTTTCACCAAAAATCTCCGTTTTAAGGTTTTCTAAATCCAATTTGGCCAAACCAACTTCACAGGTCATCTCTATAAATAACAAGGCACTCAAAAACATCTAAAGTTTGGCAAAAGTCCTAACTTTTAAGAGACAAGCTCGCCACGGCGAGCTATACTGCTCGCCTCGCGAGCAACCAAGGGTTACTCGCCGCGGCGAGTGATCACTCGCCACAGGCGAGCGATCTCAGAACCCACACGGGTTCAGACCAAAACTCACCAAAACATCCCCAATCTCTCAAATCAAGCCTCTAATTCATCAACAATGTTGTCCTAGGGAATAATCTAGGTTCTGTATCAAGTTTCTACAGCCTTACAACACAATCTCTCTTCAATTCATCAAAAATCATCACAACCCTAATTCACAAACTCATCTCAATTCTTCCCAACCTCTAGGCTAATCAATAACAGATGATTTAACATTAAAATTACTGAAGTTAGGCTCACCCTTACCTGGAAAATTGTGCAGAAATGCAGCCTAGCTTCTTCTCCCCTCTTGAACCGTTTTCTCTTCTTTTCCCAAAATCTGTAACGCGTACTGCCTATTTCTCTTAACCTACTTTTCTTATATACTCCCTCTCAACTTAATTAATTCTATCTCAACCCTCACAACTCTTCTTATTTATAAACATAACCCCATCTCTTAAAATTATCTATTTTTCCAACAAATCTATTTATTTATCAAATAAATATTCATATAAACATCACTTATATTATTTTATTAAACAATAAAATAATATCTCATCACATATCACAAATACGTCATATAATCATCAAAAATCATATAATATATAATAATATACTATATCATCTAATAAAATAATTAAATAATTAAAGAGGGCGTTACACTTTCTAGAGGATTCAGCAACAGGTTCCTCCTTCTTGGTTTTGTTGAGGTTGTCTGTGTACAACTCCTCTTCATACCTGATATAGATTTTTGCGATCGCTAGGAACTCGTTGAGAGTCCTTGGATGATCCAGCTGGAGCGCCTCTTACCTGGACAGCTTCTTTGTTGAACCTTTCGATGTAGTCTCGAAGAGGTTCGCTTTTTTCTTGGACGATGGCCTCGAGGGATGCCACCATTTTTGGTTGCGTCCTAGACGCAGTGAAGTGGGTTGTGAACTCGTGGCAGAGGTCGCTTCAAGAATCTATGGAGTTTCTCCTTAAGTTCTTAAACCATGTGACTGCTCCTCGTCGTAGGGTGGTGACGAAGAGTTTGCATTTTACGGCGCCTTGCACCGATCGGTAGGTGAGAACTGCCTCGATGTTCTCTATGTGCTCGTCTGGGTCGGTTGTCCCGTCGTACGAGTCCTTTTGGGGAGGCTTTTTGAGCCCGCGAGGAATAGGAGCTTCCCGGATGCGCCGTGTGAATGGATCGTATGCATTACGACCATTCCGGGTATCACGAGTGTCCTCGGAGCTGGAGGGAGACCGCCTGGGTCGGACTGATGAGCGCGCCCGTTCCATCTCCGCCAAGCGTCGATTTTGTTCCTCGATTAACGACGTCTGTCGTTGAACCGTGCGGAACAAGTTGGTGACGATGGCTCCATTTAGGGTGGTGTCTTCAGGCGTCTCTGTAGGCCGTAGGGGACCTTGTAGAGGCCTTAACTGGAGAGGAATGGCTTGTACCAGTTCCTCTCTGGGTGTATCCACAGGTGATGATGAAGATGTCATACCGTCACGTTGAGGTATGCGGGCTTCACTTCGTAGACGTGGACTAGCACCGTTGGCAGCCATGGTTAATATTTTTGGTAAGCTTTGGTTTTTAGAAAGGTAAGAACGGGGAGAGCTTTTAATTTCCCACAGATGGCGTCACTAATCGTACCTGATCAGAAGGTGACTGTCAGTGCTTTGAGTGAAGTGATATTGAGGTGAAGAGGATCTTTGGAACGCTCCTCGGAATGAGAGGGGGGCGTGTACCTGCAGTTGCTCCGACGCTCAAGTCAGTATAGATCAGAGTGTGAGGGTTTAGAGAGTAAGAAATGTTGTACATTGGGGACTGCATTGAGTCCCCTATTTATAGAGGTGGAGAGTTACAGAGCCGTTGTAATGGCACACCCAAGTCTGGCGGTTACGAAATCGTGGGAAGTATAACCGCTAGAGAGTTTATTGCGGAAACGTGTAAAGAGACGTTGGGGCTCGTTTGAACCGGTCTTGTTTGCTCCGTGCACCCCCTTCGCGAGGAAGTGGGGTACCGCAAGTAAGATTGCCAAACATAACGTTTGGGCTTTAGACTATATTGGGCCTAAGTAAATGGGCCAAGAACCCCTTTGGCCGGTCCAGAACAAATATATTCATAATAACATTTGTCATTGTTTGCATGTCTAAACTATTTTTTCTTAAGAAGTTAAATACTTCCTCCGGTCTCAAATGTAAGCAATTTTTCACTTTTTAGGTTCATTCAATATATGATGTATGTGGTCTATAATATGAACCACATACATCATTTATTGAATGAATTTAAAAA
Organism: Medicago lupulina; assembly: GCA_958299785.1. NCBI lineage: Eukaryota > Viridiplantae > Streptophyta > Magnoliopsida > Fabales > Fabaceae > Medicago > Medicago lupulina. Next base: position 29,431,624 of record OY283143.1, read on the forward strand.
GTAAAAAGTTTTTTACATTTGAGACCGGAGGGATTAGTTCACTAAAATTGACATTGGAAGAATTGAACCCAACAACGCTCCAAAATCTCAAAGCAACATTTGGACACCATCAAATCAATTAATTCAATGTGTTATGTATAAACCAATTGAATTAAACTCCAATGAGAATTTTAATGCAAATTAATAATGTGAATTTGAAATTGAGAAATGCTACGGACAAACTCTTTATCACACTCTATTGAACACACTCTTTCCTATTGGTCCACGTCACCCTTATTCTAAAATACTGGAATTGGCAACCTACTATGTCGGTTCAGAAAACACAATGCTTCTTTTATTTAATAAAATCAAAATTAAAAAGAAAAAATAACTTAGTCATCGTTCTCACCAAATAACACCACGCTGAAACAAGAGAAAATTCTGGAAAGGGTTCTTTCACTTTTTTTTTTCTCCCTAGTTCTTCCCCTCTTATTTCTTAACAATACAATACACAAGTGTATTCTTCTTAAAGAAAAAAATTACTAATGCTACCTTTCTCTTTTAGCGTTTGTTTGTATTAGATTTGATAACAGGCACGATTTTTAATATTTGTATCCATATAGTGAGCTTTGTTTCTCCCAGAATACATCCTTGTAAATTTTTCTCCGAAGCATACCCTCTTAAATGTGGGTAACAAAATTACTGATAAGAATGAAGGTTCTGAAAATTGTAACTTGGAACAATGAGGTTTTGTACAGTTTTAATTATCTTAAAGTTCGTCGGAATCATCATTTTACTGTGTTTGACACTCATGGCGGTGGAGAATAAAGCTAGGTTGTGGATAGTGAGTGTTAATTGGGGTTAGTGGTGGCATATAATAACCGTAAAATAAAATAAAACAAAATGGAACTTGTTTAGTAGGTTAACAGGTTAGGGAATACAAAAGACAGATGACGTGGCCCAATAGGGGAGAGTGTGTTTGAGGGAGTTTGTCAGAGTGTTTGTTCATAGCATTTCTCTTTGAAATTTAATGAGGTAAAATAGGAAAATTGATGTTGACTCATTTGGTTTGGCTGAGAAACACGAATAAATTACTCAAATGCCCCTCGACAGTTAACTGCCGAAGTTTACTGGAACCGGTTAACTGCCGAAGAAAACCTCGGTAGTTAACTGCCGAGGAACTTCAAACATAAAATTACAAGGATGCATATCTGAAACACAATTCATTCTTCGATGATAAAAACAACTACCACACCGGACTTTTCAAATCCTTCTCTATTCATTCTTCTGGCTTTTACAGTGACATGGTTTCAATTACTTCACAGATCTGCAACAACCGTGGTTTAAATTTTCAAAGCTTCGATTCATATAACAAGCTAAACCCATTTTCAATTAATAATTGAAAAAAAAGAAACTCAGAACATAAATTCATAGCAGATTAATAGACCCCAAAAAATTGAATTCATAGCAGAAAAGAATACATGTGTCGCGTCATTTTTCGGGAGACCATCGCCATTTGACCAGCTTTGACTCACTATTTTTTATTCACGTCTGAACTTTTTATTTTTTGGGGGAAGGGAAGAAAAGTTCAAAAATACCCATTTGAAAGAGATCAGGGTTCGGGGGTTGGTTATATTTAGGGAAGGTATTAGCACCCTAAATATTCGTAGTATTCTACGAGAACCTTTTGACTTTACTTTTACCTTTTGTGCTATTACTTGCTTAATTTTATTAAAAAGAAGGAAATTGAGAATAACGATAAAAATAAAATAAAATGAAGAAAAGCCTATTATCTACATTTTTTATTGATTTGAAAGGACGAGCGTCCTTTGCCTACGTACCCGTGAGGGATCAAAACCTCGTAGTTCGGGGTAGAAATTGACGTTTGATTGGTTTTGTGTTTTTTATTGGTTTTGAGAAAAGGTTTTAAAATAAAAAGCCAAGTGGCGAAATAAGCTTGTTTGTATTTTTTAATATTGAAGAAAATAGACTTGAAGTAGAATTAAAATCGATTGAAAATTTGATTAAGAAAGAAAATAGAAAGAACGATCACTTGATTAAAAATCAAGGTTTGTTATGAAAATATTTTGTGATTTTTGTTATTTGAATGTTTTTGTGGTTTTTTAATATTGTGCTGTAAGAAAATGTTTTTGTTGTTTTTGATATTGTTGTGTTTGTGGGAAAATGTTTTTGGGTCACGCTTGGCGACAAGTTTGCTAAAAAAAGAAAGGGGACAAACTCACGTTTGAGTGATGGCGATCCGTTTGAGAGAAAGTTAAACGCGCATGGCGTAAAAAATAGATTTTTGGTTTTTTGTTTATAGTGCTTGACAAGAGTTTCATCTTGCTCCTACGTATCTCCAGGTGCGATGGAGAAATCAAAGCTACGTAGTTCTGGCGCAAGAAAATGTTTTTGTGTTTTTTGGTCGCGCTTGGCGACAAGTTTGCTTAAAAAAGGGAAAGGGGACGGACTCACGTTTGAGTGATAGCGATCCGTTTGAGAAAAAGTTAAACGCGCATGGCGTAAAAAATAGATTTTTTGGTTTTTTGTTATAGTTTAACAAAATAAATAGTATTATATATATATATATGTATGTATGTATGTATGTATAGGACCAGAGCATTCTGGAGAAATATAAAATAAAATGCAGAATAATATTACTAGTAAATACTGGACCAGAGAACTCTGGAATAATTATTAATTAGGACCAGATTACTCTGGAGAGTAAATATAATATTGATAGTTAGTTAGGACCAGAACACTCTGGAAATAAATAAAATAAAAAGAAAATTAAATATGCATATGATAATAATAGTAATAATAGAATATAATGCGGAATAAAAATGCAAATGCATGGGAATGATATAAACATAACATAAAGAATGGAATGTAAAAGAAAAGGAAAAATGCAAGAGAAATAAAATGCATGAACATAACACAAAGGAAATGGAACACAAAATAAAATAAAAAATGTACGAGAAATAAAATGTGTGAAGATGATAATAAATGCAAGGTGAAAGAAATGTAATGCAAAAGAAAGAAAGAAAAAAATGCAAGAGAAAATGAAAATGCATGAAAGAAATAAAAATAAAAAGCAGGGGGGTGCAGGAAGTAATATGGGGGGTGCAGGAATTAAAAAAGGATATTGGGCTATAAAGAGGCAGCAGGCGCGCTACTGGGCTTTAGGAGAAAAGAAAACCGAACCGGTCTGGTTTAAGTGAACCGGACCGGTTCAGTATTAGTTATATAAAGGCCTATTTCCGGTTTTTTTTCTCATTTTCCCATTTTCTTTCTCTTTCTTCCTTCTTTCTAGAGAGAGAGGCTCTGCCTTCTCTCTAGAAATCCGGCAGCGGGCGCTGCCTTCTTCTCCGGCGAGTGGCCGGTTCCGGCGCGGTGGCCGGCGAGCCGTCGCGGCTGCGCCGCCGCGCCGGAGTTAAAAAATGCTCCTTTTTATATTTTTTTTCGTGCTTTCTTCTTATCTTTCCTCCCTCTTTCCGTTTCTTCACTCAAAAGTTCCGAACAAAACACCCAAATCCCTAGATCTAGAATTTTTTTAAAAAAAAAGAAAAAAAAAACTACCTTTTGGATACAAATTGGTGCGGTTTTGGACCGGTTGTGTGGCTGTGATTTACGTGGTGGCGGGTTTGTGTTGGAAATGGTTTGTGGTGTTGGGTTTTTTATGGTTCGGATTGGTTATGGATTGAAATTGGGGCTGTTTTGTTTGTGGATTATGAACTGAGTTTGTGTTATGCGATTTGTGCCTGGATTTGCGGTGTGAAAACGGAAATTGTTTGGATACTCCTTTTTTTTTTGGGGCTGTTTTGTTTGTGCTCAATCCGTCAAAGGAAAATCCACCCCCTTTCATGTGTGCAGCCGTGGCCTCTTATAGGTGTGAATTGAGACATAGGGTCTGTTAAAGCAGTGACACAAATTTGCCTTGGCTTGGATCAAGGGGACATGGCAGACTGTAAAGCTTTTGATATTTTGGACAATTTTTGACATTAAAATGAAAATAGAAAGACTAAAATAAAAATAAAAATAAGATTGGGATAAACATACAGAAAAATGAATATGAAATTAATTAAAAGTTTTTAAACAAAAGATGGAAAATAAATAATTAAATACATAAATAGAAATTGAAAAAATTGAGCGAAGAGGGCCCGACTCGGAACCAATTTATGAGGTATTTTAAAATACCTCTCTATCGAATTTTTCATTGAAAATGGCCGAGATTGGCCGCGGTTAAAAGGCATGTGTCAGTGGTGTGTCGGTGGTATCTTGAGTCAAAAATTGGGGTATGACAACATGATATAATTAATAAGAAGCTAAACCATCTACACTAACATAACAACAAATTTGATGCACCAAAGGAGATTTATTTGACTTTTATTTGATTTTTATTTCATGGTTTATAAATAATATTGGATGAAATTGGAAGGGGTTAGAAATTTTTCTCTCAAATTTTTGAAAAATCTAAACTTGTAATACTTTTAAAGAATCAAAACAATTGCAACAACCATGTTGGCGGAGGAAGTATTTTTGGTAGATGATATTGAAGTTTCTTCTGTAGTTAATTATCGAAGTTTTCAATTTTGTTCGGTAGTTTACTCTTAAATTTTTTTTCGGTAGTTAACTACAACCAATTTTGTAATTCGGCAGTTAACTACCGAGAGACATTTGACTAATTTACATATGTTTCTCGGCCTTTATATGTGTCGACGGCAATTTTTGTAAAAGAGAAGTGCTATTCAGTACGGAAAATTAATCACGGAATTTCACGGACGCGTGTTTACATCTATTTTGCACGCGCTTCAGTTTCTCATTTTTTTTAATTAAGAAAAAAAACTCTGATTCAAACGAAACCCACACTCTTGAAGAAACGAAACCCACGTTCGCCACTCACTTCCGCCGCAATTGTTTCTCCTTTCCCGCGAATCAAAACTCTGATTGAAATTCACTCTCATTTGTTGTGATCTAGTGAAATAGCGGTGTCGTCGTCTTCTCGTTTTTGTGCTCTTGCCTTTGTGAATCGTCGTCTTCGTATTCTCTTTCCGTGCTCTCGCCTTTGTGAATCAGGTATGTTAAGAAAGGAAAATGAGTATTCTACCTAGTTTTACTGTTGTATTGTACTGAGTATTCTATTTCAAAAATGAACTGTGTTGAAATTGCAGATTGTGGCTATTGTGCCAGGTGTTTGTGGAAAGTCCTCACAGAAAACATACAACTTGTGCGTTCAGTTTTTCCAGCAATGGTTACACGGTGCATCATCTTTCTTAATTGTAGAATTCTAAAAGACATAAAACTATGAAGATCAAAAGCCTGGGAAAGAAATTTGTTTCATCTATGTATTCTAAGTGCTATTGCAGCATAGTTTGTTAGGATATAGAATAATGGCTAACTAGAGTAGTTAAAGTAGTTAAGATTTGTTAGTAGTTAGTTTGTTAATTAGTTAGTTGAGGATTGTGGATTGAGGATTGCTTATTGCTTCTGTCACATATTGTGTACCGTATTTTTACGGCCATTTTTTTATAGTGTGCCTTGTTGTTCTGAATTTTATCAAATTTGCTTATGTTTTGCTCTAAATATGTTTTTTATTACAGGATATTGATTATGGCCAGCTTCTGGTACTGATGGGATCTGCTAAAATAGCAAGTGTGGTAAGGAGTGTGTGCAAGCACTGCTAGCCTATGCTGCCAACTGGTTCTGAGCTGATGCACAAAGAAAGGATATGCAAATGGAAAAGCTCCATATCAAATAAAATGTTGCTGCTGAAGTTATGTGGCTGATATCTACACAGCTTTTGGTGGACATGCTCGTGCCACTACTACTTGCGCTTAAGCTATGAGATTATGATGAATTGGTTCAAAAGCAATTGTATTGTCCAAATCATTCTTCTAGTTAGGGAACCTTTTGATCTTTAGAAAGTCTACGTGACCATGAAAGAAGTCTCTATTAAGACTATCCATGTAATGTAATATTACTCAAGTATATGTTATACATTTCATCGAATGAAAATTGCAGACACATCATTTTATGTATTTCAAGCTTTAAATTCTTTAAGTTTTTTTTTTTTAGAATCAGCAAATTTATTAACAACGAGCGCGTGCGAAACACAACTAAAACTCGCGAACAACAGAAAACAATTACAACAGGGACTCTGATATAGCAGAACCCCAACTGTCATAACAACAAAACAAAACAAGCCCAGCCAAGCAAAAAAATGCGAAGAAAATTCTTTAAGTAATATTACTTTCAGCATCAATAACATGATAATCCTTACAAATCAAAATATCCAAGTTCTAACACAAAATAAAGCTAAAAATTTCCAAAAGTTGTGTCTTATTCATGTCTTTTGATGGCTGGATCATTCAACTTGCGTCTCTATGATTATTGTGATGACCTTTCATGTGGTGTTGTTCCTAGAAAAAGATACAAAGGGATTAGTGTTTTTTTTTTATTAAAATTTGCTTGTATTCCCACATAATAAAAAACCAACAGATTGTATTTTCATACAATAAAAAGACTTCAAACCAATACCTATAACAAATCAGAACAAGTAGCATTGTGGTTTGTGACCTGGGAGTAATAAGGAGCCTGCAAAGAATATATAATTAACCAATTATGTTCTTTATAAAAATGTTCAAGTAAAAACAAAACAACACCAAAATCTATATTTGCACCTTGTTTACTTGACCAAAATGTTCTTGATTTGGATTGAAGGGAGTTAAAGTATTCACACTACCATTTTCACTGCTACAAACATAGTTCTGCTCCTGCTATAGATATTAACATTCAAAAACAAAGATAACTAGTATGCAATATCATATTGAATATTTCAAATAACAAAAAGCCAATCATTTTTAATTAAATGAAAGTAAGAAATCAGGTTTACTTGAATACTATCTTGTGTCTCAGTCCCATCAATAATTTGATACCTAAGAAACTCTTCATTTATAGGATTTTGAACTACATGCAATCTTAGTCCCTGTCATAGAAAAAACTATAATTAGACACACACAGATGTATACACACACACACTACTATGTTCAGCTACATAAATAGTAGTATATAACCATTCAACCATTTAGGACTATGTTCACACTAAAATATTTACATAGAAATGGACAGACCAATTAATCTTATATTTGCACCTGATTTGCATGACTAGTATATGCTTTGTTTACTTGAATGCTCTCTTGTGTGCCAATTCTATCACCAAGTTGAGATCTGTAAAACATTTCGTGTTCAATTTCTTGACCTCTAGATGTACATTGGCACTGCCATAAAAATTCTTAAATTAGACATCTCAACTATTATACCTATAATATCAATAAATACTATAAATTTCATACTCACCTCTTCTTGAACTTGAATATTTTTATTATTTTGGTTGCTTTTTTTAGTTTTCTTTTGTGCAAGCTTCTTCTTCACAATCTGATCAACTATAGAAGTCTTCCTTTTCGAAGGAGGACGCCCTTTACTTCGAGCTAGTTTAGGATCGAGAATGGTAGCTTGGTTTTGAGCTGAACAATCTTCTTCTACAATTCTAGGAGATGTTTCATTACATGGTAACTCAATTTTCATGTTTTCAATCAAGTTCATCACTTTCACTAAATCATCTTCACTATTTATCCTCGTTGAAGCAAGTTCATAAAAGGCATCACAAGCTTTACCTACACGATGCAATTCAGTTTTTCCAGAAAAATTATCAAAACCACATTTAATAAGTGTATACCTCCGCTTTATATCCTTCCTCCACCGTGCCAAAATATAATTAGATGGCACGAAATTTGTTTTCCCTATGAGCTTAAGAACACAAAGGATGTGCCTACATAAAATGCCTTTAAATTCAAACAAGCAGCAGGTGCATTTTAACACAAAGTCTTTTTCATTGAAGAACACCATGAACACAATATCTTTCATCTTGTCATATACTTTCTTACTTTCTGTAACAGAAAATATTGAATCCAAACCCTCCAATCTGTTGAAACATGCATGACAGTACATCATAGAAGCTATTTCCAATTGGAATTCCTTAAACTTTGAATTGGTAAATGCTTTTTGGAATTGGAACTCAAAGCCAAAGTGACTAATACAAGAAATAATTGTATTAAAAGAACGAAAGTCAGCAATGTTTTCCTTTTCAATTTTATCTTTCAATGCATTATCATATTGCTCAACAAATTGCTTCAATGTTGTCTTTGAGCTTACATATCCATCAAAAAACGAGTTTATACTTTCACTTCGTTGTGTAGTTGACATTCCAGCCCAAAATGTGTCCCTTACATACGCAGGGACCCAACGATGTCGCTCAACAAATAACCCTTTCAGCCATTCGTTATCCTGTAGTTTGTAACACTCAATCATATTTTTCCACCTCGTCATAAAATCACTTTTGGTAAAAGAATCATATACAATATCATGCAAAAGTGTTTTGATAGACTCGTAGTCATAGTGGCTACCAAACTTTTCTGGAATCTTTTTCAATAAATGCCATAAGCACCACCGATGACGAGCTTTCGGAAAGACAATCTCAATTGCATTCTTCATTGCTCTGTCTTGATCAGTGATTATGGCATTTGGAGAGCGTCCATGCATACATTCCAACCATGTCTTAAATAACCAAGTAAAAGTTTCAGTATCCTCATTTGACAACAGAGCACAACCCAACAACATAGACTGACCGTGATGATTTACTCCAACAAAAGGAGCAAAAGGCATGTCATATTTATTTGTTAAGTAAGTGGTGTCGAAAGTTATGACTTCGCCAAAATATTCATATGCAACCCTACATCTTGCATCTGCCCAAAACACATTTCGTAACCGACTTTCATCATCCACATCCATCACATAATAAAATTGACTGTTTTGATTTTGCATCCTCACAAAATATTTTTGTATTGCTTCAGCATCTCCTGTCCCAAGTCGTAGTCGTCTTACTTTGTCTATGTAGTTTCTGCAGTCTTTTTCTCCAAATGTGAGATTTTCATACCCATCTGCTTCAACGACAAAGGATCGGAAATTTCTACTTACATTAATCCCAGCTTGATCATTGAGTTCTAACCTCCTCTTCATTTGTGCCCCTATATTCTTGTTCGATCTAAAATACCTTGCTTTCCCTGGACTTAGATCATGATTATGCTCAAAAAAAACACTTTTAATTTTAGTTGTTCCGTCTAAATAAATACACGCATTCAATCTAGCCTTACACTGCGTTTGAGTTATAGGATTTGGCTCTAACAGATTCTTTGAGCGACTCACATACTTTCTAGCTCGACTACATGCTAAAGTAAAATACATTTTCCCCTCATCTCCTTTTTTTGAACTTATTTTTTTAACTCCAAAACCCACCCGTTCGGCATAATTCTTATAATACTCTGTAATTTCCTTTTCAGATCCGAATGACATCCCATCACAAGGTGTTTCTTCTTCACAAGTACCATTTGCTTCTAAACAATCATTAGTTTCCAATTCATCACAAGACTCAAATCCTTCTTGCACTAATACAACAAATTAAAAAAAAAACCTATGTTAATTGACTAACACAATTAAGTAAATGAAAAATCAATCAATCGGCACAAAATTCCTTCTAATGATCTATAAAAACAACAAATACACAAAATACTTACTTGTAGGTAAATTAAAACTGAAATAGTATGCTTTAGTGCTATGAATCAATGGAAGCTATGATGGTAAGCAAAAACAGAGTTACATGAGAATGAATATGAGACCTGATTCAAAGAGACAAGAGCGTGAAAAAGAGAACGACGACCCTATATCACAACAATTGAGATTGAATTTCAATCAGATTCTTTGATTAGCGGGAAAGAGGAGATAATTGCGGCGGGAGTGGTGAACGTGGGTTCTTTTCTCTGTTTTTGTTTTGGTGAACGGTGGGTTTCACTTTCTATTAAGGGTTTTTATTATTTATTTTATTTAATTTAATCTTGTTTTTTTTCTTGACAAAGAAACTGCAGCGCGTAGCATAACAATGTTTTCACGCTCCCGTATTTTTTCGTATGCAACATTGCCGTACAATATATCATTTTCCTTTGTAAAATAGTGTTTGGGGCTCTGGGGTGAAATGAGATCGGTCATTCTGGCTCCCCCCAAAACATGGTTTTATTACCACATTCTCCGATTTCATCAACTCCGTTTGAGCTCTACTACACCGCATTCATTCTCATTCAACACCACCATCCATAACTTGATGATGGATTTTCATCTTCCACACAACACATGAAGAGAGCAACATCCACCATCATCTCCTATCTTACAACACATTCCATTACTTCACCCTTCTCGTCCGCCGTCGCCGCTAAAAACTTCTCAACAACCCCCCGTCCATTCCCCGATTACTCCCCACGAAACCCTTCCATCTCCGATACCGACCTCGTCAGCCACGTCGCCGCCACCCTCAAACGCCGCCGTCTTGAACCCCTCCGCCGCGTTCTTAAACCTTATGAATCTCGCTTCAAATCCTCTCATCTCATCTGGGTTCTCATCAACCTCAAAAACGATTATCCACTTGTCTTAAACCTTTTCAACTGGGCAAAATCACAATCTCAACAACAATTTCACCCGACTCTAGAATCACTCTGCATTGTTATTCACCTTTCCGTTGCTTCAAACGACATTCAAACTGCTAAAAGACTTGTTTTTGAGTTCTGGGCTAAGCCCAAAATCAATGTTTCCAAGTCTTTTGAGCTTTTTACTGAGAGGTTGATTTATACTTATAAAGATTGGGGTTCACACCCTCTTGTGTTTGATTTGTATTTTCACGTGCTTGTTCAAAATGGGTTTGTTTTAGAAGCTCAGAGTCTTTTTCATAAGTTGGTAGGGTATGGTGTTGTTGTTTCTGTAGATTCTTGTAATTTGTTTTTGTCTAGGTTGTCTTGTAATTTGGAGGGGATTAAGATTGCGGTCAAGGTGTTCTACGAATTTCCTGAATTGGGTGTTTGTTGGAATACGGTTTCCTGTAATATTGTTCTTCATTGTCTTTGTCGATTGGGGAAGGTGAAAGAAGCACATAACATGCTTGTACAAATGATGGATAGAGGAAATTTTCCTGATGTTGTAAGTTATGGTGTTGTTGTTAGTGGATATTGTGGAATTGGTGAGCTAGATAAGGTTTTGAAGCTTGTCGATGAGTTAAAAGGAAAAGGGTTGAAACCAAATGAATACATTTACAATAATATAATTTTACTTCTTTGTAAGAATGGTGAAGTAGTTGAAGCGCAGCGACTGTTGAGGGAGATGAGGAAATGTGGTGTTTTTCCTGATAACGTAGTGTATACGACTCTCATTAGCGGTTTCTGCAAGTTGGGGAATGTTTCGGCTGCGTGCAAACTGTTTGATGAAATGAGGCGTAAGAAAATAGTTCCCGATATTGTGACTTATACTTCTGTGATTCATGGGATTTGTATGAGTGGGAAAATGGTAGAAGCGCGTGAAATGTTTAATGAAATGTTGGTGAAAGGGTTGGAGCCGGATGAAGTTACTTATACTGCACTTATTGACGGGTATTGCAAGGCTGGTGAAATGAAAGAGGCTTTCTCTGTTCACAATCAGATGGTTCAGAAGGGTCTGACTCCTAATGTTGTCACTTATACTGCATTGGTTGACGGTCTATGTAAGAACGGAGAGATCGATGTAGCGAATGAGCTTCTTCATGAGATGTCTAGAAAAGGACTTCAACCGAATGTCTACACATATAACACGATCGTAAATGGTCTTTGTAAGATAGGAAATATAGAACAAGCAGTTAAACTTATGGAAGAAATGGATCTGGCAGGGTTTTATCCCGACACTATTACATACACTACACTCATGGATGCATATTGTAAGATGGGGGAAATGGCCAAGGCTCACGAGTTGCTACGAATTATGCTCAATAAAGGACTTCAACCTACACTTGTTACATTCAATGTGTTAATTAATGGATTTTGCACGTCAGGGATGTTGGAAGATGGTGAAAGGTTAATCAAATGGATGTTGGAGAAAGGTATAATGCCAAATGCCACGACATTTAATTCTCTTATGAAGCAATACTGCATTAGAAATAACATGCAAACAACTACCAAGATTTACAAGGCTATGCACGCTCGAGGAGTGATGCCTGACAGTAACACCTATAATATTTTGATCAAAGGACATTGTAAAGCTAGAAATATGAAAGAAGCATGGTTCCTGTATAAAGAAATGGTTGAAAAAGGATATGGTGTCACTGCTGCTACCTATGATGCACTTATAAGAGGTTTCTATAAGAGGAAGAAATTTGTGGAAGCTAGGAAGTTGTTTGAGGAGATGAGAAAACATGGTTTGGTTGCTGAGAAAGATATATATGATATTTTTGTCGATGTGAACTATGAAGAAGGGAACTGGGAAATAACTCTTGAGCTTTGTGATGAAGCAATAGAGAAATGTCTTGTTAAGGAAACATAGTTGATTTTTTTCTGCAGTTTATGACAGAATTATCCGGGACATATTTGTTGTCTATGTATGCTTCTTTATTGGTGGTTCAGTTGAAAGTAACTTCGACATCATAACCTATGAAGCACATACATGGACACCGGACAGACACTGACATTGACACGACGATACTGGTAAAATTGAGCATATGAAATAATTGAATGTAACCACATATATTGGTGTCGTGTTGTTGTTGGATACTGACACGTGTCAGACACCATTAATTTGAAGTGTTGGTGCTACATAGTATCTGTTTGAATCTGCGGCTGCAATCCACGACCATGTTAATGCAGAAGCTCCAATTACCAGCTTCTTGAAATCACGGCAGATTTACATTGGATACTGTGCAGATGTGAATATGGTGAAACCAACGCCATTCCAAACAGGCACATAGATCATAACACCAATTTTTGTCATCATAAAGAGTGAATACTGACTTCCAGGTTTTTGCAAAACACTGAAGTAGATTATTTCACAAACACACAAAGTTAGGAGTAGTAACATCATCAAATTCAAAAGGACAGTTCAAGATTTGTTGAGTAATTGTTCTGAGATCTTGTAAGATGGACATGCGTTAGCTTTTGTCCCTTCTGCCCCCCTCGTTGTAACAAACAAATGTTATAGAGATTTTTTTGATAGAAAGATGTACATAGAGACATCAGTGAACTTCTGATAACAGAAAAATTCCCTTTGATTTTTATTCTTATTCTTCTCTGCTAGGTTAAATAAAACTCCTTCATTCTTATATAGTTTGATTTGATTCATAGAAAAAAAAGTTGTAATCTTTTGAAACAATGAAGAAAGTGAAACTAAACCCATTTTTACTCTTTCCAAATAGATCTAAACTTCTTCATATTTTTATGGTTCTTATGCTTCCTTATTTGCTCTTCACAACCTCTGAAATCAAAACCTTTGAGTTTGTTTCAGTTTCTTCAGTGGGGAAACATAAGAATCATGATATGGTGGCTGTAATTATTGTTTGGAATTTTTGTTTACTATCGATGCATCTTTGATTTCTAATGGGATTGAACTGAGTGTAGTTTTAAGGGGTTTGAGAAATACACTGCAAAGATGCATTATGCTCTCAGTTAATTTGATTCATGATGATAGGAAGTTCATTTTGAATCATTTGTGGTAAATAACAACGGGAAATCATTCTCCCCCGTTTATAATTTTGTATAAATGCAGGTGCATAATGATTTTTTGGACCTTCATGTCCATTGATATTATTCCTGTATTGTGGAGTTCACTGTGGTCTTACTGCGGTCATCTTTGAATTCGTAGAAACAAAAACTTTGTTCTATTATCATTCTCTTTTGTGAACGTGTAATTGTTTTTGATCCATTTTTCTCTCCAGCAGGTTAATTCTAAGGAACATTGCACATCTTTGCAATTTTTTGTTGTTTTTTGCTTTATGAAGTTGATGGACAGTTTAAATGTGAAAAGTGGATCCGTGATGATGATAGCCACTCAGAAGAGTCTAAGGCAAGATGGTGGTTACCTAGGCTGATAGGGCCGGCGAAAACACAAGATCACTTTCGATTGGCCATACCCTTTTATAGAGGGCCGATTATTTGTTCTCACCTTAACTGCTGGCTTGGAAGGTTACCATTTAGTGTGGACGGAAAGCATGTGACCTCTTTTCCCTATTGCACAGTACGTACAGTCATCATGCCTCCTTTTACTTTTTGAACGCAGAAATATAAAAAGCGGTTATGTTGTATTCTCAGGGATTCTATCTTGAGGACGCTACAGGTCTATCTATAAAAGGGGATATTGATGTGCACTCTATATATGCTGCTTCGTTACCAACATCACATCCAAGTTTTGCACCACAGATGCATCTCGAATTGCTTCCTCAATGGAAAGCTCCACCTATTCTCGATGTGAATGTCGAGCTTTTTATTGGAATACTTTCTGCTGGAAACCATTTTGCCGAACGAATGGCAGTAAGGAAATTGTGGATGCAACATAAGCTAATCAAATCTTCACATGTTGTAGCTCGATTCTTTGTTGCTTTGGTAAGAGTTAATGCATCTTTCCTACCCCACAGTAATGATAAAATTGACAAATACTTTCTTTTATTATTAACATTATTTACTATTTTATATTTCTTATTTATCACGTAAAAGCATGGAAGGAAAGATGTAAATTTGGACATAAAGAAAGAAGCAGATTATTGTGGTGATATTATTATAGTCCCGTTTTTGGATCGTTATGACCTTGTTGTGGTGAAGACTGTAGCTATCGCTGAATATGGGGTGAGTAATAGCTGATCAGTGTTTTAAAATTTCTATTTCCTCCATCTGACCTCCGATTTTTGCTCTATTACTGATTGCTATTGAACTTGGTTATTCAGATTCGTACCGTAGCTGCTAAGAATATCATGAAATGTGATGATGACACGTTTGTTCGATTGGATTCTATCATCAGTGAAGTAACAAAGGTAGGAATTGGCAGAAGTCTCTACATTGGCAATATGAATTACCACCATACGCCCCTTTGCCATGCTAAATGGGCAGTCACATATGAGGTATTGATTTCCTTTCCTTTTTTGCATTTCTAATTTCCTATTTACACCTATCATGCCTTAAATATGCATTTCAATTTCTATATTACTTGTTATGAGGGATTTGTCTTAAAAATTGAGTGGTTGCTTTTACGAATTGTTTTATTGTGTGTGGTTGCAAATTGTTTCTCTGGTCTGTGTTTTACGTTAAGGTCTTAGCTTTCAGAGCTCTTAGAGAATTGCTGTTTGCATTTGAGTATTTAAACAAGCTTCGAGTGCCTTGATCATGAATATCCGCTGCCTACTGGTACTTTGAGCATGGATTTGTGTGTGAATATACCAATATTTGATGGTGCCTACTGCCTATATATCTTTTTTCTGGAAATCCCATATGATTTGACTGATGAAGTCATCTGAAATAAGATTTCTGGAATCATTTACTTGGATCTAATATTTTTCTCACCATTTTCATAAATTTTGAAAATGGCAAAACACTGTTTTCATTATTTCTGAGTATACATTCTTTTTACTCTGTTTTCCATCTTCTCTTTATCACAATTATTTAATACACTTGGCTTCTATCTCCTTGTGAACTACATTAGCCTTCTATCTACATTGGTCCTTTATCACAACTACAAATGAACAAAATCTTAGAAAGTGAAAATAGAAAAGGTTTTTCACAAAGTAAACGGGATCCAAGTATTTTGCTCTTAGTTGATCAGATAGTATTCTATTCAAGCGCAACTTTAGGAGTTTCAATTAATATGACTAACATTTCAGTAAGCTGAAGTTCCATTTGTAACAATCAGTATCATGAAATTTCGAGACAGTGAATTAGTCAACTTGTGCTCTCTTTATGAGAAAAAGTATTTAATATTTGCTGCCTTTTTGTGATTGTTTTTAATTCTTTGTTCATTAACTCTCAGGAATGGGCGGAAGAAGAGTATCCTACCTATGCTAATGGTCCAGGTTATATAATTTCATCAGACATTGCTCAGTTCATTGTATCGAACTTTGAGGAGCACAAGTTAAAAGTATGTTCACAAATAAATCCTTGCTTATTACACCAGTCCCTGCTTGTGCCTTCTATTCTCCACCTGTCATTTCTCCCTTTTGTGCATGCACGCACTTGCATGAATATTGTGTTTAATCTTTAGGTTTGGTTTGGACAAACAGCTTAATTAAGCACTTTTCATATAAACGCTTATGTATACGCTATTTTTATGTGTGCATGGGAATGTGGGTAGAGCAATTCAACAGTTCACGACCAGTTGAGATTGTGCACAGCTACAAGTTCTGTCAATTTGGGTGCATTGAAGGTTACTACACTGCACATTGTCAATCTCCAAAACTAATATGTATGTGGGATAAGTTACAACACAAGGGAAAACCACTATGTTGCAATAACAGATGACATATTCTATAATCATATGTTCACAGATTTTATTATGTTTGCAATTATGTACTGACAAGGTTTTGTGACCTGCATATAGATCACTTATGTTTTTGTAAACTAAGTCAAATTGGATATGATACAGCAATTGGTGTAGGAGAAAAGAAATGGTTTGTAAATTTATAATGTAGAGACACATACTGCAGAACAGAATATAAAGAATTTTTTTTTCATGCTTTGATTTTGTTGTTTGTTGGAGCTCTATCTTAGAGTGTTTGGGAGAGGTAGAAGGAAATAAGCTACCTTTCCATCCTTCCCTTTTCTACTACCAAAACATCCCTTGAAAACAATACTTTAACTTTTTTGTTGTGTGAATTGGATTTGAATATCTTCTGCACGCAGTTGTATAAAGTAATTGATAATTGAGTCTTTGGGTTACATGGATGGCAAAAATCTTGAGAATTTTAGTGTGCTTTGAGGTCACCATCCCCACATTATCTCCGAGGGAATTTCTTTCCTTGTCTCCTCGTTATGTAATGATTAGTTGGAGTTTACGGTGATTTTTTTTATTTCTACCAAATCCAACAACAAATAAAGATAAATATATCAAAAGTGGGTATGGTAATCTCGATGAAAGAGAATGTTTCATGGAAGTGTATGTTTTGACAAGAAATCAGTTTCACAAGTTTGTCGACGATTTTAATGAAAGATTTATATTTATTTACTTTACTTTCTCACTCAATTTCTCAAAACAAATTGATGGTACCATTTGAGTAGAGATAGACACAATAATAAATGTAGATGAAGAGTCTCACCACTAAGTATGTTCCACTATCATCGATATCAATAATGTATAATAATAATAGTTTACCACAACTGTACTAATAATTTTTCTCATCATTTCACTTTTATTTTTTGTCATCTTTCCACCAATTCTCACAACAGATAGAATTGATCTCATATGTAAAATAAATAAGATTAATTTGTAAAGAAAATAATTAAAATAATAAATAATTTTAAAATTTTAGAAAAAGGGAAACAAATCAAGAAAGCTAACTTCAATCGATTTTTTTAGGACTAAGGAAGTTAAAAAAATAAAATAAACTTCAATCGATTTTTTTATAGAAGGGAGAGTGAAAAAATAAAAAGTTTTCAAGCAATGTCATTTACAAGGACACTGTTTGTCTGTTTCTTTGTCTTGTCTGCTGGTATAAAGTCACTAGTTACTACAAAAAGATTCTAACCGATGATGATGTTTGGGTCAACCAATAAAAAGTAACGATATTTTGATAAAAACAATGTCATATAATTTCCATTTGTTTTTTGTGGCAATGTAATTTTCATTTCTCAAAATTTGACCAACACCATTAGTCTTGAAAGATATCCAATTTCAATGGCAAAGAATGATGTGAAGCTTATTGGCAAATGGTCAAGTCCTTATGTGACAAGGGTGAAGATTGCCCTTAACATCAAATCCCTTGAATATGAAAACTTTGAAGAGAATGAAACCTTTGACCCCAAAAGTGATATTCTTCTTCAATCCAACCCTGTTTATGGCAAAGTACCAGTGCTTATTCACCAAGATAAACCAATATGTGAGTCTCTCATCATTGTTGAATATATAGATGAAACATGGTCCAGTGCTCCTTCTATTCTCCCTTCTGATGCTTATGACAGAGCAGTTGCTAGATTCTGGGCTGCTTATATAGATCAAAAGGTAGCTTCTCTTTGTTTTTTTGTTTTTATTTTCTTGTTTGAAATGAATTCATTTGATTTAATTCAGAAGTTCAAGTTTATGTTTGGAGCTTATTATTGCAACATAAAAAAGTAAAGGCCTAACTGAATCATGAAAAAATAAAGTTATTTGATCATGAGATATTAAAAGTATCAATTTAATCGGTTCTCAAAAGTATCAATTGTTAGTCACAATTGGACCTCTTTGGATCAACTTATTTGAGTTTATGACACAAGTACTTGTGAGGCTGTATCAAATAGCTTATGGAAACAACTTATGACTTGTCTATGAACTCTCTATAATAGTTTATAAAAATATTGACAGCTTATATGAAAATATTTTGACTTTATTTCATCTTTTGTTATAGAAATAGCCTATGTACAAGTCCTTTAAAAAATAGCTTATATGTAAGCACTTACGCTATAAGCTTTTAAATAAGTTATTTATCGAAACACGGCTTAACAAAGCTATAGTGCTAATGACACACAAACATCTTTCTAAAAGTTGTCTTAAAAATGACTGAACATTTGAGATTTTTCAGAACCAAATCATCATATTCATGGTGTATGATCAAATAGGTATAAGATTGAAATTTGAACTAATATGAAGTTAAGCTTTTTGATTTCATATTATTTTGCGTGGAAATGGAATAGTGGTTTCCTCCAATGCAAAGCATAATTACTGTTGAAAGAGAGGATGAAAGGAAGCCATATTTTGATGTACTAGAAGAAGTGGTTGAGAAAATGGAGGAAGCTTTTGACAAATGCAGCAAAGGAAAGCCCTTTTTTGGTGGGGATAGGATTGGTTATCTTGATATTGCATTTGGAAGCTTTTTGGGATGGCTTAGTGTGATTGAGCATGAGTATGAAAGGAAAGTATTGGTTGAAGAAAAGGCTCCTAATTTGGTGAAATGGGCTGAGAGATTTGCTTCTGACCCTGCTGTGAAGGGGCTTATACCTGAGACTGAGAGACTTGTCAAGCTTTCCAAAGCTCTTCAGATCAAGTGGAGAGCTGCTATTGGCAAGAAATAGAGTTTGGGACTTGGAAATGCTTTTGTTCAAATGATGTTGCTGTATGATGAACTTGATGAAAGAATAATATTTAATATGTTGAATTGGTTTCTTCTTGCTGTTGTCATTAATTTTGTTCTATCTTTAGTCCTTATAGGTTGCACTATGTTGTATGTTAAGTTTGTGTTTTGCTTTGATAATTTTGCATCATGAAAATGGAAAATGGATTCTCTGCGCGTTGAGATTTTTGAGTTTTAGTTTAGCCGAAGTCAGTATTCTGGATCATATGATCGAGATGACAGTGTCTTCTTTTTCAATCTTTTTGTTTATTATTTGAAATATAACAAGAGAAACATAATTGCTAAGGTTAACCAATTACAAACCAAAATTGTCACAAAAAAAAAACCCTAAAGTTGAAATCATGAAACCCTAAATCATTCGAAAATAGTGCTAAACCATCAAGCACGTTCACCGCGGATACGGCGAGCAAGCTGAATATCCTTAGGCATAATCGTGACCCTCTTAGCATGAATAGCACACAAATTGGTATCCTCAAACAACCCCACCAGATAAGCCTCTGCCGCTTCCTGAAGTGCAAGAACAGCGTGACTCTGGAACCTCAGATCCGTTTTGAAATCCTGAGCAATTTCACGAACAAGACGCTGGAATGGAAGCTTACAGATCAAAAGCTCGGTACTCTTCTGATACTTACGAATCTCACGAAGAGCAACGGTTCCAGGACGATAACGATGAGGCTTCTTCACTCCGCCGGTGGTTGGAGCAGCTTCCTTGGTGCCTTTCCACCGGTGGATTTGCGAGCGGTTTGCTTTGTACGAGCCATTGAATCGGATGATGAAGATTGTGTGAGAGAGGGAGTGTTTATATATGCGAGGCTTTAATGAGAAGAGTTCGTGGACTTTGAAGATTCAACGGTAATGATCAATTTTTAATTACAAATATTGATTCTGATTGGTTGCTTTTTGTAGTTGCGGATTGCCAGCGTGTACAATTTGTGTTTCTTTTTCTTTTTTATCAAAACTTACAATGTACGGAGTCTTTTACAAATTTTTTTGAGGCAATACGTTATTAAATTTTTATGTCATTTTTTTAAAAAATTTATTTACAATTTTTTTATTTTTATTAACATCCGCTTTTTCTACTACGCTAACTTTAGAATTTTGTTTAATGCTGGTTTGCTATATATCTTGGAAAAATTGTTTGAATTAAAAGAAAGATTATAGATGTATTTGATATACAATAAAATCTTCACTGCCCCAAAAGTTTCAATTTGTGGTGGTACAGTGACGATGAATAAGTAAGGCGGTGTAAGATTTCCTCAAGTCCTTTCTTCATCTCTCTTCTTTTCTTCCATGAGTTTCAACGACTTTGTACAAAAAAAAATTAGATAAGACGTGATTTGATGGTAGTTATTAATTGTAACACGTCTAACCACTTACTACTAATTAACTGTGAAGGGTGTTATAGGAATAACAATCAAAATATAAGGGTAAAATAGGCAAAAAAAATAGGCCACACCAAAAAGAAGTATTCCCTTTATTCATAGTATAGATTTTATAAAATAATTGAGAATCTCAAACATATAAACGTTTATGTAAAATTAAAAATTAATATTATTTAAATATATATATATATATATATATATATATATATATTGAAATAATGGCAATTGAAAACAGTGTTAATCATCCTTATTTTCCATCCTTAATACATATTTAATGCTAATCAAATCAGTCAACCACTCCCTTCATCTCAGCCGTAGATCTCATAACCTTTCATGTATTAATGTTAATCAACTTAGTCAACCACCTCCTACATCTCAGTCGTAGATCTCATAACCTTTCATGTATATTAACGATTGCATTCTCATCATCCTCTCCTACCATCATTTTTACGTCCAAACAGTTTAGACTTAACAATGGAAAGTGATGCACAAACTCTCTTAGCATTTCACTGCTTGAAGGGTACAAATAACACAACAAAATCTAACCATGTTTCATCTTCTTTCTTGATCTCTTATTTTTTGTTTCATATATATTTTTCAACTTGCATTAATTTCTTTGATTTTTTTATCTTTTTCAGCTCCATTAGATCCAAATCCTATAACTGATTTGGACAAGTTTATTAACAGATTGCGAGTTCAATATAGAACTCTTCGACTTGAATTCTGTGTAACATATGTGAGTGCAAGATTACTGATACTGTGTTTTTATAGATGCGACATTTCAAATTAAAAGTTCATTTGACCATTTTTCCCACTTACTAATTTCGGATATATATGTTTTTCAGGGTGCACTTATGTTGCCAAAAACCTTTGTCTCTAATTTTGGTGCATCATTAGCCTTCAACAAAAAAGATTGTATAGATCACGAAAATCATGCTATGAACGACATTTATCTTTTTCAGCTCCATTAGATCCAAATCCTATAACTGATTTGGACAAGTTTGTTAACAGATTGCGAGTTCAATATAGAACTCTTTGACTTGAGTTCCGTGTAACAGATGTGAGTGCAAGATTACTGATACTGTGTTTTTATAGATGCGACATTTCAAATTAAAAGTTCCTTTGACCATTTTTCTCACTTACTAATTTTAGATATATATGTTTTTCAGGGTGCACTTATGTTGCCAAAAACCTTTGTCTCTGATTTTGGTGCATCACTAGCCATCAGCAAAAAAGATTGTATAGATCACGAAAATCATGCTATGGACGACATTACAAATAAAGATATCAAATGGTTAACAAAATATTGGCAATATATTTTTTGTTAATTTTTTTGTTTCCATTATTTACGGTGATGACACTTATTTTGATTCTCTCCATTTATCTTTATGATGTAATTTTAAATCAAGCAGTGCAAGGCTATGTGCGATCCTGTTAACAAGTAGTGAATATTTTTTTGATACTCACATATACGTGCAAGGATGTCTTTTTAAGGAGTGTTGCCTCTTGTGAGTGCTGAGGATCTGCATCCATTCGATGATGTTGGTAATGGAAGAGATGATGGTGTTTGTCGTGTTGGAAGAGAGGAAGAAGAAAGGGGCAGAATGGTCATTTTGCGCATGTTTAGTTTCATTAAGGGCAAAAATGTCCTTTCAGACCTGCTTTGCTGGTGTCAGACATACCCAGTCACCACATGCCATTAGGCGCCACATACCTAATCACATGTCAGATATGTTAAACAAGTTAATTAGGACCAAATTTAAAGTGATTAATATTTGCAGTGACAAATTGGAAGGATTAGTAAGTACATGAACTAAAATTCAACTGCGGTCTATTTGCAGGGACTAGAAACATATTTAAGCGTTAAATTTAAAATGATTAATATTTGCAATGACAAGGTGAAAGGATTAACAAGTTCACGAAAATTCAAATGACCTATACTTTCTTGAATTATACTTTCTTGAATTAAGACCTATTTAAGTCCTTTTTTTTTATCATAACCATTTGCTATTATTTTTCTTTTAAAAATTCATTTTCATATTTGATCTGGTATTGAATTGCACATGTATACAAGATAAAAAAAAAAGTTTAAATGTGTGTTTAGTCCCCGGACTTTTACTCAATTTTGGCTTTGGTCCCTGCACTTTTTTTTGTTTGGTATTGGTCCCTGCACTTTATAAAACTTTTGGCATTAGCCCTTCTCTTAAGTATCTATTAAAAAACAAAAACCAAAACTAACGGTGTGTCACGTGGACCAATCATGGCACGCCACGTGGCACAATAAAAGAAAAAAAAATTCAACTTTTTAACTTAAAAATATCATTAGTCTCTGCACTTTTAACATTTTTTGATATTAGTCCTTGCACTTTGGTATTGGTCCCTGGTTTTTTTAAAAAAAAAAATTCAATGAAATTATTATGTTATATTATTGTTTTGTTCATTATTTTTATCGAGAATAATCATAAAAAATAAAATCAAAAAAATCTTTTTAAAAAAATAAGAAAGTTTAATAAAACTTAACTTGAAAAATAACAATTTTATAACATTATATTTTGCTTATCAGTCACAATTTTACTTGTAATAAGTAAGTTTAATAAATATAAATGTTGTTAACACAATTCGTACTCCAATAATATATTTTACTTAAAAAAAATAGAATTTTTATGACATGAACCAACATAAACAAATGAGAGAGGTGCGTAAGACATTCACAACCATCGTATAATTTATGATAGAAGATTATAATATAATTTGATTTAGTTAGTCGGCGATAAAACTTGATCATTTTTGGTATAAAAAAAGTCATTAGAATGATCCACATTGGAATTACTACACATTTTACTCTAAAAAAAGTTTATTTATTATATAAAAAGTAGTAGAGATAAGTAAGATATTTATTCCCCTTTTAAAAAATAAGCTAAGATATTTATTGTCAAATAAAAGGTATAAGTAAGATATTTTGTTCTTCAAAAAAAATAAACAAAAATTTATTGATATTTTATTAAGCTTTAATTAATTTTTTAAAAAGATTTTTTTGATTTTTTTAATGATTATTTCAATAAAAACAATGAACAAAACAATAATAAAACATAATAATTTCATTGAATATTTTTTTTTTTTAAAAAAAAATTAGGACCAATACCAAAGTGCAGAGACTAATATCCAAAAACGTTGAAATTGCATAGACTAATGCTATTTTTAAGTTAAAAAATTGGTTTTTTTTTGTTTTTTAGTGTGCCATGTGACGTGCCATGATTGATCCACATGGCACACCGTTAGTTTTGGTTTTTTTTTTCAACAAATACTTAGTAGAAGGACTAATGCAAAAAGTTTTATAAAGTGCAGCGACCAAAATCAAACAAAATAAAGTACATGGACCAAAAACAAAATTAGATGAAAATGTATGGACTAAACACACATTAAAAAAAATTAAGCTCAATTACATAAATGATCCCTTAAATAATTATGAAATTTCAATTTGATCCCTTATTAATTTTCACCCCAATTTGGTCCTTTAAATTACCTCCGTCATCAATTAAATCCATTCTGTTAAATTTTGTAGAGAAACGTCAACATTCACCTCTCCTTCATCATCTTCATCAACAAACCCAACAACATTCATCATCTTCATCGTCAAAACCCAGGAAAAAAATTAAACCATGCAAATCCAGAAGAACGAATTCCAAAACAATTCAAAACGAATTCATTAACGTTTTTGGTACAAATCAAAACTAATTCATCAAAATCAATACGAACTCCAATCAAAGAACTTTGTCCATTCCAATTGCAAACAAACAAAACTATAAACATTTTATATAAGAAAAAAACTTTGATATATCATATAAAACCATTGAGTATAACCATTTCACAAAGCTGAAAAAGCAAAATAACATAACATACTGTCATTGGAGAAGCCCCAAATTTCTACTTGTTTACAGATTCTTCAAGTTTGTTACAGTGGCCACATATCCATTCTAACTAGTGGTCGATATATAATGGTACAACCTCATCTGTTTTGAGTTTAATTTGTTATTTGGTGTTCGAATTTATGGGTTTAAATTTTGGTGATGAATGTTGTTGGGTTTAATGATGAACATGATGAAGGAGAGTTAACGCTTTTCTACAGGATTTAACAGAATCAATTTATTTGATGGACGGAGGTAATTTAAATGACCAAATTGGGGGAAAAATTAATAAAGGGACCAAATTGAAATTTCATATAATTATTTAAGGGACCATTGATGTAAATAAGCCAAAAAAATTACACATGTATACATTTTTCTGGGAACAACAAAAGCAAAGAGAATTCTCTCACTAGCCACCACTCACTGAACCTCTCTGTATCAACAACGAAAAGAGAAGAAAATAGAATCGTAAAACTAAAAACCAGATTCGAATGGCGTTCGAGATACCAACGGATCAAATAAAGCAATTGCGGGTCCTTCTTCGCAAAAACGCTAACCTCTCATGGTACAATCAAGAAAATGACGAAAATCTCCCTCTCCCAAAACTACCTTCCGTCGCAGAAACCGTCGCGAAACTCGATCCTTCGCCACCTTACCTTCGCTGTAAGAATTGCAATGGCAGACTCCTCCGCGGCGTTCAATCGTTTATCTGCGTTTTTTGTGGTGCAAATCCTCACAAAGATCTTACTCCTGAAGCTATTAAATTTAAGAATACTGTTGGGTATCGTTGGTTGCTTGAATCTCTTCAACTTGATGGATCGGTATTGTTAATCTGACTATAATTTTTTGATTCGATTTCATTATTTTAAATTGAATGTGCTTCCCTTGATGCTGGAAATTTGGAACTTTATGTGTTCTTCTGATATAATGTTCTTCATTTCTCCTTTATTGTGATGCAAAAGAAAAAAATTGGTTATGGAAAGTTGATTTTTTTTGTTCTAATTTTGATAATTTGATTTATCAGATTCTGTGTATATGTGTGTGGTTTGAATGGTTTTAAGTTGTGGTTGTTGTAGTTAGTGGTTACGCTATGAAACTTTATATTGTGGTAAAATGTGATGTGATTGAAATTACGGTTGTGATGATGTTGCTGAGACATCAAAGTCCTTTAGATTGTGGCGCAACTGCAATTTAAAACCATTTTGTACTGTTATGTTAACTCTGCGAATTGCTTTGCAGGAGATGGTGGCACCGACGGTGGAAGAACATGCATCAAGCAGAACAAAGAGTGAATTAAACGATGAGATTCCTTTATCTGAACTACTGGATTTGGAAATTCGATGGCCTTCTGAGGCGGAGAGAGCACTGTCAAGTAATTCAGATTCGGAAGCATTTCCGGGTGAAAGTTCGTTGAGTTTGTCTGGTGTTGATCTGGATAGTTTTTTTGATCGGAGAGAATCTGATTTCAGTGTGTCTGAGCAGAATTCGGCTTTTGAAAGAAATGTAGGTGGTGCTTCAGATAACACTTTCCAAGCTAATGAGAATCTTAGTTTGTTTCAGAATTTCCAAGCTTCAGAAGCATCTGGAGGGTCTGTAGAGGATCAGAGTGGGGATTCCTTTTCGGGTTGGGAGGCCAACTTCAAGTCTGCTAGTTCTGCTCCTGTTCACGAAGAGTCCAATTCATTCGATCATTCTAAAGTTGAATTGGATACGGTATCTGGAAATGGGAAAGATTCTGACGGTGTAAAGGAGAACGATGATTTCAATCCTTCAGCGTCCGGTGAAGATGATTGGTTTCAGGGTGATGAATTCCAAACTTCTAACTCAAAGATAGATGGCCAGCCTGGGAAGTCGGAAACGACCACGGATCTCTATCATACGGAAAAAGAAGAAATTGCTACTGGTTCGTCTACTAGGAATTTGGACTGGATGCAGGATGACCAGTGGCAAGAGAGTGAAACCAAGATACCTGATGTTGGGGCTACTCATGAAGATGATTCGTTTGATGCATGGAATGATTTTACTGGCTCAGCCGGCACACAAGACCCTTCTGGTATTATCTCCAGCCAAAACATGACTGCCCAGACGGGAAATTTTGAATTTTCTGCAGATCTGAGTGATACAAAAACAGCAGAGGATGCTAATAGTTCTTCTAACAGGGACTTTGACTGGATGGAAAATGATCAACGGCAAGATAATGATAACAAGACAATTGATAATGTAGGTACTGATGAAGGTTCTTATTCATTTGATTCATGGAATGATTTCACTGGCTCAGCCACTACACAATATCCTTCACATAGTGTTTCCAATTCAGAGATAACTGGCCAGACTGGGAAATTTGAAATGACTGAAGATCCTAATGATACAAAAATTGCAGAAAGTGCTGATGGTTCATCTAGTAATTTTGACTGGATGCAAAATGATCCATGGCAGGGGAGCAATAACAAGGAAACTGGTGTTACGGCTACTAATGAAGTCACTGATTCATTTGATGCATGGAATGATTTTACTGGTTCAGCTTTTTCACAAAATCCTTCTAGTAGCGTTTCACACTCTGAGATAAAAGACCAGTCTGGCATATCTGAAATTACTGCTGATCTTCATGATACCAAAACAGCAGAGGATGCTAATGCTTCTTCAGTTAAAAGTTTTGACTGGATGCAAGGTGACCAATGGCAAGTTAGCAACAATAAAACAACCGATAGTGTGACTACTAATGATAATGCCGACCCATTTGATGTGTGGAGTGGCTTTACTAGCTTGACCACTAAACAAGAAGATCCTTTCAGTAACATTCCTGTACAAACTGTGAATCAAACTCCATCTGAAAAGACCTTTGAAATGGATTTATTTGGATCGTCAAACAACTCACATGATATGGATTTTAGTGGATTTTCACAGAATGATTTTTTAGGACAGTTTGATAATGCACTGAGTACTCCTGCAGCAACCAATGGTCAACCTGCAGCTGCTACTTTAAACAGGTGCCTTGATATTATCGCAGTTGCATTATTTTATTGTAGAAAGATATGCATAATTGAATTCAACTAGGTCTTTTAGTATCAAATCAGATGGACGTTAAGTCTATTTACAACATCTTTAGGAGTTTTAAGTTCAATACATCAGTCTACATTTAGTAGTAGTTGTATAATTCAATCAATGTAAGGGATGTCTATAAATTTTATAGTAATGTGAGGAAACTGACACATCTAGGTAGTAGGTATAAGCAAATTTCATTTGCTGATGGTCCCAACTGCCAAGGGTATTTGTTTTAAACAAGGGTTCTATTTTGATGTACAAGTTGAATAGGAATCTGACTGATGACAGAATTCACATTTCGTAGCTTTGCATGTTATGAATCGAAAAGATACTTGGAAGTTTTTCATCCTTTAAATGGTGATGCTTAGGTTTTGCATTTTATCATTAATTCTCTGGTTATTTAATGTAGTTTTTGAACATTCCTACTAGCTAAATTTGATCTTGATTGACATTTTATAGTTTCATAAAGAAATTTATGCTATCTTGTTGCATGTTTAGGGTGGCTGATGATGATACCATGAGACAAAACACTAGAGATGTTTCCACTGCAGAAGTAGGGTCAAAAGATGACGTAGAGATGTTGATGTCACAGATGCATGATCTCTCATTTATGCTTGAGAGCAATCTTTCGTTTCCCCCAAAATGAGATATGGAGCTACTTTATTTTCTCAAAATTCATGTTCAGTCATTCTACGTCTTGATATTTAAATTAATTTTCTAATCTGTAACACATGTTCTTCTCCTTTCAAATTATCTGTTATCTTTAATTGAAAGGCGGGGGGATATGGTTTTCCTTAATGGTTTCAATTCCATTCTTCACTGTTTGTTTTCTTTTTTAGGTAGAATTCTTTAAATTAGATTTTTATTGTAAATCAAGCATGCTGGTGTTGTATTGTTTTTTGGTATGCAATGCAACTACTGTACATTAGCTGATAGTTTACTTTGGGGAGATGAGTATGACCTTTGGTACCTTATTGGCCAAAGTGGAACAAAAAACGACATCATGGTTACATTTTTTGTATTATGTGTTGCACATATTCATAATTTTTATCCCTATTCCTTTGAAACCACCTTTTTATTCACTAAAAAATAAAACAAAAAAACTGAAGTAATTTGTTAGAGCAGAAAATAACAAGTTTAAAACATGTTTGTAGTTGAAGAAGTTTGCTGGAAGTATATAAAGATTAATTTGACAGTTTTCTTTGACTTAATTCTCAGTAGGAAGTAAAATGCATATACCTCGTATCTAGACTTGAGGTTTAACATGAGGTAAGTCATGGAGGGCTTAAAACTTTAAAAGGGGCAATTATTTGTTATCCTTAGTTTTGCTAATGCTACCTATGTTCATGTCTCTCAATTCTGGCCACGCAGCCATAACATCTACACGTCACCATGATTTTCTCTGAAACATGCTTCTTCTGACTCTTAGCCAAGAAGCTTAATCAGGTAGGTAATGTTATTTGTGTTTTTGAAAACCACTCTCTGAACTTGTTGGTTGCTTTCCTGGATGTTTGTGTCTGTCCTGTTATTTTTGTTTCTTACGTTGGGTTTTGTCTAATGTGCACATTTTGGTTTTACTGTGGGGATGATTTTCTTATTCAGTGACAAATGACAATATATTTCAATTTTATTTACTGGAATAATTTGTTTATCTTGAAATAATATAGCTGGGGGAACATTCTTGTTACTTTCCCCTTTTCTTCATGGTTTATGAAGTTTCTCTGAATTACTTTTGGTATATCTTCCCTTTTAATTTGTAACCCTTCTTCCATTTCCATTCCATGTATACGTGGTAGAATGGATACCATTGGAGATCGTACCAAGATCCTAGCACTTTGCTTCATTTACCAAGTAAGTTAAAGTACACTCGACATGTTATAATTTATACAAAAAAAGGACATGATTGTATGTTATGATGCATCTATGTGCAGCTGAAAAAAGTGTAGATGTCATGGTGATAGAATTTCTGTTCTCTGGAATTCTTTTTTTAGAGTATGTACTCAATGTGTTACATAATTAAGGATGACTGTTAGAGCTTAGAAAAAACTAGAGGAAAGCAAACAGTTTTATGTAGTTAAACCAGTCAACCTTAAAAACTATTATATTGACACATAAGATTACTGCAACCTTGTTTGATTTAATATAAAATTAGGGTAAAAATGAGAAGTATTTACACCGTAGAGAGCTGTTTCTATGTTTTGAGTAATTCAGTGTACCTAGTATAATTTTTCACAGATTGCCAAGTCACCGGGATGATTTGGGCCTCTGTCAGCTGTTGGTTGGCGTTTAACATGTCAGCAGAAGTCACAGAAACACTAAGCACAATCTCTTGACTGTTCAAAATATTTCTTTAAGTTAAGAATCAGAGTAACACTTCGTAGTTGCAAAAACAAAATACTTGTTAGCCTGCAACAACGCATGTTGCTTTCTTTATTACACATAACACAAACCCGTGAACTATATTGGTCAATCAATGACTATCAAATACGCTTTTCAGTGGGATTAGAACTTCCCCTCAAATTTTCAAGATTGGATTCATGACACTTTTTGCTCTGCTACTTCCTACGTTAATATCATCTGGCATGGTACTTCATATATTCTTTTCAATAGATTCATTCGTTATTGTTCGTCTACTACTTCGCAGAATTAAAAGAAACGTTGTAATTGTGTATCTGTTCATGATAAAAACATCATAGAAGATGATACAGTTACGCTAACTACAATTTTTTTACTGTATTCGACGAGAGTTATATTAGAGTCTTCATTATCTCATTATCTGGTACTAGGGTCATTAAAATTGAGGGCAACAATGAGTCATATAGTTAATTAGCTGATAAACTTTGTGTTTCCACTTTCTACTAGATTAGTGTGTAATGATACCGAATTTTTTAAATGTTACTATCCTTCTGTGTATCGATCATAACTTTATTTGGATTCTGTAATATGTAGCTGATTTTAGTATTTGTATAAGCATCGTTCCCTTTTGTCAAAGTGATTTTCACGGATTAATGAAACTTGTCTAACTTGTGATATCCACATTGTCCATTTGATCTTTTGATGTTGCTTGATCATTCTATTAGAGAAGATGGAGCCTTTGTGAATATCTTTCTCTCAATGGAGCCATACAATAACTTATTTTTCTTTCTTGTGTTAAAATATGGAGAGGTTCTAAATCCAATTCAGACTTTTTGTTGACAATCCAAGTGAGACATGTTCTCCACTCCATTCGGCGCCGTACCTTGGCCAACAAAATTTCATGTATTTTAACTAAACTTCCACGTATTTTCTTTTATCCTTTTCAAACCGTTTCAAACTTCCATTTTCATTTTTCAACACGTAATACAAATAAACACTATTAGACTTTTGACTCGGGTATTCTCGACTATAATAGAGACTAATAAATAATTTTTAATCGGTAAAATCATGGGTCGATCAATAAACGCAAATTAGATTATTGGAGATACAAATATTACAATCAAATGATAATAAAAAAAATTATAAAAAAAAAAGAATACAAAATTGTATTGTTGCACGGGTCAATTTTATTTATTACTTTTATAGTTAAACATAAAAAATTAATGCAGTTCATGGTTTCTAACAAATTATTTAGGGTAGCCGAGTTTGCATGGAAATTAGGGTATTCTGTTTGTAAATGTATTAAATAAGTGTACAACAACTTGTCAAAAAAAAATCTACAGAAACAATAGGTTAAGTTGCTGCAAACCTAATAAAATTAATAAATAATAAAGATAAGGATTAAGATATTTATTAAATTTTTATGTTGAAAAATATTCATGGTTATTAGAAAGAGAAATATATGATGCAAATATAAAGCCAAAATTTTAGGATAGAGTTGTTGCAAACTTAATAAAAAAAAAATTAGATTACGACTTAACAAAAATAATAAATAAGGATTTCGATCGACCACACTGGGATTTTTGCTGCCTCTATGGTATGTGCGTAAAGACGCAAACAACCCTGACGTCACCATATTCACATTTGACCCATACAACACAAACAAGGTCAACCTCAAGCTCAAGCCACGATTTATTACTAATATTTTAAATTAATTTAATTTTTGTTTTTCATAATTTATTGCCAAGATAATGAAAGTACTTTTTTTAAAAAAAAAGAAGAAATTATGTAATTAACTATCATTATATTTTTTTTACAATAATTAAGTATCATTTTTAAAATACATGATTTAGTCACTTTTTCTTATAGATCATTCTAGAGGGAGGGATTTTATAATCAACCTTAGCAATCTTATTACTTTTCATATGGTTAACACATACCGAAACAACCCACTTATTTTCCAGACAGGTTCAACCCCAACATCCTCTTATATCCCCACACCAAACTTAATTTACTCCCCCACATCGTATATACAATCATTACCACCATTATCACCAACCACCAAGCACCATTCACCAATACAAATATATTCAAAAGACCAAATATTTGCACATATTAACATCATCTATATACTCATCAACAAAATAGAAAGGTCATCAAAAAAATATTAGTATCATCTACAACACAACTAGTAAAATGGAGTATTTCAACAAATCAAAGGCTGTGAAACTACGCAGCCACCTAGGCAAGTACCTAGTAGCAGACGAAGACAACAACAACCTCCGTCAAAGCAGAAATGGAACAAGCAAAAAATCACTATGGTTAATCGAACTGGTCGAAACAAAAACCCACCATATACGCCTCAGGAGCCACCACGGCCGTTACCTAACCGCGACGGACACAGCATTTCTCCTTGGCATGACCGGAAACAAAGTCGTTCAAGCCGATTACGATGCGGGTTTGGGCTGGAAATATGAATGGGAGCCAATAAAAGAAGGGTTGGACGTGAAACTGAGGAGTTGGTGTGGAAAATATTTGAGAGGTAACGGTGGAACACCACCATGGAGAAATTCTATTACACATGATGATCCTTCCTCTGCTACTCATAATTGGATTCTTTGGGGTGTGGAGATTGTGGAGTTATCATTGCCTAATCAGGAGAATGTTGAATTGTTGAATCAAATTAGTTTCGCTTCTATTTCTTCATTTGATTCTCGTGATGAGGTTAATGATTCTGAATCGGTTTCTTCTAAGAAGTCTTGGTCTTCGTTGATTAGTCGTAAGAATTCAATGTTGCAGTCGCAGGTGCGTTTTTAAGTTTTTATATGCATGTGAAGATTTTTTTTACCATGATCAATATTTTTTTTTGATGCACCATCAAAATCAAATATCAACCAATCACAAATCATTTATCATTATTTGTAGATAAATATAATTAAAGTTAAATCTTTTTATCAACATTGTATACATTTGGAATCACAGTGTCACTTGAATACTTGACGAAATATATCACTGGATAACACTTGAAATTCTAAAATGTAGTTTTTCCAAAAAGGGAGTTCAAACATGCCCCAAATTTTTTACTACGAAATTTATTTATGTGTAACATACTGATCGATAAACTCAATTTGAATCTAAATAAACTACAAAACCAATAGATATTTGATAGTAATAACATGTTTGCAAAGAGCAAATGTATAAATAAATATAAAGAAAATTAACGATAATTACATCAAAGATAAGGAGCATTTTTTTTTTTTTTTTTTTATCAATTTGGGACATTAATTCTCAATCAAAACATTTTCTTATGTTTTTTTGTTAACCCTCCTGTTATCGAAAGAAAGGGCAATGATAATTCAGAGTTTGACCTGTAAGTAAAGTCTAGTTAAGAATTGTTTCACACAAGAATCGAATTTAGATTCTTTTGAACTATTCGTCTTTGGTGGAGTTTATTAACCACTTGAGCCAGATGACTTGATCTATACCATTTTTTATAGGGAAAAGTGCTTATATCATTTCATTAGTAATCAAATATTCAATACAATTGGGTATATGAAAATAAATAGCAGGACTAGCGAGAAATGTGATCTCCCCTACGAGAGTATGAGCCACCACATTAGCTTGTCGTCGAACAAACTCCATCTGAGAGTTGGTAAACTTGAATGAGAGCAAAGACCTGGAAGCAATGATGATGTTACCAACTTCATTTTTGTCTTCCCATCCCGAGTAAAGTGTATCTTTTTGTGGTTTTAGAGTCGACTCAAAGTCAATATTATCAAGGTGCATATCACTCATCCATTGACGAGCATGGTAAAGACTCAATGCTTCCCCAATATCAACCGTCTATACACCAGAAAAATTGACTGTTCTAGCCAAAACAAAGACTCCACCTTCAACACATATGCATATGTCGATGCCGGTTATGTTATGTTGATCTTTAATATCTTAAATAGTGTTCTGACTCGGCCATAAGACTAATCACGCGACAACACGTGGCACAACCTACACCGCCTTAAAGGCTCCGCACCTGAAGGAGCATGTCAACTTAAGAGCCCCGTGCCACACTGAAGCACGACTCCTTGTGAGGATCACCGTACACTTGTCCTTTTCCGTCTCTGACCATACACCGCATAACCCTGAGACGGTTATGACCAACACGCGCCTATATAAGGCTAAACTTGCTTCACCTTCAGGGTACACATCACTTTTCACAACACTTTCTACACACTCTTACTTAATTCAATTACTGACTTCTTGAGTGTTAGAGTTCTAACGTGCTTGCAGGCATATTTCGTTCCACCGTGAAGACTCACCGCCATGCTGGAAGCAGTTACCGTAATATTGGAGCACTAGTAGCCACTGTTGTAACACCCCGTTTCCCAAAACAACGTAATATAATATAAAACATCAGAGTTCAACATACAACGGAGTATTACATCTACTTTTCAAAATTCAGTTTAAATAGATTATAAAAACTATTTAATTCAACACATCATTTTATAAAAATCTGCAGCGGAATATTTATTTATAAATCAATTCAACAACTATGTCATCATCCTTGGCACAAAGGCCTCATCATACTACAATTTATTTCATAATAATAAAATCTCCAACAACATGTCCTTCAAATAAAATGATACATAAAGGAATGAAAGAATTAAACATCAAAATCCCCATCCCGTTACGTATCAGAGCCTACGACACGAGAGCCAACTCCTATCTATCCTTCGCTACCTGCACTTGCCCACGAGGCGGCAATTCCAGCAGAAGGGGTGAGATTCACAACAATAATATTAATATATAAATCAAACGTCAAGATTAACAATCATAAATCCAACTCATCACATATACATTATAGCACATCATAACATCATCATAGGCATCATCATAACAACATCACATCAAGCATCAACGTCTCAAAACATCATCACATATATGTCACAATTGACTCGACTAAATGCAACACCTAACGTCTCAACATCATGCATGTGGTACCATATATTTATAGCATTAATATGCTTCACCGTCGCTTTGAGCAAATGCTCCACCGTCGCTTTGAGCATAAAGCTCCACCGTCGCTTTGAGCATAAAGCTCCACCGTCTCATAAATATGCAAATGCATGGACTCGTCGTTTAACAACTTAATACACCGTCTCAAAACATCATTCATAATGCAAAACTGACACATGCAGGTATAATAGTTACATGGCAGAACATCATCTCATTAGTCATATACATCGCAACACGTAACATCATCACAATCACATAACATCATATTTAAACATCACTTACTATCAACAATACATCAATTATTCACAACATAACAGAACCATCAGCAATCATCTTTACGTAACTCATCTAAGGGTATAAAACATCTCCAACACTACCCCAAGGGTCCCTCTCAAGTCCCATGCGAAAGCAGATCGCAAAAACAACAAACAGTCCAAAAACTACTAACTCGCCACAGCGAGTAATCTGCTCGCCACAGGCGAGTACTCACATCAGCTCACTCGCCAAAGGCGAGTTGGGGGCGAGCTGAAGGCGAGCAATCCTGGGTGCTCTCGGCCTTTTTACATTTTTCACCAAAAATCTTCATTTTTAAGCTCTCTAAATCCAATTTGGCTAAACCAACTTCACAGGTCATCTCTATAAATATAAGGGCACTCAAAACCATCATCACTTGGGCCAAAGTCCTAAAATTAAGGGGCAAGCTCGCCACGGCGAGCTATGCTGCTCGCCTCGCGAGCAAACAAAGGCTACTCGCCACGGCGAGTGATCACTCGCCACAGGCGAGCGATCTTAGAACCCACACGGGTTCAGACCTAATCTCACCAAAACATGCCAATTCTCTCAAATCAAACCCCTACATCATCTGCAATGACATCCTAGGGGATAATCTAGGTTCTGTAACAAGTTCTACAGCCTTACACATCAAACCCTCATCAATTCATCACAACTTCATCTTAACCCTAGTTCTCAAATTCGTCTTAATTCTCACCAACTCTATGCCAATCAAGAACAGATGATTCACAATTAAGATTATTGAAGTTAGGCTCACCCTTACCTGATTAGATGAATAAAAAGCTACAGCAAAACTCTCCTCTTGGCTAATCCTCCTTTGCTCTTGGTTCTTCTCTCTTTCTCCCAAAAAGCTATGTTTTCTTTACTGTACGTACAAAGTTTTTGTCTGCCTCTTTCTATTCCTTACCAACCAAAACATAACTCCTTTTTTCTATTTACTCCCTCACTAAATCTTATTAAATTTCTCATTAACCCTCCTTAATTCTATTAACTCCAAATAAATCCCTCTTTTTCTAAAATAAATATTATTTCTCCTATTTCCATAAAATTCAACAAATAATTATATAATAAAATATATATCAAATAACAACACACTAATATTCACATAATTCAACATTTTCATATAAAAATACACCAAACATATTAAAATCAACCAAAAATAGTAAAATAGCAACTGGGGCGTTACAATTGTTGCCACTCACCCGTTCTCACTGGACAGATCAAATAACCATATTTTTATCATATGTTTCTTTCTCACAATTTTTTTCTTCCCGTTGTCCGTATCCCTATAAAATATAAATATAAATAGAGTTATGATATTTGAACAATCAAAATTCAACAATTATAAGGAGATCATATAAAAATACACTTAAAACCAACCTAAGTTTTTTTTTTTTGGTCAAGTAGCCTAGTGGCTAGAATTCACCTTTTTCAAGGTGAATAAGTGGGGTGTCTGAGGTTCGAGCCCCGACCCCTACATATAACAATGCATGTCTTTGCTAACTGAGTTAAGCTCACGGGGACACCTAAATTTTTATTATAAGAGAAAGAAAAATTATAAAGTTTTCTCATATAAAAAATTTATAACTTCATATGGAAGAATTCTTTAATTACCCCCTTCGTCCAATATTAGATGATCTATTTAACAATATGTACGATTGATCAGATAAATAATATCATATTTTTCTATTAATATACAAAAATAAATAATATCATATAAGATATTGGTTTCGTCTCGATGAATATTTTTAAAATATTAATTTTTCATAATTTTTTCTAATAAATATTTTAAAAATATTAAAGATAAAAAATATGTATCGATATATGTACTTAAAAGAATAATATTTAAAACAATTTAACTTCCATGATGGTTCATTAATGAGATATGGTGAATGAGATTTTTGATCCGACATAACCTTAAGAGCTTGTATGATGGTCATAATAGAAGACCATTTTACAATAGAACTCCCTAGTTTTTGTGATCGAAAGAGATACATTAAAAGTTGGTTCCATACATTATATGAATTTTAAAATTTTATGTTTAATGCCTCTTAAGTTTTTTTTGCGTAGTGATTAAAAATTTATCTTTTAAGATGAATAAATAAAGTATATGAGATTTGAACCTCAACCAACTAATTTTGTTTGTTTGTTACAAACAACTGAGTTAAACTACGATGAGTCATACCTCTCAAATAATATTATTTTTAATGATTTAATCTAATGAACAAACTAACATGACAAATTTGTAAACAAAAAAAACTAACATGACAAATGTTAAATAATATTTTGATACGACGTGAATCACGTGATCATAGTTGAACGACACTTATCATTAAGATTTGTTATTTCATTTTCGGGTTGAGGGCATCTAGATCAATTATACTCTAGTGATTCTCTTTAGTCTTTATTGGTTTAGGAAATCATATTAGCATAATATTGGTATCAACCCGCTAATGGAATAAAACTCTACTATTCAAGTCTGTGATTTTTTATTAAAAAAATGTCCATGTAATTTTTAGTCGGAAGGAACATTATATAATATATGTAAGACTAAAAATATTAATTTTTACCGTTTGATAAGTTATCTAATGTGGATTATTGATGAAAAATTGCTTTAAAAATATGAAATGACAATTGATACCACTTTTTTAACTCCGCTTAAAAAAATTGAAACAATGATAAGATCAACGCTAATCTGATAAAAACAAATGTAAGTAAAATGAAATGTCTTAAAATTCAACACATTTATTTTTTTCTTCTAAAACCACCATCGATTACCTCAATACCTTGTTATCAACAATCCAAATGCATGTTTAGAATTTAGATCGAAATTAAATTTGACCAAACACTAAATACTTTTACAGGATTGTATCAAATTTATCGTCAATCCATACACGCTAATTATAAGTGATAAAGATGATCCACTTTAGATTATTTATCACAAGTTGGTCCAATAATGCTGCCGTGATTCCGTGAATGTGGTGAATGACTAAACTAAAATATGGCCCTTTCCAACTTGGCCACTCTCGTGTCATTTTTTATCGCCGCTCAACCGCGTTCTCTCAATTTGGCTGGCGCTCACTGGCTGCTCTCCTTTTCTACCTGGCACGATGCATCTGCTGCAACCTGCTGTTGTTTTCCATCTCACATTAACAAAGTTTATTATAGTACAAAATATATTTTTAAATTTAATAATTAAATCACAAAATATACATAATATATCCTTTAAAAAAAACATAAGATATTATCAATTCTTTTAACATATATTTCTTTCATCTTTTTGTTATTTTTTCATTTACTTAAAAATAATCTAAAATGATTGTCATTTTTTAGTGTTTTTTTATAATGTACTGTTAATTTATTATGAAAAATGCTAACTTGTGCCTAAGGGCTCAAGATAATAAACCAAAAGTAGAAAAAAAAATCTTAAAATTTGTGCATTCTTAATTTTAAAAACTTTCATTTTTATCCTTTTAACTTATGTATTTATTGATTAATTTCTTTTTTACTTTCTTAACTTGTGTCATTAGAGCAAAATTTTACAAGACTCATTTATTATTTATGATTGTACCATTAATTTTTTTTGTTACAATTGTACCATTAATTAATAGTCCGTCCGTCCCAAATTGTACGCATAAAAAAAATCATACTTATTAAGAAAACTAAAAAACATAAGAATTTGAAGTATAATTTTTTATGTTTTTTTTGGAATAAGTTTTATAGAAAGATGCAAAAGCAATTTTCATGCTATTGGTTATGGAGAAAATGAAAGAGAGAGAAAATTGAATGTAATTTGTATTTAATTTCATGAAAATAAGCAAAAATTTTCTTAAAAAAAAGATTTTTCTAAAAAAACAAGATTAAATAGGATCAATGATTTTTTTTCTTATACTTTAGGACAAAAAAATTAAAAAAAATTTTCTTACATTTTGAAAAGGAGAGAGTATTATGCCGAGTATTATACCCATTTATTTATTTATTTATTTTTCATTTATAATAATAATAATAATAATAAATGTTGATTACTTTTGTCTTTATTGAACCCGCGTATCACAATCAATGTGGTCGTTTGTTTTTCTTACATCACAAAAAAACACGGAAAACCAAAGTCACTTCAACTCATCTCTGTTTCTCAATCCTGGTCTCTACTCTCTGTTCAATTCAACCTTCACA
Source organism: Medicago lupulina (assembly GCA_958299785.1). Classification (NCBI taxonomy): domain Eukaryota; kingdom Viridiplantae; phylum Streptophyta; class Magnoliopsida; order Fabales; family Fabaceae; genus Medicago; species Medicago lupulina. Next base: position 29,470,959 of record OY283143.1, read on the forward strand.
ATCCTCACACCAAAACCAAATTAACCTCACTTTCACCATAAACAAATCCAAATCTCAACACCATAACTAACCATTGAATTTAATTAACTTTTGCAGAAAACTTCCACCACCAACAACAGCTTCACCATCTCATCAATGGAGCTTTTCCAAAGAGCAAAAGCAGTTCGGCTCAGAAGCCACCACGACAAGTATCTCCACGCAGAAGAAGACGAAGAATCCATCAACCAAGACAGAAACGGATCATCCAAAAATGCTAAATGGACAGTCGAACACATCCCTGAATACGACAACATCATCCGTCTCAAAAGCTGTTACAACAAATACTTAACAGCATCAAACCAGCCTTTACTTCTCGGCGTAACGGGTCGAAAAGTGATTCAAACACTGCCAAGGAGACTTGATTCGTCTGTGGAATGGGAACCTGTTAGAGAAGGTGCACAAGTTAAGCTGAAAACGAGATATGGGAATTTTCTTAGAGCTAATGGTGGGTTACCTCCTTGGAGAAATTCTGTTACGCATGATATTCCTCATAGAAGTGCTACTCAGGATTGGATTCTTTGGGATGTTGATGTTCTTGAGATTCATGTTGGAAATCCACCTCCTCCTCCGATTCCTCATTCTGATTCTCTTGATTTTGGATCTTCTACTCCTTCTGCTCTTTCCTTCAAATCTGATCGCTTCTCTAGACAAGAGGTATGCATGACTTTCTCTTAGAGTTTAATTTTTTATGTTAAATTAGTTTTTGAATGTGTAATTTTTGTTAGATCTTTAGTCCTGACTTGAGTTTGAGGACTAATTTGACTCAAAATACTCATTTAGGATTACGACTATGAGCATGATTCTGATTGTTGAGATACTAATATGATTGATAAAACTTGGATTCTCTATTATCTATGTAACTTTGAAATCACATTTTGGTTGTTGGATTAATCTTAGAACTGAGAGTGTTATCTCTCGATCATTAAATTAATCCAATGGTTGAAACGCGACTAGCGTTTCAGAGACAGATGAGGGTCTTACGATTGACTGCTTGCTTTGACTTGACCCTCTTATAGATGTTTATAGAGAAGTTAAATGAAAGGGTTTATGACAAAATTGAGATGCAGAAGCTAATTTCAATTTATACAAGAAACTGTTGTCTGAAACACTTATAATTATTCTGAGATTTATGTCTTTTTTTGTTTTGTTTTGCAAATACGCTATGAGAAGTTTATCCAATATACTCATATAGTTATATAGAAAATGAAACTGGCAGCACTGAGTGATGATTTTGTTTGGTTGAGTTTGCAGTCAACAGATAGCGTTGGTTCGCCGCCAAAGATGGAAGGGAGAACTATATACTACCATGTTGCTGAGGATAATGGAGATGTGGATGATGAGAATGTGCAGGGCTATTCCTTGGTCTTCAATGGGAATGACGTTGAGCAGCTGACTCGTAAGTTCGTGGAAGAGACTGGACTTGATGGAGTTATTGTGTGTAGTCGAAGTCCTTTGAATGGAAAACTTTATCCTCTTCGTTTGCATCTTCCTCCAAACAATGTTACCATGCAGGTTGTTTTGGTCCTTCCTTCCTCAAAAGGTAACTTTCCCCTTTCCCCTTTCCCTTGTCTAATTTTCTTTTTGTGAATGTTCAATTTTCAATTTGACATGCATTGATGTGTAAGTTTAGTATATAGAAAGTAACAATTTGGTATTCATAGATTTGTGCCTTTGATGTCACATGTGTTGTCATGAAAATTTGCTTATTGAATGAAAAATGTGTAGTGTTTGTTTCGACAACTATTTTGTCTGAAGTAATATTAAGTTGTAAGACACAAACACAAACAATGCACATGACTTTGACATGTAGACACTAGGAGTGATTTGTCATAAGTCGTAAGCATGTGCGTTGGTGCCATTGTTGGATATTGACACATGTCAGACACTAAACGCACCTTTAATCCAAAGTGTCGATGCTACATATGTAAGAATACAACAGTTTAGAGAAGATAATTGGTTAAACTACAATTCTAGCTAAGCTGATTTTGCTACTACACAATATATTAATTCAACTATGGTTCCTTAGATGTGATTAAAAGCAACAAATATTGATAATTGTCATTTTTTTATTATCGTTTGATGCCTGAGAAATAAGCGAACTTCTAACAAGAAATTATCAAAATCTGGTGATGGTGGGTTGGTTGCTCAGATTTCACACAAGACTTTCATCTGTTTTATATATCTTGTGTATAATCTAGGGGTGTTTACGGTACAGACCAACCCGTTGACTCAACCGAAAGCGTTTTGTTCGGGTTCTTTTATAAGTTTCGGTATAATTGGAACCGACCCAATTAAACTTGAAGTTATTTGATCCTGATAATGGGTTTATGATTTCAGACCTGAAAACTCGACCCGTTGAAAGAAAATGGTGAATTTTGTTAATTTTGTGGAACCAGTTGAAATTTTTACGCATGAATCTACAACTGCAAGTGATTCAATTTATTTCAAGTGCTAAAATTTTGAAGTATGTAATTTAGTGAAAATGTTTGAAATTTGTATATAATAAAATATTTTTTTTTTAATGTTTGAAAATATTGTGTCTCATGATTCGATGACCCAACCCAAACCAACTTGTTAATCACCAAATTGGATTGGTTCAGGTTTGACAAAAAATGTTTTTGATCAGACTCAAATTGATAAATTTTAATTGGTTGGATGATTGGATTGATTAAAAGTGACCCAACTACACCTCTAAATGTTATCCTGACATTTGCTTTCTGTTCTGGTGTTTCAGTTGCAAAAGAGTTTGAAGAACAAGGTTTATTGTGACAAGCTAGATTAATAAAGTCTTGAATCTATTAAAGTGCAAGGCCAATGTACATTGCAACCCAATTCAAGTGGGTTTCAATTTTCAAATTCTATTTTATCACATTTATGCAAAACTCAACCTTGCTCCAGCAGTCTTTTGGAGATGGTAGTCTTTGTTGTTGGATTTGGATACTTTGTTGTTTTATTAACTTTTTTTGTTATTGTAATTTTCTGCCATTCATTGTATCTTTTAGATTTATCTCTTGTATAAAGATCTATCAGAAAGCTACAGTCATGTATTTTTTTCAGGCAGATATTAATGTCAGAAATTAGAAGCATTTTTTAATCGGATAGAATTTATGCCTTTATTTGCTGTTTGCACATAGTAGTTCATTCAATGAAAGAAAGCATTCTTGTTCTTGTAAAAACAATAAAAAATAGAAACAACATTCTATTGATACAATAAGCTTTGAAATGAAAATTACTGTTTCATATCCGTATTAGAGCTGTATTCATATTAAAACACGTCATGGGACAGTTTTAGTTGCATCTGGTGTGTTATTAAAGTTTTTCTATTCTGCGATTTACTTTAAAAGTTCTGTTCTGCTCTCGTAGTGGCTTAACTCCTCTTGTATTTCCATTATTTTGTAAATATAACTTGGTAGATGGTGTACTTGTATGCAATGTTTGAAAAATAGGTTGATGGATGGCACTTCTTCATTCTTGCATAATAGGATAGTACTTTTCTTCTTCCTCCTCACAAAACATAAACCCACATAAAGCCCCAAACACTTAAATCTGTGTTATTCAGTCAAAAAAATTATTGTAAAAACTTCCAAAGGAAAAATGATCAAGTCTTTTGAATCATTTACTTCTTGTTGTCTGGTAATTGCACATACTCTCTACAATAACTCGTCTAGCATTACTACAAATTAACGAAATTGTTCAGATCTTTATAAATCTTATGTGTCACTACATATAAGAGCAAAGTCACGCCAACGGTGCTTACAAATCGTGTCACGATTGTTGATAATTTTGAATTTCTTCTTTTTGCACTCCCCAAATCGTGTCGCAATGCTTGCCAATTGTGCCACATTTTTGGACGAATTGAAATTAGTATTTGAGTGGAAATCATGTCGCGATGTCACTTAATCGTGGCACGATTCTTCATATGTCATACTTTGATTTTCATCGCTTTTTTTAGCATTCAACATGTAACTCACTAAAACCTTACTATATGACACTAGAAATGTATTAAAAAAACTAATATGACAAAGTATTTTCTCGAATCCTCCAGGCCAGATACTACAATTTTGGACCAAGTGACCCTTATCCCCTTTCCACAACTTCTCTCAAGTGAATATATATCGGGTGATCACTCAATCAACATTCAAAGCTGCCACATTACCATAGGCTTGAAAAGTTTCTAAACAATCAATCAAAGTCAATATTACAATACACATTTTTGAGGTCTTTAAAGGTTATAAGGTGGCTTAGGTACATGTGGGATATTTTGTAGAAAGTCTAAAAAAAAAAATTGGAGTTAAGTAATCACTATTGTCCTTGTTCTATTCTAAACAATTTCAATCCTATTTCATTATATGCAAATCAAGCTTGAATACATGATAACTTTTTACTTGATACTTGATTTTTGTCTATTTTTTTGTTGTTGTGTAAATTGATCTTAGATGGTTTCATTCACTTTTTTTTAATATTCATTTTTTTGAAGAGACATTAACGATCTCTTAGTTTTCTAGTATCCCTACCCTCAAACTTAAACTTGTGCTAATTCCAAAAGTAATCTCAAACTTATAATCAAATCATGGTTCCATGCAACACGAAACATTCACGTAACTCTAAGATGGGGGCTAAACATTTTAATTGAAGGTTTCTTGTGTCACCAGAACAAAGGGGAATAGTTGAAGGGGGTGTTTGATGGTGCACAGGGCCAAGTACTTTTATTTCAATTCTTGATGAACCTTGGCTTGTTAACAGTGATCGTATTGATGGTAATATGCCAAACACATCCATGTTCGTAATTTTTATGTTTCTAGTCTGATGGTTCCTACGTGTAAGGTATGAAACCATGATTTGATTCATCAAGTTTTTAGCCCGAATATTGCTTCTAGTATTTTGCGATATATTTGATTAGGTGTCAGATGACAAATTGATTAGGAAAGCTGAAAAGGATGGCGAGTATTATGTAAAAAGTGGCTTTGTATGGAAGGTTTGATGGATACATCGCATCTTTGAAGACCATGTTTCTGAGTTGGATTTGACGGTTAAAGGTTCTCTCGAAAATCAAACACTTAGTCTGAAGAATGTGTCGATTTTGTTTGCCTACACGAGTTCATTTATAGGATAAAGGTGTCTAATGCCCAATATAGTTTGTTAGTTGTGTTTCTTCTGATTAGGATTTGGCTCACATGTTTTTTACTTGCCCATTTACAATGCAAATTTGGATTCTGGCCGGCCTTTGGAACGATATTCAATAGATTGTCAGTGACACTAGTTTGGAAGCAAAATCGATCTTATTGTTGTTACAACGTTTCACGCCAGAACTGGATACTTGTATGGCTAGTTTGTTTTAGAGTTTATGGAAGCACCACTACCTCAAAGTGTGGATGATGTTACAAAGATAGTTGCTCAAGTAGTTGATAAAGCTCATCATTTGTTGGAGAAGTGGACACTTGAAAATGTAACGCCCTATTTCTACTAAAGCGATAAATCACGCAATTATAATAAATAATTAAGAAATAGACGTCACGTCTTCAATGAATCCACAATAGACATGCATAAAATATCTCAACATAAAACATCACAGTGGAATATCACCATACACCTCAAATAAATAGTCATGTCATCAATAACAAAAGTACAACTAGATCATAAACAAATCTCAACAACAAATAAATCCAGAACATAAAATAAATGTCGTCCTAGATCAGAGCCTCTCTAAGACACGACAAAACAAAACAAACGGAGGAAGCTCCCGCTATCCTCAAGCCACTCACCAAGCAATGCAAACCAACTAATCCTGCACACCGTCTACCCATTCATACAAATAGGTAGGCGGTCCACCACAGACCACTGGGGGTTAGCTTCACATCAATCATAATCGAAAAAATAAACAGGATTAAATAACATAATATTTCATTATACATAAATGAGCATCAGCATAAATTATTATTGTTGGAACAAAGGGTGTTTCACAATTATACCACTTAAGTTTTGATGATAACAAGGTATTAAAAATTATCAATTGGATATGCTAAAAGTTTATTCAAGTGTACATGACCATTAACAAAGAATTATTTACAAGAGGTTCTGATTGAATGAATTAAAGAGCAAAAGAATCTTAGATTGAAGCTTGAAGAGCATCTGAATGAAAGCGCTCATGGAAAGTCAGAAGCATAATGCGTCTGAAGAAAGCGCTCCTGAAGATGACGTCATCAGAAGTCAGTTCTCCAGAAGCAAGTTCATCAGAAGCCAATTTCTCCAGAGGCTAAAGAGCGTTGACAAAGTCCAGTGTACGAAATGTACAACCACTAAGTCTGCACATGTCTCTGCAACCACCATCTCTGCATTGTGTCTCCTATATAAGACAAGAATAACAACAACAATTGCAGACATTGTTCCTATTGTTATTGGAATGGATTTGAAATTGTTTTCATAAGGACTATCCTCAGATCAGGCAAAAGATCAATGGTGATAAATTAAACTTCGGTCAAGACAAAGTGATGAGCTGGCTAGTTCCCAACGTCTCTCAAATCCTCTATAAATAGAGATGAAGACTTGAAGAACTCATACATATATACACATACGCAAACAAGGCTATTTCTAATATTCAAAGTCGCAAACATTGCTCATCAACAACTTAGATAATCCTTACAAAAGTTCATATTTTAGAATTTCTAAGTGTCTAAGAAAAACAGAGTCTGTTCTGTTCGTTTTGTTTTGTGAATACCTCTGATTGTATATCAAGTATTCAAAACTCTTTTCAATTCTCTGTAATTGTTTAGAAGTCTCTTGGAGTTGTCCTTGAGCATTGAAGTCTCTTTCTTGTGTGATTGAGCAAAGGAAGTCTCTTACTTGTGTGTTTGAGCAACTTGTAATTTGATATTACATTTTAGTGGAACTCTCCTTGGAAGTGCAAGGGGGACAGGACTACTTCCGAATTGTGGAAGGAACCTGTATAAATTGCTTGTGTTCTTCTTCTGTTTCCTGCTCTCTTACTCTCTATCCGCTGCACAAAAACTCTGAACTCTATCAGACTCTGATCCTGAGAACAGTTGCTTATCTTCGTGAGAAAGAAACGTTTTTGAAAACACAATTCAACCCCCCCCCCCCCCCCCCCCCGCCCTTCTTGTGTTTTTCCCACCTTCAGTTGGTATCAGAGCTTCAGCTCTGTAGCTAGCACTTAACCGTGTTACAGTGAACGGTCGGTGAAAAACATGTCTGGGGAAGACGCTTCCGGTTCTGGTTCTGGTTATGGAGTTGCTATACACTATGACTACATCAACAACAATAGAAGTGAAAGATCTGCTAATCACAACAAACCTCCCATGTTTAATGGTGATCCAGAAATGTTCTCTTGGTGGAAGACCAAGATGTATAGTCACATCATGGGAATGGATGAAGAGTTGTGGGATGTTCTTGAAGATGGTGTTGGTGATCTGAAGTTGGATGAAGAAGGTGCTGCTCTTGATAGGAAAGCTCACACTGCTGAGCAGAAAAAGCTTTATAAGAAACATCATACGATGAGAGGCATTCTTGTGGCTGCCTTGCCTCATAAAGAGTACTTAAAGATGAGTGACAAATCAACAGCAAAGGCTATGTTCACCTCATTGTGCTCACTTTATGAGGGTAACAAGAAAGTTAGAGAAGCTAAGGCTACTATGCTTGTTCATCAGTACGAGTTGTTCAGAATGAAGGAGGATGAAAACATTGAGACCATGTACTCAAGGTTTCAGACTCTTGTTTCTGGACTTCAGATTCTGAAGAAAAGCTACGTAGCGTCTGATCATGTGAACAAGATTATGAGAAGCTTACCTGCAAAGTGGAGACCAAAAGTGACAGCCATTGAGGAAGCTAAAGATTTAAACACCTTGAGTGTTGAAGATCTAATAAGCTCTTTAAAATGTCATGAGATAGGTCTTAATGAGCATGAACCTGTCAAGAAGCCTAAGTCCATTGCATTAAAATCTAGAGGCAAGTCAAGTAAGGCTCTGAAGGCATTAGAGTCTAAAGAAGAATCTACTTCTGAAGATTCTGATGAAGACCCTGAGATTGTTCAGGAGATGGCTATGCTCACCAACAGACTACAATATCTTGCCAAGCAGAGGCAGTAGTCACAAAAGCTCTAGAAAAGAAGATCAGAAAGGTTGCTTTAACTGCAAGAAGGTTGGACACTTCATTGCTGAATGTCCAGACCTGCAGAAAGAGAAATCCAAAGAAAAATCAAAGAAAGCAATCTTCAAGTCCAACAAATTCAAGAAGCAATTCAAGAAGAGCTTGATGGCAACTTGGGAAGATCTGGATAATGAGTCTGAGTCTGACAAATATGATGCTGAAGATGAAGCAAAAATAGCTCTGGCTTTGGTAGCTACTGCTGAGAATGAAAAAGATTCATCTGATGCTGAGTCAAGTACAGATTCTGAAACAGAAACTGAGGTATATTCTAAACTCACTAGATCTGAATTGATTGATTCTCTCAAGGAACTTCTTGGTCATTATGAAAACCAATCCACTGAGTTGAGGAGAGTTAAGCAACGATAGATTAAGCTGCGAAAACTCCATGAATCAACTAAGATGGAAATGGATGTTTTACAACAAGAAAATAATGACTTAAAAACAATGACTAAGAAAGGTGATAATAAATCCTTGTCTGAGCAGGATGCTGCTCTTCAAGAGTTTATTAACACAGGAATTGATAGAACCAAAGTTGCATCTATGATTTATAGCATAAATCAGAACAACAAAAAGGGAATTGGTTTCACAGGAGGAAACTCTAGTGAAGTAATTCTGAAACCTTGTTCTGATAACATCAAGGAGGGACTGAAATCTCATTTTGTGTCTGAATCTGGAAAAACTTCTCATTCAGGATCTAAATCTTTAAATTCAAAGGAAATGACTAAGTCAAAACCTGAGAATCAAAAGACAAAGGTAACGAATGACTCTAAATCAAAAGCTCCAACGTTACAGATTCTAAAGAGATCAGAACCGAACAAACAGGTTCTGAAGAAAACAGAGTCTGAAACTCAAAAGCCTAGATTTCAGAGGAAGGAAGCTGTCTTTACTAAGTCATATTCTAAGACTAAAGGTTTTGAACCTAAAGTCTGGAAGAAGACAAAACAAGAAAATTTCAGACAGAAAACACAAATGAGACTCAGAACTTCTAGGACTAACCTAAGAGGACCCATGAAGATATGGGTATCTAAGACAGAAATTGTTGATGCTGCAGGTATGTCTAAAAGGAAACGAAAAGCAGAAGTCCTGGTATCTGGACAGTGGCTGCTCGCGACATATGACGGGAGAAAAGTCTATGTTGCTAACCCTGACCATGAAAGAGGGACGAATTGTGGAATTTGGAGGAAACCAAACTGGCAAAATCATTGGTACTGGAACAATTGGTAATTCCTCAGTCTCAATCAATAATGTGTGGTTTGTAGATGGACTAAGGCATAACCTACTTAGCATAAGTCAATTTTGTGATAATGGTTATGACGTCTTGTTTAATAAGAACAACTGCACAGTGATCAACAAAGATGACCAATCTGTAGTTTTTAAGGGAAAGAGAAAGAACAATGTTTACAAGATTAATTTTTCAGAACTGACTGATCAGAAGGTATTTTGCCTCCTATCAGTGAGTGATAAGAAATGGCTGTGGCACAGAAGGTTGGGACATGCTGACTTGAGATTAATCTCTAAACTTAGCAAGTTACAACTTGTCAGAGGCTTACCAGACATTGATTATCATTCAGATGCACTGTGTGGTGCATGTCAGAAGGGAAAAATTGTTAAAACTTCTTTCAAATCAAAAGACATTGTTTCTACCTCCAGACCCTTGGAACTACTCCATATTGATTTATTTGAACCAGTTAGTACTGCATCCCTATATGGAAGCAAATATGGATTGGTTATAGTTGATGATTACAGTAGATGGAGTTGGGTTAAGTTTCTCAAATCTAAAGATGATTCATATGATGTGTTTACAAAATTCTGCATTCAAGTCCAATCTGAAAAGGAACTGAAAATTCTAAAAGTCAGAAGTGATCATGGGGGAGAATTTGAAAATGAGCCATTTGAAGTATTTTGTGAAAAATTTGGAATTATCCATGAATTCTCTTCTCCTAGAACTCCACAGCAAAATGGGGTTGTAGAGAGAAAGGATAGGACTCTACAAGAAATGGCAAGAACCATGATTCACGAAAACAATCTGACAAAACATTTTTGGGCAGAAGCAGTAAACACAGCATGTTATGTTCAGAACATGATCTATATCAGACCCATACTGAATAAAACAACATATGAACTCTTTGAAGGCAGGAAACCTAACATTTCTTACTTTCATCAGTTTGGATGTACATGTTACATCTTAAACAATAAAGTCTATCTGAAGAAATTTGATGCAAAGGCACAAAAGAGAATCTTTCTAGGTTACTCTGAGAGGTCTAAGGCATACAAACTGTATAACTTGGAAACACTTTGTGTGAAAGAGTCTATGCACGTCAAATTTGATGACAAAGAGCCTGGAAGTAAAATTCCAGAGCAGAATGAAAGCATTGCAGGTTCAGAAGAGTCTGATGATTATTCAGAACCTGATCAGACTTCAGAGTTGAATGATACTTCAGAAGCTGTGACAGCTCCTGATGTCCCAATTGTTGAAGCTTCTGAAGAAGCTCAAGATGATTCACAGCAAGTTATCCAGTCCAGAAACTTATTCAAATACAAGTCTTCTCATCCTGAGGATCAGATCATTGGCAACAAAGAAAGTCCCAGAAGAACTAGATCTCACTTCAGACCTGAAGAGTCTGCCCTGGGATTGCTGTCCATGACAGAACCTACAACAGTTGATGAAGCACTAGCTGATGATGGATGGATCTTAGCAATGCAAGATGAACTCAATCAATTCAAAAGGAATGATGTATGGGATCTTGTACCTAAGCCTGAACCCAAGAACATTATTGAAACCAAATGGGTGTTTAGGAACAAGCTAGGTGAACAGGGAGAAGTAATCAGAAACAAAGCCAGACTTGTTGCTCAAGGATACAGCCAACAAGAAGGCATCGACTACACTGAGACTTTTGCTCCAGTTGCTAGATTGGAAGCAATCAGGTTACTTCTTTCCTACGCAGTAAATCACAACATAACTTTGTATCAAATGGACGTTAAAAGTGCATTTCTCAATGGAGTCATTTCTGAAGAAGTGTTCGTGAAACAACCACCTGGTTTTGAGGATTTAAAACATCCCGACCACGTTTATAAGCTAAAGAAGTCTTTGTATGGTCTGAAACAAGCTCCTAGAGCCTGGTATGACAGACTAAGTAATTTCTTACTTAAAAATGATTTTAAAAGAGGACAGGTTGACACAACACTTTTCAAGAAGACACTTGAGAAAGACATTCTGATTGTGCAATTTTATGTTGATGATATCATTTTTGGTTCAACTAATAGATCTCTTTGCAAGGAATTTTCTAAGATGATGCAGGAGGAGTTTGAAATGAGCATAATGGGAGAACTGAAGTTCTTTCTAGGAATTCAGATCAACCAATGCAAAGAAGGAGTGTATGTTCATCAGTCCAAATATACCAAAGAGCTTCTGAAAAAGTTTAAGCTTGAAGACTGTAAAGAGATGAACACTCCAATGCATCCTACCTGTACTCTGAGCAAAGAAGATCAAGGAGCTAAAGTTGACCAGAAGCTGTATCGAGGTATGATTGGTTCTCTGTTGTATCTCACTGCATCTAGACCTGATATTTTGTTCAGCGTATGCTTGTGTGCAAGGTTTCAATCAGATCCTAGAGAATCTCACTTAACTGTTGTTAAAAGAATCTTTAGATATCTGAAAGGAACAACTAATCTTGGACTTCTATATAAGAAATCTTCAGATTATAAGCTAGTTGGATTCTGTGATGCTGACTATGCTGGTGATAGGATTGAAAGAAAATCAACCAGTGGAAATTATCAATTTCTTGGTGAGAATCTGATATCCTGGGCTAGTAAGAGACAAGCAACTATTGCTTTGTCAACAACAGAAGCAAAATACATCTCAGCTGCTAGTTGCTGTACACAACTGCTTTGGATGAAACATCAGTTAGAAGACTACCAAATAACTGAAAACTGTATTCCAATTTACTGTGATAACACAGCTGCTATTTGTTTGTCTAAAAATCCTATTCTTCATTCAAGAGCCAAGCACATTGAAATTAAACATCATTTTATTAGAGACTATGTTCAAAAGGGAGTTTTAGATATTCAATTCATTGATACTGATCATCAATGGGCTGATATTTTTACAAAACCCTTAACTATTGAAAGATTTAATTTTATAAAGAAAAATTTGAACATGCATTTTGTCTCTGAGTAATGCCTGATTCTGAATGAAAAACTAGACTCTGAAAATTATCAGAAGCTGATGGAGTATCAGACTCTCCTTGGAGAATTTGAAGAGACTCAGCCTCTGAAAAAATCTTCAGACTCTGGGTAGGAATCTTTTTGACTCTGATAGTACTCAGAAGTGGAAAAGGTTAAAGTTACTTTTGTAGACTTCTGACATGGTCTATCTGTATTGGGAAACAACTCTTTATGGGCAATGATGGTTATTCTCTTTAACAAATATTCTCGCGCCCCTGTATGTCATTAAAGTTTGTGTCTGGTTGTCGCCTCTGGTATGTGAAAAGTTGTTTTTCAGAAATCACTATAAATACCAAACACACACTACTCACTCACTTTCCTACACTTTCAAATCTTTAAGCAGTTGCGATAGAAAATATGTTTTTCTCTCTTCTCTCACATTAGAAACCCTTTACCCTCAACTTTCAACTTCTTCAAATGGCCACTTCAACAAGCGGTTCTAGCTTGCAACAAGGCACAAGATCAATCTACTCCATCGAACCTTTAACGTTGTCGATTCCACTCGATTCTTTGGATGTTCAGATTGAATCACCAGTGGAATTTGCATCTCTGAAAAGAAACGGGGTAGATATGGACGCCCTGATTTCTGCTCAGAAGATGTTTGAGTATTTTCAGATGTTAAATGGACCTACCTATGTGAATCTAGTAAAGGAATTCTGGATTTGGGCTGAAGTATGTGACGTAGAATCTGCTAAGTCACAAGAAAATCAAGCTGTATCAAGAAACCCTAGTCTGAAAGGGAAATCAAGAACAAAGATGGGTCTTGAACCGTTCAATGGTTTAGAAATCAAGTCTGCGGTGATGGGTATCCCAGTATCTATCACAGAAGGGGTGATTGCTAAAGCCTGTAGAATGGCTTCTGAAGGAAGATTCCTTTGGAATGTTAACAGGAAAGATGCTCTATTAGAAAGCTACACCAACCTGCTGTTGAATGGAAATCCAGCAACCAAGTTGGTGGACATGGATATCAAGCACAGGGTACTTCTGAAAATTATTAATGAATGCTTCTTTCAGAAGGGTGGAGGTGCTGATCAACCCAGTCTGGACCATAAACTGGTGTTGTATTTCTTGGCTGCATTTCAACCTATCAATCTTCCAAGATATATTATGAATCACCTGTGCTGGGCTATCAAGGAAGCATCAAAAGGAAAAAGGAAACAAGTTCCCTGTGGAAGACTTCTCTCTGAAATCTTCTGTCAAGGAGGTGTGCTGAAGACTCTGGACAAGTTCAATCTGGTGTCTGACAGAGTTATGGGAATTGTTACTGGAAGGATGATAAGTGGCAAGACCCTGTTCAACATGAAGGCCACCCAGATGGTCCTTACTGATGAAAAGGACCTGAAAGAATCTTCAGCACCGTCTCAGTCTATAAGAGATTTTCCTTCAATTTTTAAGGAAGACAATCCTGAAGCTATGACTGGTTATCTAGCAGCTTTTGCTAAGGAGTCTAAAATGCCACTAAGCAAGCTGAAGTTGCTTTGGCCAGAAAGCAAAAATCTGTTAAGTCTGAAGCAACCAACTATGACAGTGTGGCTGCTCCTAAGAGGAAAAGAGGAAAGGGTGATTCTACAATCACCATGGAAGCAGCTAAATTAGCTCTGGAAGAAATTGAAGCTGATAAAGATGCTGGTATAGAAAGGCCCCCCAAGAGGAAAGCTGGAGAGGAGATTGTGAGTCCTATGTTCACAATAACTCCTGAGATGGAGAAGAAATGTCAGGAATACACTGAGAATTTGATGAATGAGAAGAAAAGGTTGAAAGCTCAGTATCGTATCGATAAGGATAAGCAATTGAAGGCACTGGGTCTTGAACACTGTGATCAACCCACTATTGAACAGATAATTGAGGTTCAGACGCTTGCAAGAAAGGTAGAGGAAGAAGCTCTGAAGGGAGCGAAGAAGGCTCTGAAAGAGGCACCAGGAATATCAAAAGTTGTTGCTTCAGAATCTGTTCCTAAGGTGCCTGTTTCAGAAGCTGCTGCTTCAGAAGCTGCTGCTTCAAAAGCTGCTACTTCAGAGGCTGCTGTTTCAGAAGCCACCAAATCTACAAAGGTAACTCAGATTCCAGTTTCCCAAACCACTCTTTCACCTTCATCTTCAACAGACTCTGACTTAGATAACATTTCTCTAAGTCAGAAATACAAATTGACCAAACCCTCACCAAAATCCAAACGAACCCCAAAATCCAAAACTACATCAAAACCAAAACTCTCTCCCAAAGCCAAACCTTTCAAACCGGTACACTCTGAAGTTCTTAAGACTATAGGAGAGTTATCTGAAAGAAGAGTAGGTATCTGCAACAGACTACCTGTTGACCATCCATTTCAACCTCCTATTATCAAACCTCTTAACATGTTACCCGCAGGTGTACCCATTCCATCCTCTTCTATCTCAAATCATTCACCAAACCAAGATAGTCCAAAAGTTGTTGATTCAACAGCTACTGCTGAAGGGCATGTAGTTACTGAAGAACCAACGACTGCTGAACTATCTCTCTCAAACTCACCTACAAACAAACAACAACAAACAACCTCTTCACCACTTAAACAACCCTCAGAACATCATGTCATTTCCAACCTAGAATGTCATTATTCAGGAGAACTTCCTGAATACCAAAAACATAAAGCATCTGAAAACCCACCTAAATCAACCAAAACTCAAGATAAGACTATTCCAGAATCTGTTACGGAGACAGTGGCCGAAGAGTCTGTCCTAGTGATAGAGTCTGAACCCTCTGTGTCTGTTTCAAATTCTGAACCAACACAAAACCTGAAACCTTGTGATTCTGACCAACCCTTATCTTCTTCACAAATCCAGACCCTTGACCAACCACCCATTAACATACTGGAATCTGATTATCTTGAAGATCAGCTTGTAGAAATCAATGAGGAAATGTAGTCTCTGGTACTCCTCAGGAAAACTCCTTTTCTACCTCTGGCATATCAAGATAAGTGGTCTGCCGTCAAGAACAGAGCTTTTGATTTAATCAATGTTGTTGCCAAGAAGTGCTGCCGCATTCAAGCTCATGCTATGAAGCGTCGTATGCAGGATCTGCACTCTTCTCAGCAACTTCCAAGCAAGCCTCTGTATCTGACCAATGCTCCTTTCTACGCTGAGTCAGAATATGTAACTAGAGAATCTAAGGTGTTCAAGATACTAAAGCAAAAGGTGCTGAAGCAACAAGAGGAATCCAAAGCTAGGGAAGAATATCTTCTTCAAAGGCAGTTGGCTCTGGAAGAAACTGTTAAGAAGCAATCTGAAGATATTCAGCGTCTAATGGCTCTTCTTCAGCAGCAACAACCTCAACCTAACCCTTAGATTGAACACCTAGTTTTTCTTTTTGTTATATGTTTAGATTCTTGCTTCTGATTTTTGTGTATCTTTGACTATCTCTTATATATATATATATATATATATATATATATATATATATATATATATATATATATATATATATATATATATATATATATATATTCTTCAGTTACAATGTCTACTTATTTGTCTTTACTTCTTCTTTTTTGTTCTTTTTAATTGATGACAAAAGGGGGAGTAATAGGAAGCATTTAACAAAGAATCTGAGCCCAAGAATAAAATAAAATTCTAACAGACTTTATTTTATTTGAGAATCTTATCTTATTTCATTTGAACTTTACGAAATTATTGTTGATTATAAAATGAATTTAATTAACTTGGATAGGACTTAGGGGGAGCTTACAAACCTCACCTTAAAGAATATCAGACTTAGGGGGAGTCAGAGCTTACAAACCTCAGAACCCTTAAAAGTCAACTTGTTAATTAAGTTAACAACAATTGATCTTTTTAAATACTTATGTTTGTCATCATCAAAAAGGGGGAGATTGTTGGAACAAAGGGTGTTTCACAATTATACCACTTAAGTTTTGATGATAACAAGGTATTAAAAATTATCAATTGGATATGCTAAAAGTTTATTCAAGTGTACAGGGCCATTAACAAAGAATTATTTACAAGAGGTTCTGACTGAATGAATTAAAGTGCAAAAGAATCTTAGATTGAAGCTTGAAGAGCATCTGAATGAAAGCGCTCCTGGAAAGTCAGAAGCATAGTGCGTCTGAAGAAAGCGCTCCTGAAGATGACGTCATCAGAAGCCAGTTCTCCAGAAGCAAGTTCATCAGAAGCCAATTTCTCCAGAGGCTAAAGAGCGTTGACAAAGTACAGTGTACGAAATGTACAACCACTAAGTCTGCGCATGTCTCTGCAACCACCATCTCTGCATTGTGTCTCCTATACAAGACAAGAATAACAGCAACAATTGCAGATATTGTTCCTATTGTTATTGGAATGGATTTGAAATGGTTTTCATAAGGACTATCCTCAAATCAGGCAAAAGATCAATGGTGATAAATTAAGCTTCGGTCAAGACAAAGTGATGAGCTGTGTAACACCCCAATTTCCCGACTTAAAAATTTCATTAAAATAAAACATATATCAGAGTAACATCACAAAGGAGTGTCACATTTCTCAACAACAAAATCTTTAAACCAAATAAATATTAGTTTGTCCTTCGCATAAATAGTCAATGTATAGCAGCGGAATCATAATTAAATATCCTTCAAAAAGGTCTCATAAACGTCTCATAAATTCCTCAAAATACTAGAAATCATTAAATAGTCCAAACATGATACATAAAGGAATAGACTCTAATTAAGACCCCATCCCGTTACGTATCAGAGCAATCCTACGTCACACAAGACTCCTCACATCCGCGCATCTAAGACTGGGTACCTGCACTTGCCCACAGGGCGGCAATTCCAGCAGAAGGGGTGAGATTCACAACAGAAATATTAATATATAAATCAAGCAGTTATGATTAACAACATAGCTCATCACATACTTCACATATTAACATACAAGGTTAACATCATCATAAACATCTTAAATAAACACATCAACGTCTCAAAACAATCGTCTCATAAAGTGTCAACAAATTGACTCAACTAATGCAACTCTTAACATCTTGACATCATGCATGTGGTACCATATATATAAGCATTAATATGCTTCACCGTCGCTTTGAGCAAAAGCTCCACCGTCGCTTTGAGCATAAAGCTCCACCGTCTCATAGTTATGCAAATGCATGGACTCGACTCTTAATGACTTAATCAAGTTATCACACGTCTCAAACATCATTAATTAAATCAGACTGACACATGCAGCTATGAATAATACATGGCAGAGGCTCATCACATTGTATACACATCAAAAATACATAGATATCATCATCATAATCATATACATCATGTTACAAGTCATTATCAACACAATGATTCATCATTTTGGCATCAACACCAGGGTGCATCCTTAATCCTTCTCACAGACTCCATCTCAGGCAATGGAACATCTCTAACACTACCCAAAAGTATTCTCTCAAGGTCCTATGCGAAACAGATCGCAAAACGGAACATCAGCCCAGAACCACACTAACTCGCCACGGCGAGGGATCTGCTCGCCACAGGCGAGTGCTCACAAAGGGTTACTCGCCAAAGGCGAGTTGGGAGCGAACTGGAGGCGAGAAATCCTGGGTGCTCTCGGCCTTTTTGACATTTTTCACCAAAAATCCTCATTTTTAAGCTCTCTAAATCCAATTTGACCAAATCAACTTCACAGGTCATCTCTATAAATATAAGGGCACTCAAAACCATCTAAAGTTTGGCAAAAGTCCTAAGTTTTAGGGACAAGCTCGCCACGGCGAGCTATGCTGCTCGCCTCGCGAGCGATAGGGTTGTACTCGCCACGGCGAGTAGTCACTCGCCACAGGCGAGCGATCTCAGAACCACTACGGGTTCACTCCAATTCTCACCAAAACTTCTCAAATCTCTCAAGTTAGGCTTCTAATTCATCAGCAATGTTGTTATAGGGATTAATCTAGGTTCTGTAACACGTTTCTACACCAATGCAACACTGTTATCGCGATTTTCGGGTGTCAAATCATTAATTAGATTTGAACCTTTCAATCATTGATATCTCTATTTTTTTGGGGAAAGGTAAAATCGAGAGAAAACCTTAGAAATTCTGAGCTCGGGGCTGATTTCACTACGGGAAGGTATTAGGCACCCGCAATGACTATAGTATCCTATAGGAACCGTTTTACTAGTCTTATGTATACGCTTTGCTTTTATTGCTATTTGTAAAGAAGATTGATTTTAAGAATGAGAGAAAGAAGATCTTGAGTTTTGTTTTTATTGGACTTGGAGAGATTTTGAGTCTCTTGCCTACATACCCTTTTAAGGGATCAAAATTCCATGTAGTTCTCTTCCAAAATGTTTTTTGTGGGTTGGTTCAATTTTAGTTTTGAAAATAGTTTTGAAGAAAAAGATGAGAGGCCGTAAAGGCACGAGATTTGGAAACAAGTGAGGTTAGTCTAATTTGTTTACAAGAACGGTTAAAGTTGAGAATTAGTGTTCATTCGATTTTTTGCTTAAGAAAATAAAGGAAAATTATGGAGTTTTGACTCCAACATTATTGTGAAAATATTTGAGTGAAGAGTTAGTTTTTTGAGAAAGAAAGAATGAGTTTTTTCTACGTGTCGCGCTTCCTAAACATACATCTAGCGGTAAACATACAACGTGTGTGCGTGTCGGTGCTTGTGTCGGTGTACATCATTATAGTCCATAGTCCTTTACATTGGGTCCTAATTTACATTCTATAGTCTTGCAAGAATTTAAAGAAAAGTAAACTACCTAAACATTGCATGAGAATTAGTTGAACGTTCCATGAAAGAGTTAAAGGAAGAAATGGGAATGAGATGAGATGCTTAGTATGCATGAAACATAGAGTAAAGTGGTTAGTAAAACAAGATGGAATAATAATGAAATACTAATCCTAAACAAAATGGTAAACTATCACAAAATTAGCATAAAATCATACTAAACAAAATTGCAAAATATCACAAAATTGGCATTAAAACTCTAACTAAACAAGATTGCAAAATATCACACAATTAGTATCAAGAATCAAACTAAACAAGATTGCCAAAATATCACAAAATTGGTATCAAGAATCAAACTAAACAAGATTGCCGAAATATCACAAAATTGGCATAAGAATCACACTAAACAAAGTTGCAAGATATCACAAAATTGGCATAAAGAATCCCACCAAACAAAGTTGCAAAACATCACCAAATTGGCATAAAGAATCCCACCAAACAAAGTTGCAAAACATCACCAAATTGGCATAAAGAATCCCACCAAACAAAGTTGCAAAAAAATGTAAACTTGGGGACAAGATTTAAACTATGCAAAGTTACAAAATTCAAGTTAACAAAAATTGGGAATATCGCAAAGGCATCAAGCTTAACGAAATTAAATGAGCTATCGTGCAATCAGAGGTAAATCTTCATGGAATCAAGTGCTAACCATCAAAATCATATGACAAGAATTTGGATAAGCAAACATGCAAGAAAATTTATAAAAAACACAAAATATCCCAATCAAATGAGAAATTAGCACCAGCCAAATTTTTATCAATTTTCACATGTAAAATATCACAAAACAGTCACAAATATACCAAGAACGCATAGCAATTTTTTTGGAATTTTTACAAGAAAAAGTAGTGCACAGAGGTTCAGATAGCAAGGAAAAACGGTGCAATTAGCAACAAAATTCAAGAAATCACCAAAACTCAGGGCCCAAAGTCACAAAACCCAAACCCCACAGATCTGATGGATCCGGATCAAACTAACACTCTGGGAGCGTTGGATTGATCCAGATCCATCAGGATCTTGATCAAACGGCTGGTAAGAAGAGAAAGTGGACCGGGTTTTGGGTCAACCCGACCCAGTATGCGTATAAAAAGGCTGGGAACCCGGTTCCCCTCATTTTCTTGGATCATTTCTCTTTCCTCTTCTCTCTCACCGGCCGCTCTCTCTTCTTCTTCAACCCTAACCCTAATCCTCTAAAATCCACCCAGAACCACATGAATCAAGGCTTAATGGCTTCGTTTCATCGTTCTAAGTACTAATCTACCATTGAAACTCAAAGATAACCGTGGAAACGATGTAGATCGTAAATTTACGTTCATGGATTTTGGATAGTTTTGGTTCGAATTCTGGTTCAAATCTTTTTCTATACGTTTTTATCTGTTGATTCGTTGGTTTACAACGATGAATCAACGTTGTAAACCTTGGAATCTTGAAGTTTTTCGGAAGAAAGTTAGGGTTTTAAGATTCTGAACCAAAACTACATAGATTCGTACCGTTCTACATCGTTTTGAGACTCGTTGTTGTTCTTGAACAAAATGGAGAGGTGAGTTTATGATTTTACCTGGTTTTATTCGGAGATTTGATGTGAATCTTCGGAAATTCTTGAATTGATTCTGTTTTGTGTTGATTCTCTTTGAAATCCGGAAATAAACCGGTACTTTCTCCTTCTTCTTCTTGAACGGTTCAGAATCCTCGAATCTTCATTCCTTCTTCTTCTCTTCGGACCCTTCTGTGATCGCGCTTGAACTTGCTACCTTTGGGTGGTGAGTTCGCGTTTGAATTGCAGAATTGGTGGCTCAGTGATGAAGATTCGTCCGTGAATCTCTGAGAGCTGAAACAAACTCCATTGATTTTGCTTGAATTGAGCTTCTGAAACGGTTAGGGTTTGTGAGAATTTTCTTCAATTTCTTGAGTTTGTTATGGTTTTTGATCTAACTGAATGGAGAGAGAAATTTCTGAGTTGTTTGTGATGTGTCACTGACTTTGATGATTCCCCTTTCTGACTTGTAGAGTGGTGGCCTTTTATAGGCTGCCATGTGTGTACCTGATCCAATGAGCTTGTGACATGTGGACTTGGACAGCTTGCGTGGCACTTGTGGACTGAACTGAAAAAAGGGACTAAAATGCAATTTTGGAAAATTTGGGACTGAAATGCAATTTATAAGAATTCGAACCTCTGAGATTAAAACTGAATTGGACTGTTTTGAAAATTGGAATTGGACACTTCTGCAATGAAATGTAAAATTTTGGACTAAATTGCAATTAAAATAAAATTTGGACTTATTTGCAAAAAGTAAAAATTAAAATTGGTAAAAATGTAATTTGGAAAAAATGTAAAGTGAAACAATTAAAACTGGCAAAACGGACTAAAACGAACAAACTACCAAAAATGAGGTATTTCAAAATACCTCTCTGCCCAAAATTTGAACAATATGAAATGACCAAAATGCCCCTGGGGGCTAAAACGACTCAGACACAAACACAAGTGGTTTTGTACAAAATTTGACAAACGATTCATGCAAACAGATTGAAAAGACTCAGGGACAAATTGCAAGGACTAAAATGGGTTCCTTTGTAGGAAATGACCAAAATACCCTTTTGTATGATTTTATGCAAGAATTAAAAGACAGAAATAATAATGCATGCGGTTGAAGCACAGTGGTAAATTGCAGAGTAATGTACAGTAAATTGAAAAAGTATTAGGAATAGAAAGGAAATTTAACGAGTATTTTTAGGTCCAAAATGAGGGTATGACAAACACAATCTCACACCCAATTCATTAAATTCATCAAACCCTAACTTATGAAACTCAGCCCAATTCTTCCCAATTCTTAAGCCAATCATAAACAGATGAAATACTATTAATATAACTGAAGTTAGGCTCACCCTTACCTGGAAAAATTGCAGAATTTGCAGCCTAGCTTTTCCTCTTCCTCTTGAACCGTTTTCTCTCTTTTCCCAATTGTCTGTACGCGTTTTCTAAAAATGTTTTCTCTTAACCTACTTCTCTTATATACTCCTCTTAATCTTTCTAATTCTAATTCAACCCTCACAACTCTTCCTATTTATTAAATTAGCCCCACTTCTCAAAATAATATATTTTCATAACAAATCTCTATATTTACCAAATAAATATTCATATAAACATCACTTATATTATTTTATTAAACAATAAAATAATATTGCATCACACATCACAATCACGCCACATAATCATCAAAAAGCATATAATATATAACTATATACTATATCACCTAATAAAATAATTAATTAATTAAGGAGGGCGTTACAAGCTGGCTAGTTCCCAACGTCTCTCAAATCCTCTATAAATAGAGATGAAGACTTGAAGAACTCATACATATATACACATACGCAAACAAGGCTATTTCTAATATTCAAAGTCGCAAACATTGCTCATCAACAACTTAGATAATTCTTACAAAAGTTCATATTTTAGAATTTCTAAGTGTCTAAGAAAAACAGAGTATGTTTTGTTCATTTTGTTTTGTGAATACCTCTGATTGTATATCAAGTATTCAAAACTCTTTTCAATTCTCTGTAATTGTTTAGAAGTCTCTTGGAGTTGTCCTTGAGCATTGAAGTCTCTTTCTTGTGTGATTGAGCAAAGGAAGTCTCTTACTTGTGTGTTTGAGCAACTTGTAATTTGATATTACATTTTAGTGGAACTCTCCTTGGAAGTGCAAGGGGGACAGGACTACTTCCGGATTGTGGAAGGAACCTGTATAAATTGCTTGTGTTCTTCTTCTGTTTCCTGCTCTCTTACTCTCTATCCGCTGCACAAAAACTCTGAACTCTATCAGACTCTGAACCTTTCAGACTCTGATCCTGAGAACAGTTGCTTATCTTCGTGAGAAAGAAACATTTTTGAAAACACAATTCACCCCCCCCCCCCCCCCCCCCCCCCCCCCCTTCTTGTGTTTTTCCCACCTTCAATTATCAACAATATTTGCACAAGTATAAGATTCATCACTCGCAAATAATCACCAAGCACACAAATGCACCAACACATAATTCACATCAAGGACATAAGCATTTATGACACATCCTAAACATGCAATTGTGCCTAGACCGACTCTGGACACGTGTGGTACCAATTCACCTCTGAGGTCGTCACCCCTGATGCCAACATAAAATCATTGTCAACGGCTATAATTTCAACGGCTATATGGATACAAGTATCCGCTCAACGGCAATATGGATGTAAACATCCGACTCAACAAGTGTGTGTGAACATATGACTCAATCAACAATGCATACATTCACCACATTTTCAACGGCTATAAGAGTACATGCTTTCACCAACAATTCAACACCAATAGCGTGTAAGAAAATTCACCAACAACATATATGCACATAACATATATAAAACACCAACAACATCACCAAGTAGTTCAACAACTTCATGTCATTCTCACAAATCAAGTAAAGAGAAAATACACCACATCATGATAAACATCATATTCAACACCCATCAATCATTTATTCATATCAAACCATTCATGAAAGAATTTCAACGTAAATGGATTCAATGAATATTTTCAACAAAGTTCGTATAATATATTTCACAACTTTGAATAATTGGGTCAATGAACCAAAACAAATCAAAACGATTCAACTCTCAATGGAATAAATCAATATCATTTTTAGTAACCACATAAACAACATACATACTTAACCCTACTTCATTCACTTGAGAAAGACTAGTTTCGAAAAAATCGGCGTTCTTGGACGTTTTACAAAGATTAAGTTCATTTCATAAATTCATGTCCAATTTGACTTCAAGTGATGATCCAATAGGATTAGATATATAAACAATGATTAAACTAGTCAAAAGAAACAAGCTAAGAAGTTCGGATTGGTCCCCAAGTGCACGAAGCGAAAAATCAAAAGTTGCTAAACAGGGTGCTGCTCGCTTAAGCGCAGGGTTGCTCGCTTAAGCGACCGGCTTCCAGTAGCATTCTAGGCTCACTCGCTTGGGGCTCGCTCAAGTGAATTCTGTCCAGAATCAACATTCTCGTTCGCTTAGAGCTTCGCTTACAGCTCGCTCAAGCGAACTGTGTCCAGAATCAACTAGGCACGCTCGCTTGGAGCTCGTTGATGGCTCGCTTAAGCGAACGCTCATCAGTTCTGAAAAAAAAACTTCGAATTTCAAAACCCTTTTTCTCAAACACTCCAATTTTGATCTTTCCACACCCAAAATACGTCCCAAATAATGTTTACAGGTCATATACATGAAAATACACTCAATAATGCATAAAACTTGAGATTAAAACATCATTTTATCAAAATTCAATAATTCACCAAACTTTCACAAATATTCAACAACAACCACAATTTTCATCATCAATTCACCAATAGGCATACTCATTATACCAATTCATCAACAACATGTTCCAAAACAACAACAACAACAACAACAAATAATCATTCACTTCACATATACAATCATATCATCAACATCTACGTATGTTTTCCTACACTTAAACTCAAATAATCACTTAACCACATAATCACTTATTCAATTAAGCACTTATGAGAAATGGATAGAAAAAAATTATGCTTGAAGACTAGCCCCCTTACCTCTAATTCCAACAATCCAAGCCTAAGCTTCACTTTTGCTCCAAGATTCTTCACCCTCTCCAATCCTCTTCTCTTCAAACCCTTTCTTCCTTTCTATAGCCTTTTCTCTCTCTACCTCTCTTGTTTTGTGAAATGAAATGTTCTAACCCTAGTTTCCTCATAAAAGTTGGGTTATATAGTCACACTATATTGGGTCTAACCCTCTAAATGTTATATGGGCTCAAATTCTAATTACTCCAATTCTCTAGTTCTATCTTACTAACGGTAAAATAACTAATAACCAACGGTTTTAATTCTAATTACTACAACATACTAACAACTTAATAAACAAATGGTCCTCACTTAAAACGCTACAAATAATTCTCAACCAAAATGCTAATTTACCCTTGCTCACCAAAAAGACCAAAATGCCCTTCTAACACTAAACCCAAGAAAAATACACTCAAAGATAAATAATAAAAAACAAGCATACATAAACACACATAAAATAATTGAAAATAAAATAATGAAAAATCGGGTTGTTACAACTCTCCCCCCTAAAAGAATTTTCGTCCTCGAAAATTACCTGAAGGAAACAACTCCGGATACGAATCCTTCATTCTACTCTCCGATTCCCAAGTAGCACTCTCGCCAGTTGGTCCAACCCAAATCACTTTCACCAAAACGATCCCCTTGCCCCTCAAACGCTTCACCTCGCGATCTTCAACTATAACCGGCCAAGTCTCAACTGTTAAATTATCCCTTACTTCCAACTCGTCCACTTGAATCATATGAGACTCGTCATACACATACTTCCGCAATTGGGACACATGAAACGCATCATGAAGATTTGACAACGACGGCGGTAACGCAATCCGATACGCTACAACTCCAACCTTCTCCACAACCTCAAACGGTCAAACAAAACGCGGTGTCAACTTCCGACACTTCAAACCACGACCAACACCGGTTACAGGATTCACCCTTAAGAACACATGATCACCAACTTGAAACCCAATATCCTTCCTCCTCTTATCATGATAACTCTTCTGCTTACTCTGAGACGCTTTCATCTTATCTTGAATCATCTTGACCTTCTCGGCCGTCTCTTGCACAACATCCGGTCCTAATAGAGAACTTTCACCTGATTCATACCAACACAACGACGTCCTACACCTCCGTCCATACAAAGCCTCAAACGATGCCATCCCGATACTAGAATGAAACTGTTGTTATTAGTAAACTTAATCAACGGTAAACATTCGACCCAACTGACACCTTGCTTCAAAACACAAGCTCTCAACAAGTCTTCCAAACTCTGAATAGTCCTCTCCGTCTGACCATTAGTCTGAGGATGATAAGCAGAACTCAACCTCAACTTAGTTCCCAAAGCAGCTTGCAAACTCTCCCAAAACTTAGAAGTAAACCTCGGATCCCGATCTGACACAATGCTAGAAGGAATACCATGCAACCTGACAACCTGCTCAATGTAGATCTCAGCTAACCTCGCCGCGGACATACTGGTCTTGATAGGAATAAAATGCGCTGACTTCGTCAACCGATCAACAATCACCCAAATAGAATCAAAACCCTTCACAGTCTTCGGCAAAGCTCCAACAAAGTCCATAGAGATACTATCCCACTACCACTCCTTGTATTGCAACAACCACAACAGATTCCATTGGACAATGATCTACATTAGCATACGCGAACACTTCGGTTGGTGCTTCAACTTCTTTCCTAGCTTCTTCTCGATGCAATTCCCTTAGTGTGGGCGTCTCAAATGCAACATTGATGCCTCTTTCTCACGTCAGTTAAATAAAACAGGTAATATAATGTGTTTACGTGACGAAGATGGGGATTTTGTGTTGGCAAAAACTATATGCTTTACTTGTTGGTGTCTTTTGAATGTCGGTGAAGCGCTTGGATTGTTTCATGCTTTAGAATGGCTGAGTGATATGCAATCTGATAACATCGATTAGTGGCGGAACCAGGAATTTTGTAAAGCCTGGTCAAAATTTTGACCGCAAATTTTAGTGACAACCGTAACCGTAGGTAAAGGTCCATAATGTTTTTAATATGGTCTCTTTAGAATTACCTACGGTTTTGTCCGTAGGTAAAGGGGAAAAACATGCAGTGACAACCATTTGGCAATGACAAACATATTTAATTAGCTACGAAAATTTTTCCTATGTCGGAATTTGACTGTCCCTAAAAGTCAAATTTCTTGTAGTGATACAAAGAAAGTACGGGTTGAGCCCCGGCGTGTGCCCAGGCTAGCTGGGTGGTAAAACCGCCCTTGACATCGACCTTGTGCTCGATTCCTAAAATGACAGATGCCTTCCATAGTATGATAGTAGGCATGCAAATACTACGAAGTTTGGCAATATCATCTCAACATCAAGGAATTTATTTGTTTCTCATTTTACAAACTCTCAGTTGGAGTTTAATAGACGACAAACAAATGTAGTTGCTCAGGCCCTTGCTAGGGCGACCTCATTATCATGACAATCCCTTCATTTATTTTGATATTCCTTTTTGTGTTTATACTCTTATTTTTAATGAAATGTTATAAGCATCTTTCTTTCAAATAATTAAATCAAGTAATTGAATCAATTAAATAATTTTTATGTGATATTTTTCATCTCAAGGTTTTTTTTTTTTTTTTTACTTTTTGATTTAATCAACTCTTTTCTATTTTCTTTTATCTTTCTCTTATACTAAATAATCAATCAAATCTATTATATTCTCACATTTTTCTTTATTACCTATTTCTCTCTTCACAACTTCTCTTCTAAACAAAACACACCCTAAAAAAAGATGATAATTTTATAAGAAATAAATGTATATTTCCGCAAAAATATTTTATAGATTAAAAATATACAACTTTAAATAAAATAAAATAAAGTTTAATTGGTACATTTTGTCAATGTACAATTATTTTACACCGACAGAGTATATTAATTAAACTCATAAAAATATCATTAAAAAGAATAATACAATTATTTTACGCATATGTGTTGCTAAATCAATTAATGAATATAAAAATACATAGATTGTCATATTGAATTGCAAGTGTAAAATAATTATGCATTGACATAATATACCAATTAAACACAAATAAAAATACCATATTTGTTGTAACAAAAAAAAAAACCATAATTGTTTTTTCCACGAGAAAAAGAAGAATTAATTTTGTGGTTATACATAACAACATGAATCCGCGAAGATGAGAATTAAGAGGTAGAAAACCAATGCTTGATAGTCATCTCAGATTGTAATGAATTATTCTTGGACACATTAGAATTTTCCATGCAATTATGTACGCTATACTCTTGTCCTTTTTTCCTTGACTGACTTTTAAATTGCAACTTGGGAAAAAATCATTCCAATATCTATCTATCTAGACTTGGTTGATTTGAAACACTCTCTGCATGAGAATCTCTCACATTTACTCAAAATGACAAAAAGTGGAGAGTGAAATAAACGTTAATATTATTAAGAATAGCGTAGGAAACTCATGTTTAAACCACTATATATTATCCCTATCAGTCCCTTGCCTCGTCTCTCATCCACACATACCAAGGAAAAATGGTGAATCTATTATCTCGTCTCTTTCTTTTTTTGCTCTCACTGCATTGTTTTGTGGCTTGCTTAGCTGCGAATACAAAAAACATCACAACTGATCAACATGCTCTTCTAGCATTCAAATCTCTAATTACTTCAGACCCCTATGATATGTTGTCTAATTGGTCAACCTCATCTTCTGTATGTAATTGGGTTGGTGTCACTTGTGATGAGCGACACAATAGAGTCAACAGTTTGAAAATATCAAACATGGGACTTAGAGGCACTATTTCCCCAAACCTGGGGAATTTGTCGTTCCTTGTTATACTTAACCTCTCCAGCAATAGTTTCAGTGGTCAGTTTCCTAAAGAGATGTATCGGTTGCATCGATTGAAGGTTATTTCTATCGCCTTTAATGAGTTTGTTGGAGGAATTCCTGAAGCGTTGGGGGACTTATCACAACTTCAAATTTTGCATATTGACACTAACAGATTTAGTGGTTTTATCCCCAAATCTATTGGCAACCTTCGTTGGTTGAAAAGATTGGATATTAGTTGGAACAGATTGTTTGGGCCCATACCTAAAGCAGTTTCAAACATGTCTTCACTTGAATATCTTAATTTACAAGATAACCACTTTTCAGGTAATGCTAGCTGAGATATTCTGTGTCATATTTTCTATATTTCTTGTATTCACACTATTTATGATTTTATAATTTCGATACATGATTTATTACTCCTCCCATTCCACACTAACAGCTGCACATATGACCAATTTATATAAAAAAAAAATCATAATAATCTCCGCACAGGTAGGGCGTGGAAGCCCAAATTATGCATCAAAAAGTATTTGCAATGTCATTTACATTGAGAAATAACAAAAGATTAATGATAAACAGGGCCATTCTTATGAAATTTGTGGTCCGACTCACAAAATAGAGGCCCCTAAGAAAAAAAACTCAATTTTCTTTGAAGAGAAAAAAATGATAACATTTGTTTTGTTTTATTTTTTACGAAAATAATTATAATTTTGTTGTTGGAGGTTTGTTATTTTATACTATAAGTTTGGGCAAAAAAATAACATGAATAAATGAAAAGAAAAAAAAAACAAATTTTTTTTTTCTAATGTGTTTGTTAATAATACAGTCTAAAAAAAAGAACAAAAAAAATAATTAAAAGAAAAAATATTAAGCCCGGGTGGGAGTTGAACCCAAAAAAAAATGATATTGTTGTTAGAGGTTTGTTATTTTATACTATAAGTTTGGACAAAAAAATAACATGAATAAATGAAAAGAAAATAAAAATAAGAACAAAAAAAAAAGTTCTAATGTGTTTGTTAATAGTCTAAAAAATAATTAAAAGAAAAAATATTAAGCCTGGGTGAAAGTTGAACCCAAGAACCATGAGAATATCAACACAAATCACAACGGCTAGAGTAATCTGCAAGCTTGATAATCTGTACGCGTTAATAATATATATTTACTCCAACATGCATTATAAAAATAAAAAAATATTTGGGCTTTCAAATTTTAGAGGCCCGACTCGATAGAGCTTTTTGCATCCCCAGAATCCGGCCCTGATGATAAAGTTGACAATAAATATAAAAAACATTGAAATAAATAATCATTAAAAAAATATTATCCGAAGAATAAGTCTTAGAGGTATCGTTTCCATAAACTTGGGGAATCTGTCCTTCCTTGTTATGCTTGACCTGAAAAACAATAGCTTCGATGGTTAGTTTCCTAAAGAGTTATGTCAGTTACGCCGATTAAAGGTTATTCATATCAATATTAACAAGTTTGAAGGTTTCATGGAATCTTGGTGAACTTATCGAAGCTTCAATATTTGTATCTTTGCGCTAACAATTTCACTGGTTTTATCCCCGAATTTATTGACAACCTTCAATGGTTGAAAGAATTGGATACTACTCGCAACAGACCAATACCTCAAACAATTTCAAACATATATTTACTCAAAGTTCACTATTTATTTTCTAACTGCTTTTCAGGTACTCCAACCTTAGATAGAATGCGTCATCTTTATTTGTTTTTCACTATTTGTGATTTAAGAATTTTAATATAGAATTGATTACTCTTTTCCATAATATTTATCATACATTTGACCATTTTACATATATATTAATAAAAGATGAAACGTGAAAGAAATATAATTGTTATTTTACTAATTTATTCTCCTTTTCTTTTTATAAATTTTACTAATTTTTTTTTTATGAATCATTTACGATTTTTTTTGCAGCATAATATCTTAGAAGTAATGCACATGTTATTAATTAGATTTTACAATTAAAAATTAGAGTGCAAATTCATTGACATGACAATAAAGACATTTTAACTATGTTGACATCCTAAAACTACTACCTTTCATTTGCAACACTCTAATGAATATTATAAAAATGAAAAACAAATAGTACATCATGGGGGGATTATGTAAAAATAAAAATAAAAATATCTCATGCTTTGGAATGGCTAGTAGATATGCAGTTTGATAACGTCGACATTATTTGAGAGGAAGAGGAAGAGGGTGGGGATAAATGGGGACATGTGTAATCTCCTGATTGGTTGTCTGGATTTTTATCATTTTAATAACTTAAACTCAATTATTTCATTGCAAATTATTATTATTTTTAAATTTTTTTTACCAAAATCCATGATTTTTTTTGTCTATAAATAGAGACTTGATTCATTTGATTTGGACACAGAAAAAAAATCAAGTTTTTCAATATCTTAATCTTATTATTATCCTTCTATTAGCTTTTCTTTTGAAGTTTTAAACTTCTTTTTAGTGAAATGGATCCCAATAATAATTATTTCAACACACATAATTCTTCTATTATATTGCATTTTAAGTTATTTGTGTGTAACGTACTTAGTTTGTTGTATTGGATTTTAAGTTATTTGTATGTCGCGTGCTTAGTTTGTTGTATTGCATTTTAAATTAAGAAAATAAATTATTTTACAGAATTTTGTTTTTCCAAAAAAACTAAAAAATAAATTGTTAAGTGTTTATTATTTTAATTTAATTATAGTCGATAATTGTAATTTTATGTAATAAAAAAACAAAAATATAAAATTAAATAAGAATATGAAATAGAAAGTGGTGGGGTAGAGTGTTGAAAGAAAAAACCATTGGAGAAGATAAAAATTGAATGAGTGTTGAATAAGAGAGAGAAAATGATGTGGAGTGTTGGAAATTGAAAAAGTGGGTTTTAAGTGTTGTTGAATGGTTTTAACCATTGTACATGGTCTAAGAAAGCTGCATTATTCAACTTTAGATACCGGCCGTTTGTTATAGATTTAAAAAAAAATGGATTTTTCTTTGTATTTCTAAAAATGGGATTTTTGGAAATTTATTCAAAAATAGTAGAAGTTATTTCAAACGCATTTGGTATAAGTTAAAAAAAGAGATTTTGACATCCTCTAATTTAAATATTCATTGTTCGAGATTTTACATTGTAAATATCACATATTTTTTCAAAATGACATTTGTAAAAATGGTTTTTATGAAAAGCTATTTGAAATAGCTTTTTTTAGAGATTTTTTCACAATTTTATTATCTAAAAAAAATTACAACAAAATGATGAAATTTTTAGAATTACATTTTAAGATAAGCTATTCAAACAATTTTTTCATTTGAAGCTTTCCTTAAAAATTTCTTTTTAAAAAAAATCGTAACAAACATATTACTCTACAAAAATCCATTGGGAAATGCTAATTGGTGCCCCGGACACTGGTTAAGGATATGAAAAGGAAATTATATAGTAGTTAATGCATTGAAATTGTATAATTAATTTAGGATTAATATGTTTTTACCCCCTGTAATTTAGGCGAGTTCCGATTTACTCCCTGTAAAAAAAAAGTTTAGATTCCAACCCTGTAATTTAAGATTATTTTGTTTTAGACCCTAACGCCATCTGACTGGACAAAATGCTGACGTGACATGATGAGTGGCGCGTTGACTGTGCATATTTGATTATGTGGCACGCTGACTGTATAATTAATTTTGTTTTTTATTTTTTAAGGGCACGTGTGACATTTTGCCTATTTTTTAAAAATAAAAAATAATATAAATGAAATTATATTAATTTAAAAAATCTTTAAAAAAAATTTTGAAAATAAAAAAATCGTAAAAAACTAAAAAAAAAACCGAATTTTCTAAAAAAAATTAAAAATACTGGAATTTAATTTTTAAATTAAAAAAACAAAAAAATTTAGGAAAAAAAAATCTGAAATTAAAAAAAAAGTTCAGATTTTTTCGAAAAAAAAAAAGTTTATAAAATTTTTTCTAAAAAAAGTTCAAATTTATTTTTGAAAATAAAAAATCGTAAAAAACAATATTTTTTTGAAAAAAAAAACCGAATTTTCTAAAAAAAATTAAAAATTCTGGAATTAAATTTTTAAAATAAAAGAAACAAATTTGAAATTAAAAAAAGTACATATTTTTTTCGAAAAAGAAATTTTTTAAAATTGTTTCTACAAAAATAAAATTGGGATTTTTTTTAAATCTAAATATAATTTTTCTATTATTCAGGTTAAAATATGAAAATAAAATTTTGAAAACTATATAATCTGAAGAAAAAAAAATTGAAATTTTAAAGAACTATTCCAGAAATAAATTTTTTCATTTTCTATTTTACTTTAATTTCTTTTATTGTCCTCTTTAGTTATATTTTTCTTTATTTCAGATTGAAAAAATTACAAAGTATACCTTTTTTGCAGATCGAGATAAGAAATTCGAAAAATTTATTTTATTTTAATTTTCAAAATCTTAATTTCAATTTTTTTTATTTTTTGGAAATAAATTTGAATTTGTTTAGGATTTTTCGAATTTTGTAAATTTCAAAAAAAAAATCTGATTTTTTTTATTTTTTCAATTTTGAAAAAAATAATCTTAATTTTTTTCTATTTTTTTAAAATTAATATAAATGAAAATAAAAATTTAAAAGACAAAATTAATTATACAGTCAGCGTGCCACATCATCCAAAATGCTCACTCAGCATGCCACGTCATCAGATTTGTACAGTCAGATGACATCAGGGTCTAAAACGAAAGAATCTTCAAATTACAGGGTCTATTTCGAAAGAATCTTTAAATTACAAGGTTGGAATCTAAACTTTTTCTTTACAGGGGGCAAACCGGAAGTCGCCCAAATTACAGGGGGTAAAAACATATTAACCCATTAATTTATAATAATGTCAAAAACAACTTCCTTTTATGATAATAATTCTCTTTTATGGTATGCTTAACCAGGGCCCCAGGAACACCGGTTAGCAGGATCCAAATCTATTTTAAAAAAAGTTATAACAAACGGGTCCATTATAAAACTTTCCAACAAAGAACTATCAACATTTATAAGTAAATTTTTCTATTAAATTTCTTTTAGATACAAATTTTTTCTATTAATATAACATTTATGTCCTATAGTTGCCTTAATTTCCTGTATAAAAATAAATAATAAACTATATGTACATTAATTGCAGTTTTTCTCCTCTTTTTGTTCGATTTATAGATTTTTGTCTTTTTTTTTGTCAAGTAGCCTAGTGGTTATAACTCACAATTAAATTGTGGAGAAGTGGAGTGTCCGAGGTTCAAATCTCAATCCCTGCATGCATATAATATGTAATATTTCTACCAACTGAGTTAAGCTCATAGGAACGTCCTTCGTTTCTAAATTTGCAATTTTGGTCCTTTAATTTTTCCAACTACGGGTGCCGTACAATATAAAATGATGTGACATTACACAAATTGAATCGACATATTCAACTTAAACTTTTTATTACTTGTAATTTTTTATTTTTTTTGGGTACAATATTACTTGTAAATTATATATTCAATAATTAATAATAAGTTCCAACCAAAATCTAATTAAATAAGTAAAAAAATATTCTAAAAACCAAAAATTGAATTTGTTAATAAATAAAAACCGTGAACCCGAAAATTTCATCTTTATCCAACATTTATAACCCAAAGACCAAGGATGCAGTACTGCGATTTTCAATTAAGCTAAAAACCAAGAACCCTAACTTGTAACCAATTGCATAATTCTTTTAAACAACATAAATAATTCTCCCAACGTAAACAACAAGCAAACATTATTGTAACTAAAACAAACAACAACCCTATAAATATAACCCAAGAGAATTCAATAAAACTATAAATTGCAATGCCAGAAATGTTTTACCATATACATTCTACACCGTTAAAATTGCTGTCATTTTATCGGGACAATTGTGTGAACCGAAGGTCTAAAGAGACCGCAATTGAGAAGAGAACCGACGATGATTGATGAAAGAAGAAGCAATGTTGTATGAGAAGATAGAGAGATGAAATGAAAGTATATATAAAGGTTTTTATTTATGATTAAAAAGAAATAACTTTATAATTATGGTGGTGTGCTTCTCTTAGCTTTATTTAAGATATCAAGTTTTGTACCCAAAAAAAATAAAAAAATATCAAGTTCAATGTATCAATTTCGATGGGTTGGTTCAACTTCTTAAAAAAAAAAATCTAAGAAAAAATTCTTGTTTCTAGGGTTGAATTGAGAAAAAAATTGGGGATTCCAACTTTAAAGATTTTGTTAAGGTTTATTTTATTTTATTTTTGTGATCAAGTTAAGGTTTATTTCTGTTGCTTAAAATATAAAGAAAAATTAATTTTGGTTGATAGGATGGTTAGATTTTTTGTTCATACAAAATGTACTTGGATGTTAGTCTACAGTTCTGTAATTACTAGATTATACTTGAATTTTATAGTAACTTTTCAATGAAATTATTGGTTCTCAATGACCTTACATTGGTCTCATCTCCTAATCAAAATTTTAATTATAAAAATTAAATAGCCCCAAATTATTAACCTGGACAGTAAAAGTTACACATATGCATGTAAAATTCCACCGCTTATCAACATGACTTTCTTGAGGGATGTTAGATTTGACGATAACAATTTAAATGAAAGTCTACCAACTGATTCTATCAACTTCCATAACTTGAAAATCTCACTTTATACAACAATCAATTTGAAGAACCACTCCAAGATCAATTGACAACTCACATTGATGCACTCTTAGATTTTACATAAAATGAGACTATTGTTTTGTCATGAACCATTCCTAGATCAACATGCGATGTCTCTTTTCTAATCAAAATTTTAATCATAAAAAAAAAACTAACTTGGACAGTACAATCATATACTTGGATGTAAAAGATGTAAGTTTAAACTAAAACAATATGTTTGTACTATCATTTACAATACTCATTTTAAATTTCAAGTCCCTTGATAATTTCATATAAAATTAAAAATATTATTAATGTTGTATGAAATAAAGACATTATAAGTTATTATACAAAATTACACTTCATTATAATTTGAGAAAGATACATTACAAAAAATAGAAAAAAAGTAATAAATGGTAAAAAAATAAAATATTATTAACGATTCATATTAATATTGTAAAACAACTTATAAAATAAGACAATTTTGTTTTTAGTGATGAAGGTAGTATTTAACTATTTATTTTGATTGGGTGTTTGAACTATCCTAATTAAGTATTTGTCTTTTCCTTTTTTCATTGTTGAATTAAAGGCGAAATTCCAAAAGGGATATTGGGTGATCTTACACGGCTAAACACGCTGTACCTTGGCAATAACCAACTTTCAGGCAACATAGCTTCAATATTCAAATTCAACAGCTCATTATTGCAATATTTATATCTTAGCTATAATAATTTGTCCGGCAATCTTCCGTCAAATATTTGCCATCAGCTTCCAAATCTTAAAGAAATTTATATTTATGATAATGATATTTCTGGTGAGATGCCGACTATTTGGCATCAATGTGAAGAGATGGCCGCATTAGATCTATCATTCAATAGTTTCAACAAAGGACCCATGCCAGGTGGCATCCGAAACATGACCAAACTTCAACAACTATATCTTATGGGCAACAACTTGGAGGGTAAGATATTTTCACCGACAACATTGTTTGTTTCTTATACTTGTTCTCTATAGTATATGCTTATAAACTTGGTAAACGAAAGTGTCCAGGTTTTGCAAAATCTGTATTTCTGAGATTTAATTCAAGATTGGCCGCAATCCAATTTTTTTTGTACATTTTCATAAAACTATATGATAAGAGAAGGATAGGGGATGAGTACTTTCGAGCAGTACCAACTCCAGAAGTTAAGAGAGAAGAGAATTTTTAATTAATATTTCTTGTCCTTCATTCAATACATCAAGAGATTAAGTAGAGACAATCCCTATCCTAGCTTATCAGATCTTTGACACTTGTCACAAGATCCATCAATAGTTATAATAAACTTATCTAGAAACTTCGAGGAATATAATAATGCTTTGGACATTAGTCACTTTAGTCCTTTAATAAGAGATGAGTCGTTACTTTAGTTCCTGAATGCAAATAAATTGTAAAATAATCCCTAAATGTAGACTTTTTTAGTCAATTTAGTCCATGAATGTAGACTCTGTTAGTCACTTCAGTCCCTGAAATGACCAACAGAGTTTCAGAGACTGTTTTGCAATTCAGGGACTAAAGTGACTACTCCTTTCACATTCAGAGACTAAAATGACTAATTTCCCATAATGCTTTGATCACTTAGTCACCCTTGTGACTCCTACATAGTCACGTGCCCAAGGTGGCTTTCTCTTGTTTCAATGTCTCTACCCCTGCATAAATTATACAATGTCTCTACCAACTGTGCTAAACTCACGAGGATATTTATAATTTAAATTTTATTAAAAAGAAAGGAAAAAAAAGTAAGGATATGCATAAACATATTTTATTTAGAACACTCTCGAAATATCATCCCTACGTTTGTAACCAATAAAGAAGCTCTCCAAATAATGTTGATTCCTACAATCCCAACTAGCATATTTTAATCAGAATATTCACACAACATCATCCCAACACCTGTTGATTTTTTTAGCAAAATCTATACAACATGTCAAGTCAGAAAATTTGATGTCTTGTCTGAATAAATATTAAATGTGATATTAATGTTACATACATGCAGGTGAAATTCCATCGCTTAACAACATGACTTCTTTGAAAGTGGTCGAATTTAGCTATAACAATTTAAATGGAAGCATTCCACAATCAATTGGTAACTGCACATCGTTGATATACCTAAGTTTACAATCAAACTTTTTCACAGGTATGTTGTATTTTCTATCTCGACATATTTACCTGAAATGAGATTCATAATTATCATTTTTTCAATTATTTTACATTTCCTAAAAGCATTCATTTACCTCTTTTTTATTGAATTTCATCTTTTTATTTTAGAATCATATTCTCTTAATACTCATAAACACTCATAAACGTATGATGCATGCAGAACTCTTTCCTGAGGCCTATAAAAATGGTAGAGCTTATCATTTGTAAACTAAGCAAGTAAAATGCAAGAAAATAAAAACCAAAGCATCCTCTTAACAAGTAGATATTGTCCTTCTCTTAAATTTTATGTCTTCCTCAATTTCTCCCTAAAGCTTGCTATAACCTCCTCAGTTTTAAAAAAATGTGGCATCAAAGTTTATGTTACAATAAGAAATCCTTCCATAGTCATGGAGAATGATGAAGCAATGTCTTTTCATGTTCCACTTCTAAAAGGAAGTACGTATGATAAGTTACGTATCATAACGAAAGCTCTTCTTCGAGCACATGATGTTTGAGAGGTAGCTGAAAACCGTTATAAGGAATCACAAGATGAAGATTCGTTAAATCAAACACAGAGATATATTTTCAAGGATTTAAGAATGAAAAAGGCTAATGAAACAAGTATTTTCTTCTAAAGCATTCAGTATAGGCCAGACAGCTGCAATATGGTCTAGAGAATTCACAAAGCTCTTTGAGCTGTGTCTATTGATTATGATTATTGAATCATTAGTTCATTACAATGATCTCTATTTAAAGACTTTCCTAACGGTAACTAACTCTTAAAAGTTAGTTACAGAACTTATGCTAAGCTACAGCTAGCCTATGATAAGTAGCATGCAATTGTAACTAATTAGTTACAGTTGGTTACATAGAGGTGTGGCTACCCTAGGTGTAGAGTCCATCATACATACTGTGTACGCTTAATAGCAGCCCTCAAGTTCACCCTGGGGAGAAATGCAACATAGGGTGCTGAGGGTTTCAATAAAGGCATGGAGGATTGTTGAGCCCAAAGTAAAGCATCAGGGGTTGTGTAGGAACTTGGAACATAGTCTTTCTTGAACCTATGGTAGCATAGCAGGTTTGATGCATCATGGCCATACGTATGGCACACTTGACATCCAAGGTACTACGACCACCTCCTCGACCATTACAGCCACCACGACCATGGTTGCCAGACCCTTGGGAGTAATTGAGATCAGTGACGTCATCTGAGGCTTGAGAAGAATTGTCTGGAGACAAATTTGTGAGTGGAACAGAATTCGAACTACTGGATGCCACTGACGAAGCAACAATAATTGAAGGAGTTGATTTCTTACGAAACCTCTCATTATGACTTCATGTCCAAGAAGTATGAGTTTCAACTTCAATGATGGAAATTAAACCAAATCTCCAACGGATAAGTGAGATTGTAGACCCGTAATCTTGAGGAAAACCCTCAAGAATCACATCCAAGTATTCTTTAGCTGAAAGAGTTTGAGCGGTTGCTTGCATTGAATCAATTAGGGATTGAATATGAGCAAGAACTCAAACAGAACCTTGATCGAGTTGCGTAGCTCGAAGCTCAGATTGAAACCATTGCGATTTAGCATCGGTATGTGTTTGCAAGAATGCATGAATTTGATCCCAAAGTTGCCACAAGTGCTTGCTTCTGATCACAATTGTGAGCATTTCTTTGGAAATCGTTGACTGTAACCATGAGAGCAGAATCTGATCTTGCACTTCACAAGCTTCAAACGCTATATTAACTTGATATGCAACACTATCATCGATCGAGAAAACGAGGTGTGGAATAGAAGGATCTGCCAGAAAATGATGAAGCTTGTGAGATGTGATGATTAGTTCCGCCTGCTGGCTCCACACGAGGTAGTTTTGAGCATCCAAATTCTCTTAAATTGCATAGAAATGGTTGTGATGATGCGAAGACGATGCAACCAGCGGCGGAGGAATGGTTGAATGCACCGCCATGGAGGTGCTGTGCGGCAGAGGAAGAATCGGAATCAAGGAATCCATTGGGACTTCTTCTGGTACCATGTTAGAAATTGAGTTAGGGCTCATAGGTTCAAGATAATTCACAAAGATCTTTGACCTGGTTCTATTAATTATGATTATTTTTATCATTATAATGATCAGTGATCTCTATTTATAGATTTCCATAACTCTGAAAGTTAGTTACAGAACTTATGCCAAGCTACAACTAGCCTGTGATAGGTAACATGCAACTGTAACTAACTCCTGTTAGTAATAGTTGGTTACAGAGGTATGAGTCACCCAAGTACAAATGAGGTTATAGGAACCAAGAAGAAGGATTAGGTCACCCAAGTCCAAATGAGGTTATCGGGCCTAAGGTATGATGAGTGTACTACTATAAGAATAATGTGTTCCCGAAAATCATCTTATGAAAGAATAATTGGATAGATATTTGATATTATTCAGTGCCAAATTGGAACTTTTATTTTTGAGTGACCAAATAGATGTCCATATTATCTTTAATCTAATACAATTTTCTTTAAAATTCTTGTAACATTTCTTGTCCCGCATACTGTTACTACCATGCTACATATAGAAAACTATGTACCAAAACATACAAGCATACAAAGTAGAGGTGTGCACAAGAGCATAAATATACAGATTGACGAACCTGATTCAAAAACAAATGTAATTGAGGATGAGAATTTGGATCTACTGTGGCTTCAAATAGAAGAATAAACACGTTATCCAGAATATTATGAAAGGAGGTAACAATTCCCATACTCCTGTAGATATTATATAGACGCGGTAACTGTGCGAAGAAAGAAGAAAACAAAGAGTCAATGAGCAAAATGATAAATCTAAAAGACTCTAGAGAATGCAGCACCACAAAAATTCAAAACAGAACATTATATCAAATCCACATGGGTTATTCTCGTGATATCCAGAATCTTGACTTTGTTTAACTGTAGAATAAGTAGTTATATTGTTTGTTCCATTATCTAGGTAAGAGTCTGTTTCATCCACTGGAAGGATAGAACACAAAGGAAAACTAGTTGGGGTTAATTAACCCAATTAGTAAGAAGAGGTTATTTAGATAAATCAATAGGGGACTAGGGTTGGGAGGGAGGGGAATAATTCTAAACATTTAATAGTTGTATGATAATGGAGTTATCCTTTGTAAAGGGAAAACCCTTGTAGGAGAGATCTTTCTTCTATTCTCATACATTCACTCAATCACATTGTTCTATCTTTTCATTTGTTTCTATCAAGTTCCTCTTTAGTTCCAACACCCACTATTCACATGCAACTTTACCCTCATGTGGTTTCAAAGTCAATTTTTTTAAGTCACTTCCTTTTGTTATTTAGCATTCCTCTTTTGGGGTCTACTTTTTGTGGGAACAGGGATGTTGTGATAGTCCTTATCCTAAATGATTATTCCAATCAGCATCACGTGTCATTGCTCAAACCAGGAAGTCACATTTTTCTAGTGCCAACAATCACTGTACTGACAAAATAAAAGTAACATAAAAATCACTTCAGGTAGAATATCCATCCAAAAAGGATAGATAGATTGTAAAAAAAAGTAATAGATAAAAAAGGAAAAAGGTGGATAACAAAGATATTGTTATTTACAACAATGACATGGTGAGGCAAATTTAATTAAAAATCATTTATTCGGTAAGTGTAATAGGCTTGCTGTATATTTCTTGAGAAGGTAATAGCACTAATGAGTAATGAGCCATGGGTTAATCCTATAATTCGGAGGAAAAGAAAAAAGGAAAAGAATCCCTTTTGATAAGATGGACCATATAGCGCAGTTTAGCGACCTTGTATTAAGTGATAAGTGATTTGGATCAATTTTCTGAGGGCATTTGACGTGATTATGTTTGCGTTGTAAAACTGTCTATTGCAGTTTCAGGCCAAAAAATATGCTGGTCCTAAAGCTAAAAAATTATACAGAAGACCCATTCAAGTAGTTGAATCCTTTAAAACTTTAATAGGAAAATGGTGTGTCATAAATGACATTTAACATAAACTCATAAGAAGCAAGTCTAAACAAATCTTGGTGAAAATATCAAACCACTTAAGATAGACAGATCAAACATTTTGAGACAACCAAAAGTGGACAGACTCTAAATTATCGAGGCCACGATGGGTTACTTCCGAGACCCAATGGCTTATCACCAAACCAGGCATGAGAGAAAGAGATAGAATAATTCTGCAATAATAGCAGCCGAACCAAAACACTACCTGGATTAGCCATACAACATTCTTACCATAAAGAGCATTGTTCACAAACCAACTTGCAAGTTGATCCCCATACGCTCTGTTTTCTTCCATTAACAGAGATCCTGTACTCGACCATCTGAAAATTTTATTTTATAACAGAAGTGCATTGAGATATCAAACATCACCGGGGAAATAAGCAACTTAGATCACTCGAAAATTTACCTGATATTTACTTGCTTTGTTACTTCAGCCAGAAACCTTCCTGCAATACGGGTAGTTTTAAGCTATTTCCCGTCTTAAAAATTTAATTAAATAAATCACATAAATCAGAGTACTTCTCAAAAGGAGTGTCACATTTCATCTTGTAAACAACTTAGGTAATAATTTATCAAATTACAAAAATATTCAATTAAGCAGCGGAATTAAAAGGTCTCATCTCATAATAGTCTTGGCTCAAAAGCCCGCAAAAACGTCTCAAAATATTAATGGTTCAACATCACTGAAAGTCAAACTTATTCTAACAAGATACATAATGGAATAGACTCTACAAAAGACCCCATCCCGTTACGTATCAGAGCAACCCTACTTCACACAGACTCCTCGCATCATCGCATCTAAGACTGGGTACCTGCACTTGCCCACGAGGCGGCAATTCCAGCAGAAGGAGTGAGATTCACAACAATAATATTAATATATAAATCAAACGTCAGGATTAACAATCATAAATCCAACTCGTAACATATACATTGTAGCACATCATAACATCGTCATAAACATCATCATAAACAACATCACATCATACTTCAACGTCTCAAACATCATCACATATATGTCACAATTGACTCGACTAAATGCAACACCTAACGTCTCAACATCATGCATGTGGTACCATATGATTATAGCATTAATATGCTTCACCGTCGCTTTGAGCAAATGCTCCACCGTCGCTTTGAGCATAAAGCTCCACCGTCTCTTAAATATGCAAATGCATGGACTCGTCGTTTAACAACTTAATACACCGTCTCAAACATCATTACATTTTCAAGACTGACACATGCAGTTATAATAATTACATGGCAGAACATCATCTTGTTATTCATACACATTGCAACATTTAGCATCATTCACATATCATCATACTCATACATCACTTATACACAACAATATATCATTTATCAACAGCTCAAGAGAAACATCAGCAATCATCTTTGCAGAATACATTAAAGGGTATAAAACCTCACTAACACTACCCAAGGGTTCCTCTCAAAGTCCCATGCGAAACAGATCGTAAAAGCAAAACAACGGTTCAGGTAGGCACTAACTCGCCACGGCGAGTGCCACGGCGAGCTCACACAAAAGGCTACTCGCCAAAGGCGAGTTGGGGGCGAACTAGAGGCGAGAAATCCTGGGTGCTCTCGGCCTTTTTGACATTTTTCACCAAAAATATCCATCTTTAAGTTCCCTAAATCCAATTTGGCTAAACCAACTTCACAGGTCACCTCTATAAATATTAAGGCACTCAAAACCATTTCCAATTGGGCCAAAGTCCTAAAATTTAAGGAACACGCTCGCCACGACGAGCTATACTACTCGCCTCGCGAGCAACAAGGGGGGTACTCGCCACGGCGAGTGATCACTCGCCACAGGCGAGCGATCTCAGAACCCACACGGGTTCGGACCAAAACTCACCAAAACCTGCCAATTCTCTCCAATTAAGCTTCTGATTCATCTGCAATGTCGTCCTAGGGGATAATCTAGGTTCTGTATCCAGTTCTACAGCCTTATAATTCAATCTATCATCAATCCATCACAATTTCATCATAAACCCTAATTCTCAAACCCATCCCAATCCTCACCAAACTCTATGCCAATCAAGAACAGATGATTTACAATTAAAATTACTGAAGTTAGGCTCACCCTTACCTGGAAAATTGCAGAAATCGCAGCTCCTATGTTCCTCTCTTCTCTTCAACCGTTCCTCTCCCTTTTCCAAAGTCTGTACGCGTTTCTGATTATTTCCTTAACCCAATTTCCTTTTATACTCCCTCCCAACTTATCTTATCCTATATCAGCCCTCAAAACTCTTCTTATTTATAAATATAACCCCATCTCTTAAAATTCTATTTTTCTAACAAATCTCTTTATTTACCAAATAAATATTCATATAAACATCACTTATATTATTTTATTAAACAATAAAATAATAACACGTCACACGTCACAAATACGTCACATAATCATCAAAATCCATATAATATATAAACATATACCATATCATCTAATAAAATAATTAAATAATTAGAGAGGGCGTTACAGTTACTTCCGAGACCCAATGGCTTATCACCAAACCAGGCATGAGAGAAAGAGATAGAATAATTCTGCAATAATAGCAGCCGAACCAAAACACTACCTGGATTAGCCATACAACATTCTTACCATAAAGAGCATTGTTCACAAACCAACTTGCAAGTTGATCCCCATACGCTCTGTTTTCTTCCATTAACAGAGATCCTGTACTCGACCATCTGAAAATTTTATTTTATAACAGAAGTGCATTGAGATATCAAACATCACAGGGGAAATAAGCAACTTAGATCACTCGAAAATTTACCTGATATTTACTTGCTTTGTTACTTCAGCCAGAAACCTTCCTGCAATACGGGTAGTTTTAAGCTATTACGGAGTCAAAAAATATCAACTAACACTTTTAATAATCATTTGGGGTTCCTAAACTTTACACTTATTCAATAGGAATCATTCTCATTT
Source organism: Medicago lupulina (assembly GCA_958299785.1). NCBI lineage: Eukaryota > Viridiplantae > Streptophyta > Magnoliopsida > Fabales > Fabaceae > Medicago > Medicago lupulina. The sequence goes on from OY283143.1 coordinate 29,515,424, forward strand.
CCAAACTAACCCTGGATAAGTCTACTCTGTCTTGAATTTGACAAATCTATGAAATGTTCTCTTATCTGCATGGACGTCCAACAAATCCACATTCAGATCATATCTGCATCATAATCTTCACTAATTAGAAACATGCAAACCCATAAATATATTCTGACCACATTTTTCAAAAAATTAGATTAAATTATTAGAGGACAATGCATACCCAGTCAAATCCAAACTCTCAAACACCTCCTTAAGCGTCATATACTTTCCATCCCTAAATATAACAACCTGTACACATAAATTAATACCTAACACAAGATCAAAATGGAATGCGTTAACAACCTGCAACATTATAGTTCAAATATAGTTATAACCTGAAAGCAGATTTTCACTTCATCAGGTTCTTTTCTTAATTTTGACTTGATGAAGCGGAGAAGATTCTTCCGATTCATGCACGCAGAATGATGAATATGAGTATCAACTTGTCGGATATTGTAGAAGTCTCGGTGTGGTACACTTTTCTGGGCAACAAACTCCCGATCTGCATTCAGTAACAGATGAAGGAGGTATTTATCTATTATGATCAGATGCATGTTATAAACAAACATTTTCCTCAAGAAACCGTAGCCTGTGGTAGCATGCAGAGTGAACATTCCCAATAGACATAACTTTAAGAATGTAATCCATCAGTAAAGAAATTGGTTGCGCTTACAACGAGGAATATCTCTTCGTGTCTGTACACAGTTTCTTATAAACCTCAGTTGTTTGATCCTCAGCAAACTACATTCTTAAAATTGGATAGCAAAGAAATAATCATTACTATGCCATATTGTTAACACTGTACTTACTAGTTTTATACTTGCAAAAACACATACAAAAAATTAGTAAGTCATAACATTTTCGGAGTTAGTTTCAACGGGAAGCCTTCCATGGAGAGTCATTTTGCTTGTAAACGTTTTATTTATTTTATTTATTTGAGTTTTGACAGTAACCATTTGATACTGGTGTTAGGAGAAAACAGGGCTGAAGAAGACAAAATAAACACAATCACAACACAAGAATATAACGTGGAAATTCTAAAATCGGAGAAAAAACCACGACCGTTGTCTAAACCGACAACCAGAAAATTATTACTAGGTGAAATTTTTTACAACATATAGACTTCTCTCACTCTCAACCCAATGCCCCAGTAGGCCAGTACACCCACACTCTCACAAAGCAAATATTTAAGGGTTAATAGTGTTTTTCACCATTGTAATATATGTCATTTTCGGTTTTCATCCTTGTAAAATTTTCGGTTTGATTTGCACCTTTGTAAATTTCTTTTTTTTTTTTTCCGGAATATACCCCTCCCCCATCCAACTCACCAAACTCGCCTATGTGGCGCTGACTTGGTTTTTTTTTTTTAATTTTAATTTTTCATTTATATAATTTAAAAATAAAAAAATTGTTAAAATTAAAGAAAAAATTTATTTGACTCCAAAAAAATTCTGAAATTTTTTTTTTATTAACAAATTTTTTAAAAATCACGAATTTTTTTTTTCGAAATTTAGAAAATCAGAAAATATAATCTTGAATTTAATTTTCAAAATACAAAATTTCAAAAGTTAAAAAAAAATGTCAGATTTTTGTTCGAAAAAAGGTTTTTTAAATTTTTTTGTACAAAAAATAATTTCTAGAAAAAATCTGGAAAAAAAATCATTTTCGAAAATTCAGATTTTTTTTCCAAAATTTCATAAAATCTTTTTCAAAATTAAAATATTGGAAAAAAATTTAGTAATGAAAAAATTTCCAGAATTTTTTTTTCTAATTTTTACAATTTTTTTTTATTTTCAAAAGTTAATTTTGGAAAATTAATTTTTTTAAAATTAATATAAATGAATTTAAATTATTTTTTTGAATTTTGAAAAATTAATTTTCTGATGTGGCCAACCAAAATATAATGAAAATTAGAAAAAATGCCAAGATTTTTTTTTTTACAAGGGTGTAAATCAAACAAATTTTTTTACAAGGGTGAAAACCGGAAATGACATATATTACAGGGGTGAAAAACACTATTAATATAGCTTAAAGTGCTACTGACTAGTGCATCTAATAACTAATATTTTCTAACCTCCTTCTTTATTTAAGAAACTTGACAATCAAACCCAACAATCTCCACCTTGATTGTAAGAGTTTCATCTCCCGCTTCCATTGTCTATACCGACAATCATACTCCACCATAAAGAGTATACTTCACTTGAAACTGAACAATTCTAAGAATTTTTTCATGTCGAAACCTTGCTGAAAGATTATGGTGCAACTCCCATGTTGGCTTCCAGGAAGTTCTTCAGCCATCGACATATCTCACCACAAACCTTGCATCAATGCTAACCAATGCCCGTGTGTTGTTCTGAATTCGCTAGCAATAACTTGTCATTTTGCATGGTATAGCGGAAATACCATAATGACACACTTTGTCTTCTAGATAAGATCATCATCATCTCCCAAAACAAGGGAGACATTGCTAGCACTTGCCTCAGAGTCTTTTCAGGTATTTCTCCACCTGACAATTTCTCTTTAAATGCCTAGACATTCCACACTTAAACACCTTGTGTAATCCTGATTGTATCAACACATCTGCGCTTGAATAAGACATAGCAACTGCACAATACTACCCTTCTTTAGCACCTTCACAATATCACACTTCTTTTTTCTGATATGGAAGTCAGACAATGCTGCAACCACAAAGCTTGGTTTTACCGAAGGTTTCATTACTTTTACTTACTTGGGATGCCCTATTTTTAGAGGGAAGCTGAAATGTATTCACTTCCAGGCTATCGTTGTTAAAATTAAAGTGAAAATCGCTACTTGGAAGGGATCTCTATTATCAATCATGGGACGGGTTCATCTAATAAAATTTATTATCCATGGAATGTTGGTTTATTTGTTTCATGTTTACCAATGGCCAATGAAGTTGCTAAAGATGTTAGACATTTGGATAAAGAATTTTATTTGAAGCGGCAATATTCATACGAAGAAAGTGTGTACGGTGGCATGGAAACATGTATGCCTTGGGAGGAGGGTGGTCTTGACCTCTCCACCAATGATTTTGTTTCGAAAGCGGTTTTTTGCGGCTAGGAGACCTCTCCACCGTCACTTTAAATCTTATATATGGCCGGGCATTCGCAACCATATGGAAACTGTTCTTAGCAATTCGATAAGAATTGTGGGCATCGGTGAACAAATTAATATTTGGACCAACAATTGGTTGGGTGTTTCCTTGTTGTCTCGTTACTTGACCTCCCAGCTTCGTTAGCTCCCTCTCTTCCCGAGAAAGTTTCATCTATAATCACAAATGGGCAGTGGGATCTCCCGCAAGTGCTGATATCTTTTCCTTTGGTGACTAACCGCATTATTAAGACTATTATTCCAATCAGCCCGTTGCAAGATCGTTTGATTTGGTTGCATTCTTCCGACTGTGATCTTTCTTCTAAGCATGCTTTCGCTTTCCTTCGCCCCTCAGCTGGTGTCCTCCCTTCGGTGGCCCTTATTTGGCGAGTAAGTATTACCCCTTCACACTCCTTTATCTTTTGGCGTCTTATGCACGATAAAATGCCTACATATGAGAACCTTCTGAGGCGTGGTTGTACGGTGGTGTCAGTTTGTGTTTTGTGCTTGCAGAATTTTGAAACATTGGCACACCTCTTCCGTTGCTACTCTTTAGCTTCGCACCTTTGGACTTGGCTTGGAGAGTAGCTCCATCGCTCTATTGATACATCTACGGTTGTCTCCAATCTTTCTTGTATTCCCACACACGGTAGCTCACAAGTTCGTGACTTATTTATCTCTGACATTATTCACATGTTCAATACCATTTGGTTAGTTCGGAACTGCATGCGTTTCAACGGCTCCAAAATTTCGCTATTGGCTGACAAGGCGAAGATTTCTACTATGGTCACCATGTTGGGTCATGCTTCGAATGGTCATTGCCTTCCTACGAGCGTTGACATTAATCTTTTGGACATATTTCGGATTTCCAGTCATTCCGGAAGTTTAAGGATATTGAGATGATAATCTGGAAACCTCTAACTCATCCTTACATCAAAGTTAACACGGATGGGTCTCTTCGGAACCTTAGTGCGGATTGTGGTGGTATTTTCCGTGATCAAACAAGTGCTTTCATGGGCGGTTTTTCAACTAATCTTGGTGATTACTCGGTGTTCGAAGCAGAAATTATGGGCTTTATCATAGCGATGGAAATGGCATTTACACATCATTGGCAGTACATTTGGATTGAAGGGGACTTGACCAATGCTCTTTTGGCTTTCTCTCATCCCTCTTTGATTCCAATTCGGTGGCGAAACTGTTGGCACAATTGCTTGTCTCGTGGTATGTAGGTTATCACTTCACACATTTTCCGCGAGGGCAATGGTTGCACGGAAAAGCTTACTAGTCACGATCACACTGTTTCATATACGGGTTGGTGGGAGTCTTTGCCCGTCTTTGTTCGGGATGATTTTTATAAGGACCGTTATGTGTTACCTAATTTTCGTTTTCTGTAATTTTTCTTCTTTTTTGCTGTTTTCTTTGGGGGGTTTGGTTTGCCCCACCCCCCTCTTGTACAAAATTTTTCCCTTTTCTTTTCTATATATATATATATATATATATTATAGGGTTAATAGTGCTTTTCACCCATGAAATATATGCCATTTTCGGTTTTCAGGGGTGAAATCCCAAATTTTACAGGGGTGAAAACCGAAAATGACATATATTACATGGGTGAAAAGCACTATTAACCCTATATTATATGAGTGAGAACAGAGGATTGAAGTCGACCTAGTCAGGTTGTCCAACGGCTTCTTGATGTCTTCTTCACTCTTGAATGAGTAAAAAAAAAGGTTTCATCTGGTTCCATTACTTTTTTGTTTTAATATTTTTAAATTACAAATATTTGACTCTTTAATCCTTTAAGATTTATTCGTTTCATTTTGTTTACTTGATTTCATACTTTACACACTTTGGTCTTTTAAGGTACAAATGTATGAAATTTAGATTCCTTACGATATTTATAATTAGAGACCGAGGTAGTAATTATTAACAAAAGTGTATACTGTTTATAATTTAGAAGACCAAAATAAAACAATTTTTTAAGAGATCTTAGTGTCTATTGTTTATAACCTAAAAGATTAAAATGAAAAGAAAAAAAACTTTAGGGATAAAAATAAAATTAAAGACGAAATATATAATTGAGTCAAAATTTTGCAAGAACTAAAAGAAAAAATTGATGATTTTATAGAAATTAAAAACATATTATTGTAGTCCTTGTAATCTTAGATTAATTGTAGAGACAATACATTTATACAAGAGCCGAAATTCCAACTTTAGACGTCCCATATATTGTTGTGGATTCATTAGGCTAAATGATAAAAATAATAATAAAACATTATATATGCTATACTCTTGTCCTTTTTTTCGTTGATTGACTTTAAAATAGAAACTTAACTTTAAGGGATTCTTCGCATCTGCCCTTCGTCTTCGTCTTTAACATTATTATATTGCGAATAAAAGGAAATCCCTTCATTTATAGTTGCTTCCTGATCGTTATCGTATTTTCGTCAAAGACAATAATCATTTCAATATCTATCTTTGTTGACCTGGTTGATTTGAACCACACAACGCGCCAACAAATAGTGGGGACTGAAATGCACGTTAATATTAATCATAGCGTAGGAAAAACTCATTTTTAAACCACTATATATGTATCATCCCTATCAGTCCCTTTGCCTCGTCTCTCATTCCACAACTCTAAGTAAAAATGGTGAATCTATTATCTCGTCTCTTACTTTTTTTGCTTTCATTGCATTGTTTTGTGGCTTGCTTAGCTGCGAATACAAAAAACATCACAACTGATCAATCTGCTCTTCTAGCATTCAAATCTCTAATTACATCAGACCCTTATGATGTGTTGACGAATAATTGGTCAACCTCATCTTCTGTATGCAGTTGGGTTGGTGTCACTTGTGATGAGCAACACAACAGAGTTTTTAGTTTGAATCTCCGAAACATGAGTCTTAGAGGCACTGTTTCCCCAAACCTGGGGAATTTGTCGTTCCTTGTTATACTTAACCTCTCCCGCAATAGTTTCAGTGGTCGGTTTCCTAAAGAGATATATCGGTTGCATCGATTGAAGGTTATTTCTATCGCCTTTAATGAGTTTGTTGGAGGAATTCCTGAAGCGTTGGGGGACTTATGACAACTTCAAATTTTGTATATTGACGTTAACAGATTTAGTGGTTTTATCCCCAAATCTATTGGCAACCTTCGTTGGTTGAAAAAATTGGATATTAGTGGGAACAGATTGTTTGGGCCCATACCTAAAGCAGTTTCAAACATGTCTTCACTTGAATATCTTGGTTTACAAGATAGATAACTACTTTTCAGGTAATGCTAGCTGAGATATTCTGTGTCATATTTTCTATATTTCTTGTATTCACACTATTTATGATTTTATAATTTCGATATAGGATTTATGTACTCCTCCCGTTCCACACTAACAGCTGCACATATGACCAATTTATAAAAATAAAAATTCATAATAAACTCCGCACAGGTAGGGCGTGGAAGCCCAAATTACGTGTCAAAAAGTATTTGCAATGTCATTTACGTCGAGAAATAACAAAAGATTAATGATAAAGTTGACAATAAATATAAAAAACATTGAAATAAATAATCATTAAAAAAATAATATCCGAAGCATGATTCTATCGTTTCCCTAAACTTGCGGAATCTGTCCTTCATTGTTATGCTTGACCTCAAAAACAATAGCTTCGATGGTCAGTTGCCTAAAGAGTTATGTTGGTTATGCCGATTAAAAGTTCTTCATATCAATTAGAACGAGATTGAAGGTTGAATTCATGTAACCTTGGGGGACTTATCAAAACTTCAATATTTGTATCTTTGCGCTGACAATTTTTACTGGTTTTATCCTCGAATCTATTGGCAACCTTTAGTGGTTGAAAGAATTGGATACTAGTCACAACAGACCAATACCTCAAACAATTACAAACATATATTTACTCAAAGTTCTCTATTTATTTTCTAACTACTATTCAGGTACTCCAACCTCGCAAATGAAGTCTTCTTTCTTCGAATCACGAAATCAGGAAAGAGCTTTGTGATGTGCTCTGGAGATTTAATTACTGTTCACTGTCACTCCCGATAGCAACCCATAACCCATCACCGCCAATCTTTTACCTTCACTGATGTCCACCAAACCATTCCAAATCCCTTGGAAATTCCTTCTGGTTGATGAAACACCAAAGATCGCTGCAAAACCTCAACATCACACCAAACCCGTTCTAAACAAAACCTTCGCCCAGGCCTTAAATAATGTCTGTGATATCCCACAAAGCCAGCTCCCTAAGCCAAGCAAGAAAGGAGACAACTTTGCGATTCCAATTCCTGATGATGAGTATGACAAAGGTATGGAGGCTTGCAAATACAACTTACACGCTCGGATCCTCTGGCCTAAAGGCTCTACGCCTCTCACTGTGGTAGCTCTTCGAACAAAACTTCAACCAGTTTGGAAGAATCTGGGTAAATGGGGTATAACATCTCTAGGTAAAGGTTTTTATGAGTTTACATTTACTTCAATTGAAGATGCTAATAGTGTAAGGTCTGTTGGATCATGGAATCTCAATCCTGGAATTTTGAAATTGTTTGGTTGGACAACTGATTTTAATCCTAGCTTGCTTCAAAACTCCACTGCTCAAGTATGGGTCCGTATATATGGCCTATCACAAGAGTATTGGAGACCCAAAATACTTTTTGCCATTGCCAGTAGTGTAGGAACACCCCTGTGTACTGATGCAGTCACCAGCAAACCAACTATTGACAGAACCTTTGGGCACTTTGTTAGGGTCCTTGTTGATATGGATTTGTCCAATGAATTAAAATATAAAGTGTTGGTTGAAAGGAAAGGTTATGCTTTCTTTGTGGAGTTGGGTTATGACAACTTGCCTGCATTTTGTAACTACTGTAAGATTACAGGACATGGTATGGACAGGTGCAGGAAATTGAATGACACAAACAAACCTGTTGATCAAGCTAGAAAGGAGAAAGATAGGAAAGAAAAGCATGTAGAGGTCACTAAGGATGATCAGGGTGATAACAAGTTGGCAGATGAAGAGCAACTAGTTAATGATGCTAACTGTTCGAACAAGGAAAATCAAACAGATTTACAAGAAATTGATGAGGTGCAGGAGCCAAGTGCAGATGATGAGAGGCTGATTGCAGGGCATTACACTCATAGGGATGCAGGGGACGATGAGGTATACTCTTCTGATGACTCAGAATTTGTGGAAAACACTCCAATTGGTGAAAAGTCTGTTCAAGGCTCTAGCCAGAAAACCAACACAAGCTAAACCACAAAAACTAGCCAGAATTCGACACACAACCAAAACCACATCAACAATCAGAAAAATAACACTAGCCATCCATCACAAAACAGCCAGAAATCCAAAACCAGCCAGCCTCATAACACAAATCAAAATTCAATAGCCACCATTAACCAAGCATCAACAGAAGAAACAACTCAGAATACCCCGGCAAGAATACAGCATGACATGGATTTTCTTAACAAGGCATGGGCCAACTTAGAAGATTTGGAGGGTGATGTTGATGTTGAAGTCACACTAGAGCAACAACAGAGATGTATTGATCTACAAGTTGCGCAAGAGATCCAACACAACATTGATGAATCAGGTTTTCAAGTTGTTACTTCCAAATCAAATCAAAAGAAAATTAAGAAGAAGAGAAGCAGTGAAGTCTCTATTTCTTATGGCACCAGATCAAAGGTAGCTAACCCCCTACCTTTTAAATGAAGGTTCTTTTTTGGAACATTAGGGGCATAGCCAGTTCCCCAACAAGATTGGCTTTAAAAAGATTTATTGTTAAGCACAACCCTGACATTATATTAATTGCTGAACCATGGATCCCTTTCACAAGTTTCCCTTATTACTGGCTGAATAGCCTTAACCTCAAACTGTTTTCCCTTAACAACAGAAACAACCTCATTCCTAACCTCTGGTGTATATGCACTAAAAACTTGAATCCCACCCTAATTGATATTGACAACCAACAAGTGTCTTTCACCATTTCTGTTAACAACTTGACCTATGGTTTTAATGCTGTTTACGCCTCTACTAACTATATCACTAGAAGACTTTTATGGTCCAAACTCCAAAATATACATAACCAACACAATATACCTTGGTGTGCAATAGGCGACTTCAACTCTATTATTGGCTCACATGAAAGTAGAGGAACATACAACCCTGAAAGATTACCTATGGAAGAATTCTTCAATTGGTCAGATGTTAATAATTTGTTCCACATTCCTACAAGGGGAGTTCAGTACACTTGGACCAATGGTAGAAGAGGCACCAGACACACTGAAAGAAGGTTAGATAGAGCCGTTTGCAATCAACTTTGGCTTGATAACTGTGTTTCTCTCGCTGTAACATCTCTCACCAGACATAAATCTGATCATTTCCCCATCCTTCTAGACTTCAAAACATCATCTATTCCACAAGTTACCCCTTTCAGGTTCATGCAAATGTGGTTGCTGCATGAAGATTGTAAGAGAATTGTTAAGGAAACATGGAGTAACAATGTAGTAGGTAGTCCAATGTTTGTTCTATCTCAGAAACTCAAAGATCTGAAGCTGAAACTCAAAGACTGGAATCATAATATTTTTGGAAATGTGCACGCTCTTGTTAAAGAAGCTGAAAACAAGTTGGCTGACATTCAGGAGCTTCTGGATATTCAAGGTATGAATGATGATTTATTAGAACAACAAAAGCGAGCCCAAATCAAATTTGAAGATGCTCTCAACAAAGAAGAAGCCTTCTGGCAAGAAAGAGCTAAATCCAAATGGCACTTGGAAGGAGATCGAAACACCACATACTTTCATAGACTTGCAAAAATCAAAGCCAAAACCAAACCTATCACTGCTATCAGAGTTGATGATGAATTAATTAATGATCCAGAGCAAATTGCCACACTTTTTACAAATCATTTTCAAAATTTATTCTCTTCTAACATTGTTTTGCAGGTAGATGAGCTTGTGGAGGAGGTGATTCCAACTGTTATTTCCAACAACACAAACTCCATGCTTACCATGATTCCTTCAACTGATGAGATAAAAAAAGCAGTTTTTGCATTGAACAAAGATGGAGCACCAGGACCTGATGGCTTTGGTGCCATTTTCTATCAATCTTTTTGGAGTATTATATGTAACGATGTCTGCAAAGCTGTCACTGAATTCTTCACAAAGGGATGTTTCCCTCCTTGTTTCAACTCTAACACCATTGTGTTAATTCCAAAGACGGATAATGCAGATACGGTGGAACAATTTAGACCTATTGCTCTTTCTAATTTCAAGTTTAAAATAGTAACAAAAATCCTAGCTGACAGAATGGTCCCTATTATGAAGTCCATCATCTCAGATGAGCAAAGAGGGTTCATACAAGGTAGGAACATTAGAGACTGCATTTGCACTACTTCAAAGGCTAACAATCTTCTTCATAATAGATCTTTTGGGGGGAATATTGCTTTCAAAGTTGACATTGCAAAGGCGTTTGACACAATTGAATGGAGTTTTTTATTGAAAGTTTTGAAACAATTTGGTTTTAATAGCAAATTTTGCAGCTGGATCAGTGCTATTTTAGAATCAGCAAATCTCTCAATCTCTATTAATGGTAAACAACATGGTTTCTTCAAATGTAAAAGAGGAGTGAGGCAGGGAGACCCCCTTTCTCCCATTTTATTCTGTCTTGCTGAAGATGTTCTGAGTAGAAGCATCAAGAATCTTGTGGAACAAGGAAAAGTGGAGCTCATCAAAGGGTCCAGAAACCATTATGTTCCTTCTCACACCCTGTATGCTGATGACATTATGGTGTTCTGCAAAGCTAAATCATCATCTATTCAGGCTTTGAAAGATCTTTTTCAAAGGTATGCTGCTGTTTCTGGCCAACTGGTGAATCCTGCAAAATCAACTCTTTATGCTGGTTCCATTTCACATACAAGAGTCAATCAAATCTCAGCACAAATTGGTTTTAAAATTGGTAGCCTCCCTTTCAATTATCTAGGAGTCCCCATCTTTAAGGGAAAACCGAAAGCAATACATCTTTCCCCCATTGCAGATAAAATCAAAAGCAAGCTAGCTGCCTGGAAAGCATCTCTTCTTTCTATTGCTGGGAGAGTTCAGCTGGTGAAATCAGTCATCCAAGGTATGTTAATCCATAGCATATCAGTATACTGCTGGCCAAAATCCCTTCTGCTTGATCTGGAAAAGTGGATTAGAAATTTCATATGGAGTGGTGATGTGGATAAAATAAAATTAGTTACAGTCTCATGGAACAAAAGTTGCAGACCTTTATCCCAAGGGGGTTTAGGTATTCGATCTTTGACAGTGCTAAATGAAGCATCTAACCTCAAATTATGTTGGGATCTTAGAAACTCATCACAACCCTGGGCTTTACTTCTAAAAAGTAGATGCATCAGAAACAACAAGTCAATCTCCTATCATATTTACTCATCTATCTGGAGTAGTATAAAGACTGAATTTGAAAATATCAATGATCATTCTTGTTGGTTGATTGGTAATGGTGTCAATGTGAGCTTCTGGAATGATAATTGGTGTGGTGTTCCTTTATCTACCACTTTCAACGTGCCTGATCTTATATCACAGAACCTTCAAGCATCAGTTGCAGATTTCATTTTTAATGGCAGATGGAAAATACCCTTGTCTGTGCAATCTAAATTCCCTAGAATCAATTTCATTGTTCACCAAGTTACAATTCCAGTTGGAGATATTGAAGACAAGATAATTTGGAAGAATACTGCTAATGGGGAGCTTTCTCTTAAGGAAGCATACATTTTTAAATCACCTTGTGGTCAGAGTGTTCATTGGAGCAATTTGATATGGAACAAAGATATTCCTCCCACCAAATCTTTACTTACTTGGAGGTTAATGCATCAAAGGATACCTACTGATGAAAACTTAATGGTAAGAGGTTGCTCCTTGGCCTCTATATGCTCTAATTGCAATCAAGCTGCTGAGACTTCTTCTCATTTGTTCTTTGAATGCATGTTCGCAAAACATCTTTGGAATTGGTTAGCTGGAATCCTTAATATTTCTTTAAATATTATGGACTCTAATGATGTATGGAAAATCTGCAAGAGAAATTGGTCTGCGCAATGTAAGGTGGTAGTTCAAGCCAGCATAATCAATGTCATATCTGCCATATGGTACAGGAGAAATCAAGCTAGGTTCCAAGACAAGTGTATTCATTGGAAGATCATCATCAACAATGTCATCTCGTCTGTCCATTTATCTGGTTGCAACACAGCCAAGACTTCATCTCCGGATATGATAGAATTTAGAATCTTGAAACATTTTAGAATCCCAATTCATCCTCCCAATGCCCCTCAGATTAAGGAGGTGATCTGGTCCCCCCCTATCTTCAACTGGATCAAAGTAAACACGGATGATGCTGCTACTAAAAACCCAGGTAATGCTTCTGCAGGAGGTATATTTAGGGATAAGGAAGGTATATGTATAGGTTGCTTTGCTCAAAACCTTGGAAATATGAATGCTTACCATGCTGAGCTTATGGCTGCCATCATTGCTATGGAAATCGCTCAAACCAAAAATTTCCAACATCTCTGGTTGGAAACTGACTCTCAATTAGTTTACTTGGCTTTAAAATCTTCTTCAATCATTCCTTGGTCCATAAGAAATAGATGGCATAATTGCTTAAATTATGTTAGATCCATAGGTTTCACATTTTCTCATGTATATAGAGAAGGTAATGCTTGTGCTGATGGCATGGCTAATATTGGCCTCTCATTACCCCTCAATTTTTTGACTTGGCATAGTTCCATTCCTGATGAAATCAGGGGGGAGTACATTATGAATAGGATGGGCTTACCTAAGTTTAGGTTTGTTAATTTCTAAAGAGGTTTTGGCCTAGTCCCCCTTTTCTTTTTTGTACTCTTTTTTTCTTTTATATGAATTTGGTTTGATGCTTAAAAAAAAAAAAAGGTACTCCAACCTCAGATATAATGCATCATCTTTGTTTTTCACTATTTGTGATTTAAGAATTTTAATATAGAATTGATTACTCTTTTCCATAATATTTATCATGCATTTGACCATTTTACATATATTAATAAAAGATGAAACGTGAAAGAAACATAATTGTTATTTTACTAATTTATTCTCCTTTTTTTATGAATCATTTACAATTTTTTTTGCTGCATAATATCTTAGAAGTAATGCACATGTTATTAATTAGATTTTACAATTAAAAATTAGAATGGAAATTCATTGACATGACAATAAAGACATTTTAACTATCTTGGCATCCTAAAACTACTACCTTTCATTTCCAACACTTTAATGAATATTATAAAAATGAAAAACAAATAGTACATCATGGGGGGATTATGTAAAAATAAATAAAAAAAATCTCATGCTTTGGAATGGCTAGGTGATATGCAGTTTGATAAAGTCGATATTATGTGAGAGGAAGAGGACGCGGAAGAGGGTGAGGAAGAGGAGAGAGGTGCAAGAAATATCAAAGTGTTTGAGTGTTTTTCTTTTGCTTTTTGCTTGTTGTTTTGATTTATGACTTTTTTTGAAGAAGAAGAATAAGAAGAAGAAAATGAAGAAGAGGAAGAGGAGGAGGAGGAGGAGGAGGAAGAGGAAGATGAAGAGGACGATCAAAGAAATATCCAAGTGTTGAGTTTTTTTGTTTGCTTGTTTTTTCAATTTATGACTTTTTGTTGGTTTTAGTCCTCCAATTTATTATTTATTTTTTTGTTTGTTTTGGTCCTCCGTTTTATGACTTAGTCGACCTCTATTTGCCAAATCAGTTTTTTTTAACAGCAACTAAGAGTAAGGACTAAAATCAAAACGTTTGCAACTTACATGTTTTTTATTTTTTAAATGCATGAACGAAAACCAAAAACTTGCCAACTACATATTTAAGCCAAAATTATATCATGTTCAATAAATTTTCAAACTTACTCTGTCAAGATAGAATTAGTTTCTAATATTTCTCTATTCCATCTTCATTTTTTTTAATGGCAATATATATATATATATATTGGCACACCCCAGACCCCATCTGGAAGATGGACACCACGCCTCACAAGATTGAGTTTGGTAGGAATTCTATCGAGGATAAGCTGCCAGGAGAACACAACCACCTTCGAAGGGGTCCACAACTTCCAAACCTAAGAACCGCCTGCAAGATCTCTACCTCGGGAGTGCTCGTAGCCGACAAACCTTTACTGAGATAAGTATAAGCCGACTTAACCGAGAACTAACCATCAGGACTATGGGTCCAAGACCACACATCCTCCCTAACTACACGAGAGTGCCTGGACACAACCTCAAGCAACTCATGGATCAAATCAGTCTCCCAAACAAACATAGATCTCCTCCATCTAAGATCCCAAACCCAGACACTCTCCTCCCACCCCCTTAAGGCCCCCACTCTCCCACCACCCTGGAGAGACAACCGAAAGATCCGACTAAACCTAACTCCGAGGAGAACCGACCCACACCAAGGATCGTGCCAGAACTGGGTCGAAAGACCGTCCCCGATAACCCTAGCCACCCCCTCCGAGAACCAGTCCCCCACAGCTTCCCTATCCCTCTAGAAGGGAAATATTCGACCACCACGAGGATGCCCCACGAAGGCCGGAAGGCCTACCACCAAGGTGAGGAGAGGGAAGACAACAACCGTAACGGGAATATATGATATTTCTCCAGATACCACCATCTCCGAAAAGATACCGCCACCTCTATTTGGCCAAAAGGGCAAGGTTGAACTGGCGAAGGTCCCTGGCCCCCAGCTCCCCTCTCGTTTCGGCTTACAAATCACCGAACAGGGCACCCAAGGAATGCTTTATTCCATCTTCGATGGTGTCTGGATTTGAAAAATTGGTTCTTCATGCTTTTCATCCCATTTTGTGTGGCTTCTCTAATTGCAGCAAGACTTGGTTCTTCACAAATGTAAACACGTCAATATCAAAATTCCCCTCAAACTTACAGATTAAAGCACATATGTTTACCATCACCGCATTAAGATAGTTGAGATCCACGGAGTCATAAGCCTTTTCAAAGTCAACTTTAAACATAAGCAATTCATTATTCATTTGCCGCGCTTCATCCACCGCCTCATTTGCAATAAGAATGCCATCAAGAATCTTGTACATGTTTATTTATGTTGGCGTCTTGTTAACGAGTGTCCCCGTGCACTCTTTAAGCATGCTAAATTAAGAAATTATTACTTAAAAATGTTAAAGTTTTCAATTTCTAATGCACTGATTACACAGACTTTCATAAAAAGTTACCTTTTAAAGCCCTTAACCAGTGCCCCGGGGACACTAGTTAACATTCCCCTTAAAATATAAAGAAAAATTAATTTTGGTCGATAGGATGGTTAGATTTTTTGTTCATACAAAATGTATTTGGATGTTAGTCTACAGTTCTGTAATTACTAGATTATACTTGAATTTTATAGTAACTTTTCATTGAAATTATTGGTTCTCAATGACCTTACATTGGTCTCTATCTCCTAATCAAAATTTTAATTATAAAAAATAAATAGCAACAAAATAATTAACTACAATAATACTTATTAGATGTAAAAGCTACACATATGCATGTAAAATTCCACCGCAATACTAGAGACCTTAGGAATACAACATGACTTTCTTGAGAGATGTTAGATTTAACGATAACAATTTAAATGAAAGTCTACCAACTGATTTTATCAACCAGCTTCCATAACATGAAAATCTCACTTTTTGCAACAATCAATTTGAAGAACCATTCCAAGATCAATTGACAACTCACATTGATGCACTCTTAGATTTTACATCAAATGAGATTATTGTTTCTCATGAACCATTCCTAGATCAACATGGGATGTCTCTTTCCTAATCAAAATTTTAATCATAAAAAAATAAAGAACCCAAGAATAACAAACTTGGACACTTGTCAAAAAAAGAAAAAACTAACTTGGACAGTACAATCATATACTTGGATGTAAAAGATGTAAGTTTAAACTACATAACATTATGTTTGTACTATCATTTACAATACCCATTCTAAATTTCAAGTCCCTTGATAATTTCATATAAAATTAAAAATATTATTAATGTTGTATGAAATAAAGACATTATAAGTTATTATACAAAATTACACTTCGTTATAATTTGAGAAAGATACATTACAAAAAATAGAAAAAAAAAGTAATAAATGGTAAATAATATGATAGGAAAATAAAATATTATTAACGATTCATATTAATATTGTAAAACAACTTATAAAATAAGACAATTTTATAATTTAACTATTTATTTTGATTGGGTGTTTGAACTATCCTAATTAAGTATTTGTCTTTCCTTTTTTTCATTGTTGAATTAAAGGTGAAATTCCAAAAGGGATATTGGGTGATCTTACACGATTGAACACACTGTACCTTGACAATAACCAGCTTTCAGGCAACATATCGTTAATATTAATATGATGTACCCAAAAAAAAAGATTAACATGTGATGTTAATTAACATATTTCTCATATATATAATTTTGAATAAATTTTAATAAAATGCTGACTTCCAATGATTGTTGTTGTTGTAAAATTAACTATTTTACTAAAATAGTAAGGGTTCACCTCTAGACCTTTTTTGACAAGTACATATTCGACAAAATTTTACTTTATATCTTAAATATAATTTTTTTAGTAATGATAATGTTTAAATTTTAAGTCTTTTATTCTAATTTTTCTTTATGAGGATTTCTATATATTGCTAACTGTAAACACGCGAATAGATAGCTAAACCAAAGCACATGAAAACCAAACATCTTCCAACATAAAAAATAAATATCCAACGGTTGAAAAGCATTCGTGATATTCCACGAAAGACAAATTTGTTGTATTTTTTTTTTGACAAATTGTTTTTTTTTATTTAGCTTTTTACCTTTTTATTGTTCAGTCCTATTTATCACATGACATGAGTATACGCTAGCTTTGCACGCAAAAAAAAAAAAAAAGGAAAAAGGTAAGTGCTCAAGTTCTCCTTTATTTTGAACAAGAGTAAGGATCAGTATTCTACCAATAACCACAATTATCATCACAATAACATTGTTTCTTATCCATTTTCAGGTTCGATACCGAAAGAGATTGGCTATCTTGATAAACTTGAGACACTATCATTGTTTAACAATAACTTAAGTGGATCTGTTCCTTCCAAAATCTTCAACATGTCATCACTAACAGACTTGTATCTTGATCAAAATTACCTCTCCGGAATAATTCCATCGAATACCAGATATAGCCTTCCTAACCTACAATATCTACACTTGAATGATAACAATTTTGTTGGAAATATTCCAAATACTATATTCAACTCTTCTAATCTTATTGATTTTCAATTGGATTCAAATGCATTCAGTGGAACTCTACCCAGTATTGCTTTTGGAGATTTAAGGTTCCTCAAATTATTTTCGATAAATGGCAACAATTTGACAATTGAAGATTCTCATCAATTCTTCACTGCCTTGACAAATTCTAGATATTTGAAATATCTAGACTTATCAGGTAATCATATACTCAATCTTCCTAAGTCAATTGGAAACATAACTTCAGAATACTTCGAGGCAGGATTATGTGGAATTGGTAATATTCCCTTAGAAGTTGGAAACATGAGCAACTTGCTACATTTTAATCTTTATGGGAATAATATAATTGGACCAATACCTGGTACATTCAAAGGGTTGCAGAAACTTCAGCAATTGAGTCTTGGCAACAATGGATTACAAGGACCATTTATTGAGGAACTTTGTGAAATGAAGAGTTTGGGTGAGTTGTATCTAGACAATAATAAGCTCTCTGGAGTTTTACCAACATGTTTGGGAAATATGACTTCTATTAAAAGGTTATACATAGGATCTAACAGACTGAACTCTAAGATACCTTCCTCTCTTTGGAGTGTCATAGATATCTTAGAGGTAGATTTGTCCTCTAATGCCTTCATTGGTAATCTTCCACCTGAGATTGGGAATTTGAGAGCAATTATACTATTAGACCTATCAAGAAATCAGATTTCAAGCAACATTCCAACAACCATCAATTCCTTACTAACATTGCAGAATCTCTCCTTAGCAGAAAATAAACTGAATGGATCAATTCCCAGATCACTTGGTCAAATGGTAAGCTTGACCTCCTTGGACTTGTCCCAAAATATGTTAACTGGTGTTATTCCAAAATCCTTGGAATCACTTGTGTATCTTCAAAACATCAACTTCTCATATAATAGATTACAAGGAGAGATTCCTGATGGTGGAAATTTCAAAAATTTCACAGCTCAATCATTTATGCATAATGATGCACTTTGCGGCGATCCTCGCCTTCTAGTACCTCCATGTGGTAAGCAAGTTGAGAAATGGTCAATGGAAAAAAAGCTTATATTGAAATGCATACTTCCCATAGTTGTGTCAGCCATTTTGATTGTTGCTTGCATCATACTTTTAAAACATAATAAAAGGAGAAAGAATGAAAATACTCTTGAAAGGGCTTTGGGAGCTCCAAGAGGAATATCCTATTATGAACTTGTGCAAGCAACTAATGGATTCAATGAGAGTAATTTCCTTGGAAGGGGGGGATTTGGCACTGTTTATCAGGGGAAGCTTCTTGATGGTGAGATGATTGCCGTTAAAGTAATTGATTTGCAATCAGAGGCAAAATCAAAGAGCTTTGATGCAGAATGCAACGCAATGAGAAACCTACGACATCGTAATCTGGTAAAGATTATCAGCAGTTGTTCAAATCTTGATTTCAAAGCATTGGTGATGGAGTTCATGTCAAATGGAAGTGTGGACAATTGGTTATATTCATATAACTATTGTTTAAATTTCTTGCAAAGGTTAAATATAATGATAGATGTTGCATCTGCATTGGAATATCTCCATCATGGTTCTTCAATACAAGTGGTTCATTGTGATCTAAAGCCTTCCAATGTCTTGTTGGATGAAAATATGGTTGCACATGTTAGCGATTTTGGTATTGCCAAGCTCATGGATGAAGGACAATCTAAAACTCATACACAAACTTTGGCTACTATTGGATATCTTGCACCAGGTCATTTCTTCTGTTTTACTTCTTAACATTTTCTTCTTTATGTTTTTAGTCCTAACCAATCTATTTGATTTTGTCAAAAAAAGGATCTACAATACACACCAGTAATCAACATTTTATATTTGTAATTAATGTGTACATAGTTTGGATCTAAGCCTTATTGTTTACACTATTTGATAACTAGTATTAACATGCAGAGTATGGATCTAAAGGAATTGTTTCTGTCAAAGGAGATGTGTACAGCTATGGGATTATGCTAATGGAAATCTTCACAAGAAGAAAGCCAACAGATGATATGTTTGTTGCAGAACTAAACTTGAAGACATGGATCAGTGTATCATTGCCTAATTCAATTATGGAGGTCATGGATTCAAATTTAGTCCAACAAACTGGGGACCAAATTGATGATATATCGACTCACATGTCATCTATTTTTAGTTTAGCCCTGACTTGTTGTGAAGATTCACCTGAAGCAAGAATCAATATGGCAGATGTTATTGCGTCGCTAATTAAAATCAAGGCTTTGGTTCTTGGCGCAAACAGGGTCTAGTTATTTTCCTTTTGTACAAGTGGAGTTTTTAATATTGTTTTTAAACTGATGGCTTGCTCTTTTTGTTTGTCCTTTCAATTTTCTTTGTTGTTGTATGTGATTGAAGTACATTTTTTTTTTTATTTCTCTAGCTTTTAAAAGAATCGGCGGCTGAATAAAAGATCATCCCACAACCATGTAAAATGGGGTTTGAGGGTCAGGTTTGAAACCCACTTATGCAGTATCCCATCTCAGTTTATTTTCTCTCTAATTTTAATTTGATTTCAGAATCTTTGTTTCCAATTGTTTTAGAGTTAATAGTGGACTATTTGGAGGAGAGTAGTGAGGCTCTTGACTCCTTGTTGTATGATATTGAAGTACATGATTTCCCATGAAGCTTTGGGTCTTCTATTACTGAATTTGACCATGATAACCATTTAATTCTCCAAATATTTTGTTTTAATGGTATTTTAGGTGGTTACTACTTTTTTTAGGTAATATCAGTTGGTTACTACTACTTACTAGGTTGCTGCATAATTGTTCAGAAAAACATAGTTGAACTTCATGTGTATCAATTTAGAGACATATAGGCTCAAATTTGATTTATATTTTAAGCTCAAGTTTGGTAAAGAATATTAGGAAGCATAAGTATGACTTAACAAAACCAAGATGATATTTCCTTTCCTACCATGTTTCTCTCAAGCTTTAAGTCACTAATACAGTTAGAAAAGGGTGAAAGCTTCATGTGTTAGTATATATCTTAAATACATATTGATGATAAGTGTGAATACGTTGGTGGCTGAAACATAGAAGAATTATATATTTGTTGGCAATGCATTCATGTTGAGATAATATTGTAGGAGGTTTGCAGAGCTTAGCCAAGTATAGTGCTTTTTATACTTTGAAGTTCCATACTTTGTGGAATCTGAGTATAAAGGCGAGAAATTTCCCGTAAGTTTAGTATCCTAAATCTGAACGAAATGAATTGGATAGCATAAATTCCCTGTCTGGGACCAATTAAAAATTAAAATGCAAAAAGGATGAACTATATCAACTCGAATTCTGAGTTTGAGGATTTCAAAATACCCCTTAATTAGTGAGAAATATAGAATTCTCCGTTCTCTTTGCTCTTTTGTCCCTTCGCTTTGCACTTCCCTCAGCTCTTCATGTGGTGCTTCACGATTAGCCATGGTGCATTGTGGCGCTTCACGATTCTCCATGGTGCAGTTTGGTGCTTCTTTTTCCTCGTGGTTCTTACGGAGTCAAAGAAAATACCAAGGCCAGAGAACTCAGACATGTCAAAACAAAATAATTGCTCTAAGAAGTTCAAGAATATGAGTATCTGGACTTTGTATTCACTGGTTTTTGCATGTTGTCATATGTACTTAATAAGTAGTGTGAATTTGGACGAGGTTGCTGTTGAGGTACTTTGTGGTGGAATGTCAATGCATGAGCTCATTGGACTCAACTAGTTTTATACTTGCATACTTCTTGCATACTTTTTAACTAGTTTTTTTGCTGCAACTATTTTAAGTTAGATCAATATACTTGATTTGATGACTAATTTGACTCAAAATACTCAATTAGGATTAGGAATCTGAACATAATTTTGATTATTGAGAAACTAATATGATTGACGGACTCGGATTTTATACTGCCATTGCAACGTTACGATTTGTACATTGGTCGTTGGATTATTCTCAAGATTGAGAGTATTATGCCTCAGTCATTAAATCAATACAACAGCTGAAATGTGGCTAGATCAGGGTCTTACTATCGACTACTTGCTTTGAATTGATTGTCTTAAATGGCTATATGTTTTTGAGTGTGGATTTGCACCTTAGTCGTTGAATTGATTTTATGACTGTGACTGCAGCCCTCAAGTTCAACCCGGTGAGAAATGCAATATAGGCATGGAGGATTGTTGAGCCCAAAGTGGAGTCAGTTGACTTGAGCCTATGGTAGCAGGTTGATGCATCATGTCCATACCGTACGTATGGCACACTTGACATTCCAAGGTACTACGACCACCTCCGCCACCATTACGGCCACCACGGCCACCGTACGTATGCAGGTTGATGCATCTTGAGCCTTGGGAGTAACTGAGATCAGTGACGTCATCTGAGGGTTGAAAAGAATTGTCCGGAGACAAATTTGTGAGTGGAACTGAATGCGGACTACTGGACGCCACTGACGAAGCAACGATAATTGAAGGAATTGATTTCTTACAAAACCTCTCATTTCGTACTTCATGTCCAAGAAGTACGAGTTTCAACTTCAATGATGGAAATTAAACCAAATCTCCAACTGATAAGTGAAGTCATAACCTTGAGGCAAACCCTCAAGAATCACATCCAAGTATTCTTTAGCTGAAAGAGTTACAGTAGCTGCTTGCAATGAATCAATTAGGTATTGAACGTGAGCAAGAATTCAGAAACAGAACCTTGATCAAGTTGCGTAGCTCGAAGCTCAGATTGCTACTGTTGCGATTTCACATATCGGTATGTGTTTGCAAGAATGCATGAATTTGATCCCAAAGTTTCCATGAGTGCTTGCTTCTGATCACAATTGTGAGCATTTCTTTGGAAATCGTTGACTGTAACCATGAGAGAAGAATCTGATCTTACACTTCACAAGCTTATATTAACTTGATATGCATCGCTATCATTGAAGTCGGCTTTTCCTAGTGCCAACAATCACTGTACTCGTAAAATAAAAGTAACATAAAAAGCACTTCTGGTGGAATACCCATCCAAAAAGGATAGAAATGTTGTAAAGAAAGTAATAGGTAAAAGGACAAAAGGTGGATAACAAAGACGGTGTTATTTACAATAATGATACGCTATAGCCAATTCAATTAAAAATCATTTGTTCTGGTAAATGTAATAGGCTTCCTGTATATTTCTTGAGATGGTAATAACACTAATGAGCCACGAGTTAATCCTATAATTCGGAGGAAAAGAAAACTGGAAAAGATTCACGGACCCTACACTTTAGAAACCTTATATTGAGAAGTGGTTTGGATCAATTTCCTGAGGGCATTTGACATGATTATTTTTGCGTTGTAAAATTGTCCATTGCAATTTCAAGCAGAAAATTATGCTGGTCCTAAATCTAAAAAATTCTATTAAAGATCCAATCAAGTAGTAGAATCCTTTAAAACATTAAGAGGGAAAAGATGGTTTGTGTCAATACTGAAACGACGTTTAACGAACCTCAGTGAAAATATCAAACCACTTAAGAGACACAGATCAGACATTTTATAACAACCAAAAGTGCACAGAATATATTATTGCAGCCACGATGGGTTACTTCCGAGGCCCAAGGGCTTATCATCAAACCAAGCACAAGAGAAAGAGATAAAATAATGCTGCAAGGATAACAGCTAAAACAAAACACTACCTGTGTTAGCTATACGGGATTCTTACTATAAAGAGCATTGTTCACAAACCAACTTGCAAGCTGATCCCATTTGCTCTGTTTTCTTCCATTAACAGAGATCCTGTACTCGGCCGTCTGAAAATTTTATTTTATAACAGAAGTTCATTGAGATATCAAATATCACATGGGGAAAAATAAACTTAGATCACTCAAATATTTACCTGATATTTACTTGGCTCAAGATCTAACAAAACTTGCTTTGTTACTTCAGCCAGAAACCTTCCTGCAATACGGGTAGTTTTAAGCTATTACGGAGTCGAAAAACATCAACTAACACTTCTAATAATCATTTGGAGTTCCTAAACTTTATACTTAAATAATAGGAATCATTGTCATTTCCAAACTAACCCTGGATAAGATTTTCCTGCTTTAAAAATATCTCTCTGAGTCTACTCTGTCCACAAGGATTATACTTTAGGTTGAATTTGTCAAATCTATGAAATGTGCTCTTAATCGCATGGCCGTCCAACAAATCCACATTCAGATCATATCTGCATCATAATAATTGGTTAACCTCAACCAAATCACAAACCAAAACCCAGCCCAAATACTACGGCCTATATTATGTCAAAAACTTAAAAGTTGCGCTAATCTTGTATCTGTGTTTTGTTGACTTTCCTACATTTTCAAATGAAACAAAAAATTCTCTTCAACAAAATCTTCATGTTGTTTGATAAACTTCTTTCTAATAGAAGCTTGTATTTTTTATAACTAAAACAAATGGACTTTTCATGCGTGTTGCTAGCATTCCTCTAAATGCTAGAACCAAATGAGTTAAATCTGGATGGACAACAAACTCCCGATCTGCATTCAGTAACAGATGAAGGCAGAATTTCTGTATTATGATCAGATGCATGTTATAAACAAACATTTTCCTGAAGAAACCGTGGCCTGTGGTAGTATGCAGAGTGAACATTCCCAATAAACATAGCTTTAAGAATGTAATCCATATCAGTTAAGAAATTGGTTGTGCTTACATACTTAAAATTGGATAGCAAGGAAATAATCATTACAATGCCATATTGTTAAAACTTACCAGTTTTATACTTGCAAAAACACGTATGAATTCATCTTCCATCTTAAAATGGTGCTGTTTTCAATACCAAAAAGTTAGTAAGTCATAACATTTTCAGAGTTAGTTTCATTTCAACAGGCAGCCTTCCATGGAGAGACATTTTGCTTGTAAACTTTTTATTTATTTTTTTGTTTTTGAGTTTTGACGGTAATAAAAGCAAATTCGTTAGCTCTGAACTAGAGAAAGATGTATTTGATACTGGCTCTGATATCTCTTTCTCCTTGTTTAATTCAAACATTCACAAACAAAATTTTATATCCAAATCAACCTCACTTTCACCATAAACAAATCCAAATCTCAGCTCTCAACAACATAAACTAACCATTGAATTGATAACGCGGCAGTGATAACTTGCAGCGCAAATTATCTGTTTTCTAAAGAGAGAATTAAGAATTGAGAGAAAAGAAGAGAAAGTTCTTATTGATTGAAAACTTGTTATTCACATTAGCAATGAAATTAGGTTTACATCATACTTATATAGAAGCTATGTACATTACTTGCTAAAATAGTAATTATTCAAAACAAACAAATTTGCTTAAAATACCTAACAAACATAACAAACTTTTTTAACCACTTTCTATCTTAACTAACTTGAGCTTATCTCGACTAACTTGAATTAAAAACTAAAATGATTTTGATTAACTTTTTGCAGAAAAATTCCAACCACAGCTTAAGCATCTCAGCAACGGAGTTTTTCCAAAGATAAAAAGTAGTTCAACTCAAGGCCAACACGACAAACACCTCCACGCAGAAGATGACGAAGAATCAATAAACCAAGACAGAAACGGATCATCCAAAAACGCTAAATGGACAGTTGAACACATCCCAGAATACGACAAGATCATCCGTCTCAAAAGCTGTTACAACAAATATTTAACAGCATCAAATCAGCCTTTACTTCTCGGCGTCACGGGCCAAAAAGTGATTCAAACACTGCCAAGGAGACTCGATTACTTGTCTGTGGAATGGGAACCGGTTAGAGAAGGTGCACAAGTTAAGCTGAAAACGAGATATGGGAATTTTCTTAGAGCTAATGGTGGGTTACCACATTGGAGAAATTCTGTTACCCATGATATTCCTCATAGGAGTTCTACTCATGATTGGATTCTTTGGATCTTCTACTCCTTCCGCTCTTTCCTTCAAATCTGATCGGTTTTCTAGACAAGAGGTATGTTTTATGACTTTCTCTTCAAGTTTTCAATTGGTAGTTTAATTCAACAATTCGTCAGCAAATCACAACCAATTATATGTGTGAATTCAGTAGTTATGATTTAAGTCAAACATGTTTTTATGATATGACGGTTATGATCGATTGACAATGTAAAAAAAATCTTTCCAAGATGCCAAAATCTGTGTATTTGTAGCCAAATTAATTGTTAAAGTTAAACTATGGTATGAGTCCTTAATAATGGAAATTATAACGAATTCAGTGCTGTTTAATTTTGTATGTTAAATTAGTTTTTGAATGTGTAATTTTTGTTAGATCTTTAGTCCTGACTCGAGGACTGATTTCACTTTCAATACTTGACTTGAGTTTGAGGACTAATTTGACTCAAAATACTCATTTAGGATTAGGACTATGCGCATGATTCTGATTGTTGAGATACTAATATGATTGATAAAACTTGGATTCTCTATTATCTATGTAACCTTGAAATCACATCTTGGTTGTTGGATTAATCTTAGAACTGAGAGTGTTATCTCTCAGTCATTAAGTTAATCCAATGGTTGCAATGCGACTAGCGTTTCAGAGACAGACGAGGGTCTTATGATTGACTATTTGCTTTGACTTTGATTGACTACATGTTCTATAATGTTACTTTAAACTGGATCCTGTTTAAGGGTACGTTTGTTTCAGCTTTAAAAAAAATAAATAGATTTTGAGTTAAAAGAATCTAGAGATTCTTTTTTAGAGATTTTTTTAAAAAAATCTAAAGTTGTTTTGTTTGTTTAGTAACATAAAAATCAATTTTTAAGATTTGAAGCTCTTACACTTAAGTTTCTTGTATTTAGAGAAAAACAAATAGATTCTGAAAAAGCTACAAGAAATAGATTTTTATTTTGAGGCTAAAAATAATTTTTTTAACAAAATGAATTTTTAAAAAATCTGAAACAAACACTATAAAAACAAAAAAAAGTGATTTTTTAGTCCAAAAAATAGATTTTTTTTAAAAAATCTGAAACAAACTGGCTCTAAATTTAGTTTTGGTTAATAGGAGCCTTCTCAAGCAAAATAATAAGGCAACGAATATTCACTTACTTTAAACTAGTCCCTCTTATAGATGTTCATAAAAAAGTTAAATGAAAGGGTTTATGACAAAATTGAGATGCAGAAGCTAATTTAAATTTATACAAGAAACTGTTGTTGGAAAAACTTATAATTATTGTGATTTTATTTTTCGCAAATGCGCTTTGAGAAGTTTATCCAAAATACTTCTATAGTTATCTAGAAAATGAAATTGTTATTTGGTGTTTGTTGATTGTAATGAACTAGTGTGATTATTTGACATTTTTTGTGATGAGTTTGCAGTCAACCGATAGTGTTGGTTCCCTGCCAAAGATGGAGGGGAGAACTATGGTTGAAATATATAATATTTTCTTTTATTGTTATTCTATTTTAATAGTTGTTTATTTTTTCTTATGTCACTCTTTAAATTAAGGAGTTGATTAGTTGTATTCTCTCTTATAAAAGGAGCATCATTTTCATTGAAATGAATAACTTTAAGGTTATAGAGTAATTTCTACATGGCATCAGAGCTCTCAATTTTGAAGGGTCTTGCTTCCGCATAAACCCTAGACGTCGTTATTACGTTTTTTCTTTTTATATTCAGAAAACACTGTTCACGTCGCGTACACTTCGACGGTACTGTTCATACCGCGACACTGTTCATGCGCACTATTCGTAAAAAAAATAATAAAAATTCTGGAATTGTAGCTTGCAATTTTTGAGTCGGATCAAAAAGTGAAAATAGAAAGGGGATGAATAAATCTAAGGCCAGAAGAGAAATGATGCGGAAAACGGAGATGATGGGTAAGTCAATTTTCAACTCATCAACCGAAGGTCGTGCACTACAAGATATTTCTGATCAGGGGCAGCAATCTTCCTCAAACTCACTTATGTTCACCAATGAACAACTGTACAATCTTCTTGAGTCTCAAACTACTTCCTGTATGTTTTCTTTTGGTTCCGTTGCCCAAAAAGGTAATTTTTTAGAGTCAGCCTTTCTTAGTGTCAAACCAAATCATACTTGGATTGTTGATTTAGGTGCTACCAATCATATGACACGAGAGTCCAAGTTGTTTTCTTCATATAGTCCTTCTGCAGGTAATTTAAAAATTAAGATTGCCGATGGTTCTCTTTCAGCCGTGGCAGGAAAAGGTTCTATCATTATTTCTCCATTATTAACTCTTCAAGATGTTTTACATGTCTCAAATTTGTCGTGTAACCTATTTTCTGTCAGTAAATTAATCGAGGATAAAATGTGTCAAACTCATTTTTTGATACTCATTGTTTGTTTCAGGATTCAATCTCGGGGAAGATGATTGGCAGTGCTAAGAAGAATGGGGGACTCTACTACCTTAAAGATGAACTTGAAACTGAACATAAACATGGACAAATAAGTTCTTTCCCTGAATCCTTTTTTGTTTCAAATAATAAGGATGATGTTATGTTGTGGCATTTAAGATTGGGTCACCCAAGTTTCAAATATTTAAAAACTGTATTTCCGAAATTGTTTGTTAGTAAGGATTTCTCTTCTTTTCAATGTGAAATTTGTGAACTTGCAAAACATCACAGAAGTTCTTTTCCTGCCCAAACGTATAAACCTTCAAAACCTTTTTCTATTATTCATAGTGATGTTTGGGGGCCTAATAGGATTAATTCTTTATCCAACAAAAGATGGTTTATCAACCTTTACTGATGATCACACTAGACTTTTTTCGCGTCATTTTTCGGAGATCAAGACTATTTGATTAGCTTTTGACTCACTAATTTATTTCACGACTTTGAAAAAATTATTTAAATTAGATGGGGTCCGGGGGTTGGTTACATAAGAGGAAGGTGTTAGCACCCCTCATGTTCGTAGTACTCTACGAGAATCTTTCGACGTTATTTCTTTTTGTGCTATAAACTTACTTAATTTTTTTTGAGGAAAAGGAGAATGATAAAGAAGCCTATTATCTACATTTTTTTATTTATTCGGAAGGACGAGTGCCCTTTGCCTACGTACCCGTGAGGGATCAGAACCTCGTAGTTCGGGGTAAAAATTGCCGTTTGATTTGTTTTGTATTTTTGATTAGTTTTTGAAAAGGTTTTAAAAGAAAAAGCCAAGTGGCAAATGAGTATTTGTTTGTATTTTTTATATAAGAAATTGGACTCAAACTGAAATTGAATTGATTGAGCTTTTGCCTACTTCTCCCGTAAATCATGCACTCCATCATAGGCCCCCGCACCCCCTGAATGGAAGATGGGTTCTTCATTTTGTGGAACCGTACGAATCGCAGGTGCTGAATAGGTCATAGTAGCTCGAGGAGCTGTTGCAAGAGGCGGAGGAATAGGAATGACATTTTGAGAAGTAGGAAATTGAGCTTTTGAAACATAAGGGCGGAACACTTCACCAAGGCTAATAGGTACACCCCAGGGACGACCTTCAAATATGGTTTGTTGTTGAGTATTGAAGGACATTGTCCAACCAGGAATAGTAGAAGGACCCGCTTCAGCCTGAGTGTTGATAGGAGGAGGAGATGACACATTCTGTGCAGCCCTCAGTGTTCTCACTAATTCAGTCAATTCATTCACCTGAGTCTGCATGGTTGCCATCTCGTTTATCTTAGCCTGCATGGCTGCCACTTCTCCACTGAGTGCCTGATTCTCTTTTTCAAGACCTTCCATTGATGCTTGCTCGAGTGTTGTATGTGCGAGTCGGTTTTGGACTTTGGACAGTCGGACAACTTTTGGAACGGGTTGACCTTTTATGGAAAAGAAAAACTTGTGAGACTCGGATTTGAAACTATGAATGCAGTATGATGCATGATATGTTTATGCAAAAATAGACACATTTTTATTTATCGAAGGACTTGTAAAAGTAGTTTTGTAAACATCATAATTGAAAATTTCATTAAAGTACTGCAAGATAATTCCCTTTCTAACAAATTGAGCCAAGGGATAGACTCCAAAGTATAAAGGAAAGCTAGAAAATGAGATAGAAGCAAGTAACAAGTCCAAAAGACTCCCAGGCTCTTTAGGTCGGTGGATCATCAAAATCGAAATGTGCGCCGGAAAAGAAATCCATACGCTTCCTCTTATTAGCATATCGGCCAAGCAGCCTGTCCTTCACTAGGAGAAGTTCATCCCTCTCGATCATTTGTCGTCTTTGCTTAAGGATTTCGCGTTCCTTCTGTTGCAACTGTCCACTCATTGTTTCCATCTTGAGCATAGCTTCATCGTACTTCCTCTTCCAAATGGCACTTTCATGTTCTAACTCAGTGAAGCGCGCCCGGTACTCCTCCATGGTCTCAGGGGGTAAGGGAAAAGGTATTGTTGGAGTAGTTGAGGTTAAGGACCTCAACAGAGGGTAAGGCATCCCTATCTGAGTAGCTCTATCAATAACCCATTGGAGGTAAGATTCATGGGTTGTACTTGACTTATTTCCCAACTGGTTCCTATCCCTCTTGGCAATGGAATGCCAAGCTCGTACAAATTGCGCTTTCTTGTTCCCAACATCCTCTTTATAGAAGAAGAAATCACGGTCTAGAATGAGGTAAAGAGGGTTCATCTTCATAGGGTATCCAAACTGGCGTCTGGCGAGAACTGAGTTATAGCTGATTCCCCCACGTATCCCAAGAAGAGGTACATTGTTGAATTCTCCACAATGGTCAATAATAACTTCCGGGTAAAGCGTTGGGTTGAACCAAACTATATCAGCAGGGGTAAGGGCCATGCTTTTCTCAGACCATGGAAGCTTCTCTGGTCTAAACTTAGAGCGAGGTAAGTGTGAGGTAATCCAGATGTGGAGTAAAGGCGTACAACAAATGATAACTCCACGCTCTTTGTCGGTAAGATCATGGATGGAAAAGTAGGTACCGACGAGCAAGGTAGGAACAGGGTTTTGGGTTAAGAAGATTTGGATGGCATTCATGTCGAAAAAGTTGTCAACATTCGGGAAGAGTACAACACCATAGATGAGCAAGGCGAGGATGGTTTCAAAGGCATCGACATTGGATCTTTCGGCAAAATCGGTGGCCTTTTGGTAAAGGAAATTGAAGGGTAGGCATTGGAGGCCTCCTTTGGTGGTTAGGTGTTTTTTTATGTCGGATTTTTCAATGTGAAGAGCAGCTACAATGTCTGGGACCTTAGGACCGGGTTCAAGACCATGGAAGGGTACTTCGTCGAGCACGGGTAAACCAACCCAGTGAGAATATTCCTCCAGTGTAGGGGCAAGCTGATAGTCTGGGAAGGTAAAGCAGTGGTAAAGAGGATCGTAGAACTGAACTAAAGTGTTGAGGAGCCCTTCGTCGACATCCATCTTGAGAATGCTGAGGAGATGTCCATACCGTTTTCGAAAGTGATGCGGGCAAGTCAGCATCTTTGCTAGTTTCCTTAAGCTCTCTAGGTCCAGTTTCTTGAATTTATATCCATGAGTTCTTCTTACAACACTCCCCATACCTATGATGTTTACAAAAAGTTTATATAAGTCCTCCGATTTTTGATGAAAAAAGAAAGTTTATGAATGAATGCATGTATGCATGATTATGCTAAAGTACATAGAAAACATGATCTAAAGTACATAGAAAACATGATGTGGTTAAGTCCATAATGTTAGAGTTGAGGGATAGTACGCCGTAGGGTAGGGACTATGGCTTCATTTGTGCCTGTATCACGGGTTCTACCAAGTTCCCAAAGTCCAACCCCCTCCGAATTTTATTGGATGACGGGACAACACCCGGTCCAACAACGTTCATAGGAAAGTCTCGTTTGAGTGTAGCATCGCGAGTTGACTAATACCAAGACAACACCTGGTTAGCCACCGCACTACATCCTAAGAGGCCAAGATGGGTTAAGGGTAACTAAAGGTCCTTAGCTTTGATGGAAACTTAAAAGCAATAACGTCTAAACGTGACAACACACGCCGACATATACTAATTCAAGATCCTCTGCTAAGTGTGGTTATATCACATGTTCCAAAGCACGAGAATACTCTCGGAATGTCACTATGATTCTACCACTGCTATCTTAAATTCCTCTCAAGCCCGGGTTAGGACTTGTCTCACCACTCACGTTTTAGGAAAGAGAAAGAAGAAGAAGAGCATATATACACGTATTTCCATCTTTTATTTTTTGTTTTTGTTAAGCAAATTATAGCACAAAAATTTAAACAAAGTCAAGTTAGGCTTAACCCTCGAATTAGTCCCCAGTGAAGTCGCCATTTCTGTCGCGTCATTTTACGGAGATCAAGGCTATTTGATTAGCTTTTGACTCACTAATTTATTTCACGACTTTGAAAAAGTTATTTAAATTAGATGGGGTCCGGGGGTTGGTTACATAAGGGGAAGATGTTAACACCCCTCATGTTCATAGTACTCTACGAGAACCTTTCGACGTTATTTCTTTTTGTGCTATAAACTTACTTAATTTTTTTGAGGAAAAGGAGAATGGTGAATAAAGAAAATAAAGAAGCCTATTATCTACATTTTTTATTTATTCGGAAGGACGAGTGCCCTTTGCCTACGTACCCGTGAGGGATCAGAACCTCGTAGTTCGGGGTAAAAATTGTCGTTTGATTTGTTTTATATTTTTTATTAGTTTTTGAAAAGGTTTTAAAAGAAAAATCCAAGTGGCAAATGAGTATTTGTTTGTATTTTTTATATAAGAAATTGGACTCAAAATGAAATTGAATTGATTGATATTTGATTAAGAAAGAAATAGAAGAAAAAAAAGGAATCACTAGATTTGTGGATCGAGGTTTATTGTGAAAAATGTTTTTTGTGATTTTTTTGATTTGAATGTTTTTTGTTGTTTTTGAATAATGATTAAATTAAAACTAACGGAGCAAGAAAATAAAACGTAGGTATTTCGTGGTGACATTAGATCACCACGAAAACCTTTAACCTAAACTAGAGAGAAAATAAAGGCGTACACACACGCACGCACACACCTAAAACTATTCCATTAAGCCTATTATACATTCTAGAGTCTGCAGGAAAATAAATATGCAAAATAAATTTACATTAAACCTATTTACATTCTAAAATGCGAAAAAAAAAAAACAAACGATATAAAATAAATATGTTGAGCGAAATAAGAAATGCAAACACAAAAATAAAATAACGTGCAGCGAAATAATAATGCGGTAAAAAAATGCATGAGGAAATAAACGAAAAGAAACAAAAATATGAATACAGGGGCGGGGCGCGGTAATTAAAATAGGGGTGTGCAGATTATGGAAAGGGAGTGAAATTGGGCCTTAGAAACTACAAGGGCGTGTTTGGGCTCTAGATATTAAACCCAGGCCGTCTGATTGAGATCAGACAATCCTGATGAACACTAGAAGGATCTAACAGCCTAGAGGGGCGAGGGTGCACGCTAAGGCATGCACCCACGCACACTATAACACAACGAGCCTATAAATAGGCTGTGGGGCAATTTTCTTTCATTTTTACCACATATTTCTCTCTCTTCTCTCAAACGCTCTCCCTTCTCTCTTCTCTCACCCCCCCCCCCCCACCCCAACCTTTCTTCTCCGGCGAGAAGGTAAGGGGTTCCGGCGGCGGTTGGCCAGCCGGTACAGCGGCGCCAGAACCCTAATTCAATTTTTCCTTTTTTTTTTTCGCTTATCTTCTTCTACTCCTTCTCCTGGTTCTTATTCCTACAGTCAAAAATCCAAACAAAACAAATTACAAGCCTGGATCTAAAAGTTAAGATGTACTACCTTTCCTTCGAATTTCTTTTCGGATTTGTGTTGATTATGGCTGCGTGGCTACGTGACTGCGTCGGATTTTGGATTATTGATTGAGATTCGGTTTGATGTATGGTTCGTGTGGTGACAGTGCTTGAATCGGTTGCGGTTGGGAACAATTTAGGATGATGGCGGTTTGGAGGTTTGGATCGGGCGTGTGGGTTTATGAATTGAAACGTGTTGGTTACCTGAGATTGGTTTTTGAAGTTTTGGTTCGAAACTGTATTGGTTTGTAGTTTGAGAATGTTTGGTTTTGAGATGTGGCGTTTCTATCTTTTTGGCTGTTCACTGTTTCTGTTTTTGTGTATCTGGCTCTTGTGTTGTTTCGAATGGGGTTTGTGGAATTGTTGATGGATTGTATGTGACGGTGGGGTTTTATTTGATTTTTGTGTTATGGTTAGAATGTGTTTGTACTTTGGATGCGGTTTGAAATTGATTGAGATTGTGGTAAATGCTTGTGATGTTACTGTGTTTGGATTTGGAACCGAAACCGTATGCTTGATGGTTATGGCCGTGACTGTTTTTGTGTTGTGCGTGTGTTAGTGTTGATGGGAAAGTGTTTGGTTTTTTCGGCTCTATTGTTGTATATTTCTAGTGCAGGTTTTCGTGATCGGTAAATGCGGCCTCCCTGTGGCTGTGTGTGCAGGTTGTTTTTATAGCCTTGAGTAGGGTTTCCGAAACAAACAGAACTCCTTGCTTTTGGATGATATGAACGCTTTTTTCCCGAACTCGGGGAGGAGAAAGAGATATCTGTTGCTGAACCTTTGCTACAGGCGTGAACTTGGACTGCTTTTGGACTGATTCGGACTTATCACAATAAAATGAATAAAAGAATATACATATATATTTTTTGGGTTTGGACAATTAAAAAAAGAAATAATAAAATGACAGTGATTAAAATTGAATTGAAAATGACTAATTAACTAAATAAAATAAAATAAAAAACTAAAATTATAAAATTAAATAAAAGATGGAAATGGATTAAAAATAAAAATTAAAGAGTGAGAAGAGGGCCCGAATCGGAACAAAAAAAATGAGGTATTTTAAAATACCTCTCTGTCGAAATTTCGTTCGAAAAGTCAGTGATTATCAGGCCAAAAGACACGTGTCAGTGGTATCTTAGGTCAAAAAATGGGGTATGACAACTTTGTTGGGTATATTTATTAAAAGAAAAATCAGAGGTAGAACAGATTGTCAAGAATTTTATTAAATTAGTGCAGACCTAGTTTAAGACCACTATATAAGTTTTCAAAACTGATAATGGAACTGAATATTTTAACACAATTTTAGGAAACTTTTTTTATGGAAAATGGGATAGTTCATCAAAGTACATGTGTTAACTCTCCCCAACAAAATGGAATAGCAGAGAGGAAAAATAGGCACCTTCTTGAAGTGGCTAGAGCCTTACTTTTTTCCACTAAAGTTCCAAAATATTTATGGGGTGAGGCTGTTTTAACTGCTGCACACTTAATAAATCGTATGCTATCTCGTGTTTTAAACCTTAAGACTCCTCTCGAAACCGTTTTAAAATTCTTTCCAACTGCCCCTATTTCTGCCGATATGCCTCTAAAAATATTTGGATGCACTATATTTATCCATGAACACAAACAAATAGGAAAACTTGAACCTCGTGCTATTAAATGTGTCTTTGTTGGATATTCCCCTACTCAAAAAGGATATAAATGTTTTGATCCCAATTCTAAACGGTTGTTGGTAACTATGGATGTTACTTTTTTTTTAAAAATAAACCTTTTTTGAGAACGATCATGTTCAAGGGGGGAAATCAAATGAAGATTCATCTTTTCTTTTTTTAGGATTTAATTCTTTCCGAAAATATGTTTATATCACATAGTTCTAAGCCATTTGTACCTAAAGAGAATGCCCCAGATACTGTAAGTGAACCTACTCCTTCCATGAGTGAGGATGTCACAGAATCAGGGGCAACAAACCAAAATTTTAATAATGACTATTTGAAACCTAAAGATAATCAAGAATTGATTCAAATGTCACAACATGAGCATTCTTATAATGAAACAGAAAGAAAGTTTAGAAAAATTGAAGGAACTTGGAAAGGAATAATTTATAGAAGAAGGAACCATGATAAGGTAGTAGGAGACTTGATTCCTCAGCACAATCATGAATCTGAACCGAGAGAGAATCAAGCTACAAAAACAAACAAAGGTAAAGATAAAATTTCTCCTGATTTTCATGATCCTATTCTTGATATTCCAATAGCTCATAGGAAACCAGTTAGAGCTTGCACCAAGCACCCCATGTCTAGGTTCGTATCATATTCAAATTTATCCTCCTCTTTTTCTGCATTAACCTCTCATTTGTCTTGTATAGAAATTCCAAAGAATGTACAGGAAGCTCTAAATGTTCCAAAGTGGAAGGAAGCTCTGTTTGAGGAGATGAGAGCACTTGAAAAGAATAACACTTGGAATGTTACGACTTTACCGGTTGGAAAGAGAACTGTGGGTTGTAAGTGGGTGTGTACTGTAAAATACAACTCTGACGGTTCAGTAGAAAGATATATGCCAAGACTGGTTGCTAAAAGGTTTACTCAGACATACGGCATGGACTGATCTAGAAGAAGAAGTGTACATGGATGATCCTCTAGGCTTTGAAGAAAAATTTGGGTCAAAGGTGTGCAAATTGAAAAAATCTCTTTATGGTTTAAAGTAGTCTCCAAGAGCTTGGTTTGAAAAGTTTACTCAATTAGTAAAGAAACAATGATACACTCAAGGGGAATCAGATCACACTTTATTCATAAAGTACACTCCTGGTGGAAAGATTAATATTCTAACTGTTTATGTTGATTATATAGTTCTTACTGGAGATGATGTGACATAAATGGAGAGACTAAAGAGAAACCTTGCAGCAGAGTTTGAAATCAAAGACTTGGGATCTCTAAAGTATTTTCTTGGCATGGAAATAGCTAGATCAAAGAAAGGAATATCAGTGTCGCAACGAAAGTATGTTCTTGATCTCTTACAAGAAACAAGTATGAGTGGATGTAGACCTGCTGATACTCCCATGGATCCAAATTTGAAACTTTGGGAAAAGGGGGACACACCTGTCGACACAGGAAGATACCAAAGGTTAGTTGGGAAATTGATTTACTTGGCACATACAAGGCCTGACATTGCTTTCCCCGTTAGTGTTGTTAGTCAATTTATGCATGCTCCTTATGAAGAACACCTTGATGTCGTCTATAGAATTATGAGATATTTGAAGGCTGCCCCCGGAAAAGGCCTATTCTTTGGAAAAACCAATGATAGAAATGTAGCTATTTTTACTGATGCTGATTGGGCAGGATCCATTAAAGATAGAAAGTCGACTTCAGGTTATTGTACCTACGTGTGGGGAAACTTGGTAACATGTAGAAGTAAGAAGCAGAGTGTAGTTGCTAGAAGAGGCTGAGTTTAGAGCAATGGCCCAAGGAATTTGTGAGGGTCTTTGGATTCATCGAGTTCTAAAGGAGCTAAAGATGACAGTAGAACTTCCATTGAAATTATATTGTGACAACAAGGCCGCAATAAGTATAGCTCATAATCCAGCTCAACATGATCGAATAAAGCATATTGAAATCGATCGTCACTTTATAAAAGAGAAATTAGATTCTGGAATACTCTGTCTACCTTTTGTGCCTTCAAATCAGCAAACAGCTGATATTTTGACCAAGAGCTTAGCAAGGACAAGTTTTGAGCATCTCATAAGCAATTTGGACATGATTGATATCTATGCACCAACTTGAGGGAGGGGTGTTGAAATATATAATATATCCTTTTATTGTTATTCTAATTTAATAGATGTTTATTTTTCCTTATGTCACTCCTTAGATTAAGGAGTTGATTAGTTGTATTCTCTCCTATAAAAAGAACACCACTTTCATTGAAATAAATAACTCTAAAGTTATAGAGTAATTTCTACAACTATATACTACCATGTTGCTGAGGATAATGGATACGTGGATGACGAGAATGTGCAGGGCTATTCCTTGGTCTTCAATGGGAATGACGTTGAGCAGCTGACTGGTAAGTTCGCGGAAGAGACGGGACTTGATGGAGTTATTGTGTGTAGTCGAAGTCCTTTGAATGGAAAACTTTACCCTCTTCGTTTGCATCTTCCTCCAAACAATGTTACCATGCAGGTTGTTTTGGTCCTTCCTTCCTCAAAAGGTAACGTTCTCGTTTCTCTTGTTTAATTTTATTTTTGTGAACGTTCAATCTTCAATTTGACATGCATTGATGTGTATGTTCAGTATATAGAAAGTAGCAATTTGGTATTCATAGAAACTGTTGTCTGAAGTACATATTAAGTTGTAAGACATAAACACATACAGTGCACATGACTTTGACATGTAGACACTAGGAGTGATTTGTCGTAAAATAGGTTTGATAGATGGCACTTGCTTCATTCTTGCATAATTGGACAGTACTTTTATTCTTCCTCCTCACAAAACATAAACCCACACAAAGTCACAAACGCTTAAAATCTGTGTCATTCGGTCAAAAAAATTGTTGCAAAAAATTTCAAAAGAAAAATGATAAAGTCTTTCAAATCATTTACTTCTTGTTGTTTGGTAATTGCACATATTCTCTACAATAACTCGTCTAGCATTACTATAAATTAATGAAATTGTTTAGATCTATTTCTCTGTGTCGCTGCAGATTCTTCATTAATCTTATGTGTCACTACAGATAAGAGCAAAATCACGCCAACAGTGCTTACAAATCATGTCATGATTGTTCATAATTTTGAATTTCTTCTTTTTGCACTCCCCAAATCGTGTCGCAATGCTTGCCAATTGTGCCACATTTTTGGACGAATTGAAATTACTATTTTTGAGTGGAAATCTCTGAAGCACGGGTACTCCAATTTGCAAAACGTATCCGTACCGATGCTACGCGGGTACTGGTACTCGTACGGTACGCGTACAGTACGCACGCATGACGCACCAATATTTATTTTTTTGTTTTTAAACCTTGGTACTGTTACGGTACGGCGGTGGTACTCGCATAACCGTTTTTTTCTTGAAAAAATGAGTCTTTTCATAAGAATTAATATGAATTATTTTTTTTTTTTCATGAGAATTAATAGCAATTATATTTTTTTATAAACTCTAACATTTCAAGAGCCACAACAACATTTACTAGACTCTGGAACTGCTGCTACTTACTTAATGTCTACTTTTTCTTGTCGTCTGCCAATAGTTGTAGAAGTAGAAAAGTACAACACTCAAGCCTTTTCTTGTATCTTCTTATCTTCCTTTTTCGTATTCTATAAAAACCAATCCTTCCTTTTTCGTATTTTATACTAGTCTTTTCACCGAAGATGAGGAAGGAAATAGTGAAATTGACACTGTTGGAGTGTGATTTTTCCTATTTATGCATAGATATTAAGTTTTATCCCATACTTTAGTTTTTCAATTTGGATGTTTTAGCTTCATAATATTTTTTTTGTTGAATTTTTGTCGTCATTTGAGCAATATAATTTTCTCATGCTATGTTATTTTAAATTTTAAAAAATATATTATCCTAACGTACCCGTACCTTTGTTTTTTGAGAAATGACGTATCCCGTACCCGCACCCATGCAACACAGGTGGAAATCATGTCGCGATGTCACTTAATCGTGGCACGATTCTTCATATGTCATACTTTGATTTTCATCGCTTTTGTTTAGAACTCAACATGTACCCACTAAGACCTTACTAAATGACACTAGAAATGTATTTAAAAAACTAATATGACAGTATTTTCTCGAATCCTCCAGGCCAGATACTACAATTTTTGTCCAAGTGACCCTTATCCCTTTTCCACAACTTCTCTCAAGTGAATATATATCGGGTGATCACTCAATTAACATACAAAGCTTCCATATTACCATAGACTTGAAAAGTTTCTAAACAATTAATCAAAGTTAATATTACAATTCACACTTTTGAGGTCTTTAAGGGTTATAAGGTGGCTTAAGTACATGTGGGATATTTTGTAGAAAGTCTAAAAAGAAAAAATGGAGTTAAGTAATCACTATTGTCCTTGTTCTGTTCTAAACAATTTCAATCCTATTTCATTACATGCAACTCAAGCTTGAATACATGAAAACTTTTTACTTGATACTTGATTTTTGTCTATTTTTTTTGTGTAAATTGATCTTAGATGGTTCATTTCACTTTTTTTTAATATTCATTTTTTTGAAGAGACATTAACGATCTCTTAGTTTTCTAGTATCCTTACCCCAAACTTAAACATGTGCTAATTCTAAAAGTAATCTCAAACTTATAATCAAATCATGGTTCCATGCAACACAAAACATTCATGTAACTCAAAACAAGGGGTTAAACATTTTAATCGAAGGTTTCTTGTGTCACCGAAACAAAGGGGAATAGTTCAAGGGGGTGTTTGATGGTGCATAGGGCCAAGTACTTTTATTTCAATTCTTGATGAACCTTGGCTTGTTAATGGTGATCGTATTGATGGTAATATGCCAAACACATACCATGTTCATAATTTTTATGTTTCTAGTCTGATGGTTCCTACGTGTAAGGTATGGAACCATAATTTGATCCATCAAGTTTTTAGCCCGAATATTGCTTCTAGTATTTTGCGATATATTTGATTAGGTGTCAGATGACAAATTGATTAGGAAAGCTGAAAAGGATGGCGAGTATTATGTAAAAAGTGTATATAGGCTTTGTATGGAAGGTTTGGTGGATACATCGCATCTTTGAAGACCATGTTTCTGAGTTGGATTTGGCGGTTAAAGGTTCTCCCGAAAATCAAACATTTAGTCTGAAGAATGTGTCGAGTTTGTTTGCCTACACAAGTTCATTTATAGGATAAAGGTGTCTAATGCCCTATAGAGTTTGTTAGTTGTGTTTCTTCTTATTAGGATTTGGCTCACATGTTTTTTACTTGCCCATTTACAATGCAAGTTTGGATTCTGGTCGGCCTTTGGAACGACATTCAATAGATTGTCAGTGACACTAGTTTGGAAGCAAAATCGATCTTTTTGTTGTTACAACGTTTCACGCCAGAACTGGATACTTGTATGGCTAGTTTGTTTTGGAGTTTATGGAAGAACCACTACCTCAAAGTGTGGATGATGTTACAAAGATAGTTGCTTAAGTAGTTGATAAAGCTCATCATTTGTTGGAGGAGTGGACACTTGAAAACGCAACCACCAACGATGCTCGTTACAATTAGCCCCAGGCTACCACTCCTTGTATTAATTGCAACAACCACAACAAATTCCATTGGACAATGATCTACATTAGCAGACGCGAACACTTCCGTTCGTGCTTCAACTTCTTTCCTAGCTTCTTCTCGATGGCAATTCCCTTAGCGTGGGCGTCTCAAATGCAACATTGATGCCTCTTTCTCACGCCAATTAAATAAAACAGGTTTTAGAATGTGTTTACGTGACAGAGATGGGGATTTTGTGTTGGCAAAAACTCTATGCTTTACTCGTTGGTGTCTTTTGAATGTCGGTGAAGTGCTTGGTTTATTTCATGCTTTAGAATGGCTTAGTGATATGCAGTCTGATAACATCGATTAGTGGCGGAGCCAGTAATTTTGTAAAGCCTGGTCAAAATTTTGACCGCAAATTCTAGTGACAGTTGTAACCATAGGTAAAGGTCCATAATGTTTTTAAAATGGTCTCTTTAGAATTACCTACGGTTTTGTCCGTAGGTAAAGGGGGAAAACATGCAGTGACAACCATTTGGCAATGACAAACATATTTAATTAGCTACGGAAATTTGCCCTATGACGGAATTTGGATGTCCCTAAAAGTCAAATTTATTGTAGTGATACAAAGAAAATACGGGTTGAGCCCGTGTGTGTGCCCAGGCTAGCTGGGTGGTAAAACCGCCCCTAACATTGACCTTGTGCTCGATTCCTAAAATGACAGATGCCTTCCATAGTATGATATAGGCATGCAAATACTACGAAGTTTGGCAATATCATCTCAGCCTCAAGGAATTTATTTGTTTCTCATTTTACAAACTCTCAGTTGGAGTTTAATAGACGACAAACAAATGTAGTTGCTCAGGCCCTTGCTAGGGCGACCTCATTATCATGACAGTACCTTCATTTATTTTGATATTCCTTTTTGTGTTTATACTCTTATTTTTAATAAAATGTTATAAGCATCTCTCTTTCAAATAATTAAATCAAGTAATTGAATCAATTAAATAATTTTTATGTGATATTTTTCATCTCAAGTTTTTTTTTTTTTTTTGATTTAATCAACTCTTTTCTATTTTCGTTTTATCTTTCTCTTATACTAAATAATCAATCAAATCTATTATATTCTCACATTTTTCTTTCTTACCTATTTCTCTCTTCACAATTTCTCTTCTAAACAAAACACACCCTAAAAGAAGATGATAATTTTATAAGAAATAAATATATATTTCCGCAAAAATATTTTATAGATTAAAAATATACAACTTTAAATAAAATAAAATAAAATAAAGTTTAATTGGTCCACTTTGTCATTAAAAAGAATAATACAATTATTTTACACATATATGTGTTGCTACATCAATTAATGAATATAAAAATACGTAGATTGTCATATTGAATTGCATGTGTAAAATAATTATGCATTAACAAATATACTAATTGAACACAAATAAAAATACCATAATTGTTGTACCAAAAAAAAAAAAACATAATTGTTTTTTCCACGAGAAAAAGAAGAATTAATTTTGTGGCTATATAACAACATGAATCCGCGAAGATGAGAATTAAGAGGTAGAAAATCAATGCTTGATAGTCATCTCGGATTGTAATGAATTATTGTTGGACACATTAGAATTTTCCATGCAATTATGTACGCTATACTCTTGTCCTTTTTTTCTTGACTGACTTTTAAATTGCAACTTTGGAAAAAATCATTCCAATTTCTATCTATCTAGACTTGGTTGATTTGAAATACTCTCTGCATGAGAATCTCACATTTACTCAAAACGACAAAAAGTGGAGAGTGAAATAAACGTTAATATTATTAAGAATAGCGTAGGAAACTCATTTTTAAACCACTATATATTATCTCTATCGGTCCCTTGCCTCGTCTCTCATTCCACAACACTAAGTAAAAATGGTGAATCTATTATCTCGTCTCTTATTTTTTTTGCTATCATTGCATTGTTTTGTGGCTTCCTTAGCTGCAAATACAAAAAACATCACAACCGATGAATCTGCTCTTCTAGCATTCAAATCACTAATTACTTCAGACCCCTATGATATGTTGACTAATAATTGGTCAACTTCCTCTTCTGTATGCAATTGGGTTGGTGTAACTTGTGACGGGCGACACGGTAGAGTCCACAGTTTGATTCTCCGAAACATGAGTCTTAGAGGTACCGTTTCTCCAAACTTGGGGAATCTGTTCTTCCTTGTTATACTTGACCTCAAAAACAATAGCTTCGGTGGTCAGTTTCCTAAAGAGTTATGCCAATTGCACAGATTAAAGGTTCTTCATATTAGTTTTAACAAGTTTGAAGGTGGAATTCATGTAGCCTTGGGAAACTTATCACAACTTCAATATTTGTATCTTGGTGCTAACAATTTTATTGGTTTTCTTCCACGATCTATTGGTAATCTTCGTCGGTTGAAAAAATTGCAAACTGCCGGGAACAAACTGTCTGGACCCATACCTCAAACAATTTCAAACATGTCTTCACTCGGATTTCTCAGTTTATTTGAGAACTCCTTTTCAGGTACTCCAGCCTCAGATATAATGCATCATTGTCATACCCCAAATTTGGACCAGGGTCCCTGCTTTTTGCTCATTTTTATTCGCATTTTTGTTGCGTATTTTACCCGCATTTTATCTGCATTTTACATTTTATTTTGTTCATATTTTCAAAATTCTATTTTATACGCATTTTTAACTTTCATTTTATTACTTTTATTCGTCTTTTAAAAAGCCCAGAAGTTTCGTCGTTTCAAACAAAATTTCGACAGAGAGGTATTTTAAAATACCTCATTTTTTTTTGGTTCCGAAAGGGACATTTTTTTTATTGTTTTTAATTCATTTATTGTTTGTTAATTTCTCATTATCTAACTTCCTTTTTTACCTTATCGTGACTTCATTTTTATCTTGTTTCTACTTTTGTTTTTATTCTTCTTTTTTCTTTTCTTTCTTCATGTCACGTTTTAAAAATAAAAAAATGAAATAGTGTTCTTTTGGTTTTATTTCTTTTAGTCTCTTTAATGGCCTTTTGTCCTTAGAGT
Organism: Medicago lupulina; assembly: GCA_958299785.1. Classification (NCBI taxonomy): domain Eukaryota; kingdom Viridiplantae; phylum Streptophyta; class Magnoliopsida; order Fabales; family Fabaceae; genus Medicago; species Medicago lupulina. The sequence goes on from OY283143.1 coordinate 29,558,858, forward strand.
CTAGTCTGATCCAAGTAAGGGTATTTTGGTCCAGTGAAAGGGACACCTCATCTGATACACCTGCAAAATTTAACCTAATTTTACACAGTATAAATACAGCATTAATTGCTCAGCACTGGGGACTGACACTGACCAATGATTGGCAACCCGCATAAACACCTTTTTCCTCTTTCTCTCCAATTTTCAGAATCAAAAACCCAATCTCATACAACAAAACCCAAAAAAATGAAGAACAAGATGAACATTCATGAACATCAAATTTTCCAGAATCATTGTTAATCCATAACCTCACACTGTTTCGGTCCAGATTCACCAACAACAACAACTCAAACTCAGCAACCAAATCCGAACCGGATTCACAAATAGAACGAGAGAAGAGTCGAAGTTTTCCGTTTCCAAACGATTTTCCTCCGATTGAAACACTAAGGTGACCGGTTTTATCCTCTTTCTCGCATCTATCTCATAATAGGCATGTACTGTAAATTTATTTTCGAAAAATGTTTGAGGAAGTGGAAGTTTAAATCCGAAACTAAACATGTAGATCTAGGACGTTTGAGACTTGTTTTCAAAATTTTAAGTTGAGATTCGGACAGAGGAGATGAAGGAGAAGAGATTTGCGAAAAAAAATTTTAAAAAAAATGAGTTTAACACTCAGACACGGCGGCACCACCGCCGGAAACCGGCCGGCCACCGCGTCTGAGCCACCTCCTTCATCTTCTCCGGCGACTGAAAAAGTTAGAGAGAAGGGAGAGATGAGTTTGAGTTTAGAGAGAGAAAGAGTTATGGATTATGAAGAAATAAACCGGTCTCATGTATTTATAAAGCCTTTTGAACCGTTTTTTTTTAAGTGAACCGGTTTTGGTTTCCTTTAAACCGTAACTCTCCTCACCACCGTTAGATCTAACGATCCAACGGCTACTGTGCGTTTTCTCTCCCTCTAAATCTTGCGCGCATCTCTTCCTGTGTTATCTTGTTCCTTGTTTGTTCAAACCGTCAGATTTAAGATCTGACGGCTTCTGTGCCTCTTATTTTTGTTCATTGCATCTCATTTGTTTTGGTCCTCCTGATTTCCATCCTGTGGCTATGATTGTTTCTGTTATGATCAAATTTGAACCATCTGATCTATCAGATGGCTCAGATTTATCCAGACTTATTTTCTTTTGTGTTCACTATATTTTCTCTATTTTTACCCCTTTTTACTTATGCATTTTTTTTTACTCAAATTTTTACCTCTAAAAAAAGAGCATAAAAATATTTTCATTTCTTGTTATGTGTTTATTTTTTATTGTTTTCTTGTCCATTTTTGCTTTATTTTCATCTATATCTTTATGCTTTATTTTTAATTCTTGATATTTTTTTTTTTTTTTTGCTATTATCTTTTTAGTATGTATTTAGGATCTAATGTAATTTATTTTTATTTCTTGTCATTTATTTTATTGCAAGACTCTAGAATGTATTTAGGCCTCATGTAAATATCAAAAATAATAAAAATGCACCGACACATACACCGACACAATCACACACTTTATTTACCGCATTTTTTTTTACCGTAACCGTGACCGAGGCGAAAAACGAACTAGTGACAAATTAGGATTAAAAACTTGACTATAATTACCTTAAAAATGAACAACTAGTAAATTTTTAGGTTTGAGCTTTATTTACTTTTTACGCTTTTCGTTATGCTTTACGCTTAGTTTTACCGTTAGTAAAAAATCAATTTCCAAAAAAGAATCAAATAATCATAACACCAAAAATATTTTCTTAATAAACCTTGGTTTGCAAAATCAAGTGATCCTTTTCCTTTTATTTTCTTAATCAAATTCCAATCAACCTTTAAATCTCTTAAACTTTTTCTTTAATTAAAATCAAACAACTTTACATTTTTTTCTCATGCCTTGAGGCCTCTCATCTTTTCTTAAAAATCTTTTTTTCCAAAAAAACCTTAAAATCAACCTAACACACAAAAATAATTTTCAAGAGAGAACTACTTGATTTTGATCCCATCCTTTTGGGTAAGTAGGCAAAGGTTTCATCCTTTCAAATCAGTAAAAACAACCAAAAACATGCATCTTCTCCCTCTATTCTTTCACTTAGATTTTAGGCCTATATTTTACCAATAATTAAGCAAATAATTAGCATAAGATAATCTAGGTAAGAGGCTCCTTCGGAGTACCGAAGTCGTTTAGGGTGCTTAACACCTTCCCTAATCGAAACCAACCCCCGGACCTTAATCTCTTTAAGGGTTTTTTACTCGTTTTTTCCCTTCCCGCGGATAAAAATTGAGAGTTCAAAGATTGACGGATCAAAGCCAATAAATGGATTGATACCCGAAAATCACGAGCACAATCATGTTTGTTTGTTTCCCACTATTTATGATTTTAGAATTTTAATATAGGATTGTTTACACATTTCCACAATATTTATCGTGCATTTGACCATTAGTACAAAGATGTTAAGTAAAAGAAAGAAAATTGTTATTTTATTAATTTATTTATGGGTTAATATGTTTTCATCCCCTGTAATTTAAGATTCTTTCGTTTCAGACCCTGAGGCCATTTGACTTGACAAAATGCTTATGTGACATGCTGATTGTGCATATTTGATTATGTGGCACGCTGACTGTATAACTAATTTTGTTTTTAATTTTTTTAAGGGCACATGTGGCATTTTGCTTATTTTTTTAAAATAAAAAATAATATAAATGAAATTATATTAATTTAAAAATCTGAAAATTTATTTTTGAAAATAAAAAAATAATATATTTTTGAAAAAAAAATAAAAATTCTGGAATTTAATTTTTAAAATAAAAAACAACAAAATTGAGAAGAAAAAGTTCAGATTTTTTTCGTAAAAAAAAAGTTTTTTAAAATTTTTTCTACAAAAAATTAAAATTCTGGAATTTTTTTTAAAAATCTAAATATAATTTTTTTATAATTCAGGTTAAAATTTTGAAAATTATATAATTTGAAATTTTTTTTTGAAATTTTAAAGAACTATTCCAGAAATAATTTTTAAAATTTTCTATTTTACTTTAATTACTTTTATTGTCCTCTTTAGTTGTATTTTTCTTTCATTCAGATTGAAAAAATTACAAAGTATACATTTTTTGTAGATCGAGGTAAGAAATTCGAATATTTTATTTTATTTTAATTTTTAAAATCTTAATTTCAGATTTTTTTTAAATAAATCTGAATTTGTTTACGATTTTTGAATTTTTTAAATTTCAAAAAAAAAAATCTGATTTTCTTTTCTGATTTTTTCAATTTTGAATAAAATAATCTTAATTTGTTTCTATTTTTAAAATTATTTTTCATTTTTTATTTATTTTAAAATTAATATAAATGAAAATAAAAAATTAAAAACAAAATTAATTATACAGTCAGCGCGCCACATCATCCAAAAATGCTGACTCAGTGTGCCACATCATCAGGTTTGCATAGTCAGATGGCCTCAAGATCTAAAACGAAAGAATCTTCAAATTACAGGGTCTATTTCGAAAGAATCTTTAAATTACAGGGTTGAAATCTAATTTTTTTTAACAGGGGAGTAAATTGGAACTCGTCCAAATTACAAGGGGTAAAAACAAATTAACCATTTCTCCTTTTCTTTTATAAATTTTACTAAGTTTTTCTTATGAATATTGGGGCGGGGGCAAGTCATAAAAGGTAGTATAATTTAGATTATGGTTTTTTAAAAATAAAAATAAAAAGTGGAAAGAACTTTTTACCATAAAAGGCAAATATCCAACATATAAAATGACACAATTGCTAATAATAGGGGAACCGGGGGGACCACGACCACCCCTAGCCCCCATGGTCCATCCGCCACTGAATGCACATGTTATTAATTAGATTTTGAAATTAAATATTAGAGTGCAAATTCATCGACATGATAATAAAGCCATTTTAATTATGTTTTTTTTTTTTTTGAGCAAACCATTTTAATTATGTTGGCAACCTAAAACTACCACATTTCATTTGTAACACCTCAAATAAATATTATTAAAATAAAAAACAAATATTATATATTGAGGGGATTATGTCAAAACACAAAAAAAAGTATTTCATGCTTTGTAATGACTAAGTGATATGCAGTTTGATAACGTCGACTTTATATGAGAAGAATTGGAAGAGGGAGAAAGGGAAGAGGATGATGAGGAGGAAGAGGTCGAGGATATAGAGATCTAAGAAATATCAAAGTGTTGACTTTTATTTGCTTGTTGTTCCGATTTATTTTATTTTTTTGTTTTGGAAAAGGAAGAGGAAGAGGAAGAAGGAGAAGGAGAAAGAGGAGAATAAGAAGAAGAAGACGAAGAAGAAGAGGAATAGGATGAGAATTGAGAACGACGACGAGGAGGAGGAGGAAGAGGAGGAGAAAGAGAAATAGGAATAGGATGAGGACTAGGAAGAGCAAAGATAGATATCTAAGAAATATCAAAGTGTTAGTTTTTTTTTGTTTGTCGTTTCGATTTATGACTTTTTTTTGGTTTTGCTCCTCCGTTTTATGACTTAGACACATTTTTGCCGTTGTAAGGAAGATTTCTCGATCTCGATCTCTTCTTTGATCTGAATCAGTTTTCTTGTTTTTTGTTTAAATCCTCTGTCGATCTACCTAGGCGTGTGCATTGTGTTATATCTGGTTCCATTGAAACCCCAATGGAGTTTTTGTTTGTTAGTACGCAGCGGTGATGTTCTTGACTCACGGTGGTGTACAAAACCCATGGGGGTAGGTTCATTTTCAGGTTCCGCTTCAAATCTCGTCGTCCTTGCACTGCTTTACATTTTTCGAGATCCGGTAATGCTTCATGTGGGGTTCGTTAGGCTCGAAAAGGCTTTTAATGCTCACTGTGATTTATTCAGGGGCTTATATGGTTTGTGAACTTTTCCGTGTTAGTGGTAGGATCATACACCATACAAAAAAATGAGTTTGATTTATTCAGGCTTGTTTTTGGTTCGTGTTACGCTTCTGTCAATGCTTGCGAAACTTTACACATCAATTGGTAAAAGGTTGAAGTTCAGACTTGTGCATCGGCTAAGCTTGTATGATCGCTTGTTGTGGGCCATAAATGGCTAGTTAACCTGTTGATCAGCTGGTTCGCGTGGATTCGCTAATTACCATGTTGACAGTCGAATCCACCCCCCCAATTTCAATCATTTGTCAGTGGTTATCTATTCCAGTCATCATGTTGATTGACATGGGGTTGTATGGACTCGAAAGAGTCGTGAATGCTTGTTGTCATTGTTGCAAGGAGGTGATGGTACGTGATTCGATTTCGTGTTGACGATCGCTTCATTCGCCAAACTTTAGACCCGCGTTTAATTGATATAACTCTTTAGGGTTGGATCCACTTGGTGGATCTTTTTTTGTTTTTGTTTTGCCCATTAGGGTTGTTGACTAGGTCAGTTTTTTTTTTTTTTAAGGAGATTGGGTCAGGTTTTATGTCCCCTAGTTTTTATGTAATTTTTCCTTTTATTTTTTAATAATATATATGAGCAATTAGCAACAAATTAGAGTAGGTTACCAACTTAGTTGAACACTATTCTTTTTGATATCATTTTGCTCTTGACTTATAAAAAAAATGAGATTATTAGATTAAAAGAGATTAGAATAAATTGTTTTCCTATATCCATTTCATAAGAGAGTAGAAAAAACTGTTTATGGCATAAGAGATGAAAATAAACTATTTTTCTATATCTATGCCATAAAAAATTAGTTTTTTTTATTTGTAAAATGACCATTAGACTCATAAAATTATGAGTTTAACTAAGGATAATTATAAAACTTTGTTAGAGTACGATTTTCTTATAGTAGAAACACATAGCGAAACAAGGAGCATTTTTTTTTCTCATTTTAATTATAAATAAAAACCAAAGCACATGAAAACCAAACATCATCCACCGTAAAACTAAAAATCCAACAGTTGCAAAGCATTCATGATATTTTAAGAAAGACAAATTCGCTTTATTTAGCTTTTTACTTTTTTAATATTTAAATTTAATTTCATTGTTATTTTTCTAATAATGTCAAATATTGTTCAATCCTATTTATTATACCTCCGCATGCAAAAAAAGAAGAAAAAAGGTGGTCGGATAGTTTAAGTGGATCCCTATTTGTGTTCCCAAAACATTACCCATATACAAGATGAAGGATCACTATTCTACCAATAACCATGAATATAATATCATTATCATAATAGCAGTGTTTCTTATATCCATTTCCAGGTTTGATACCCGAGGAGATTGGCTATCTTGATAAACTTGAGACGCTAGATTTGTCAAACAATAGCTTAAGTGGATCTATTCCTTCCAAAATCTTCAACATGTCATCACTGATAGGCTTGTATCTTGATCAAAATCACCTCTCCGGAATAATTCCATCGAATACCAGATATAGCCTTCCTAACCTGCAAAATCTAAACTTTTATCAAAACAATTTTGTTGGAAATATTCCAAATAACATATTCAACTCTTCTAAGCTCCTTCAAATCTCATTGGAAGATAATGCATTGAGTGGAACTCTACCCAATAATGCTTTTGGAGATTTAAGATTCCTTGAAACGTTTCGTATATATCACAACAAGTTGAGAATAGAAGATTCTCATCAATTCTTTACTTCCTTGACAAATTGTAGATATTTGAAATATCTTGACTTATCAGGGAATCATATACCCAATCTTCCTAAGTCAATTGGAAACATAACTTCAGAATTCTTCGGGGCACAGTCATGTGGAATTGATGGTAATATTCCCCTAGAAGTTGGAAATATGAGCAACTTGATATCTTTACGTCTGTATGACAATAATATAAATGGAACAATACCTAGTTCAGTCAAAGGGTTACAAAAACTTCAAGTATTGTCTCTTGTTAACAATGCACTCCAAGGATCATTTATTGAAGAACTTTGTGGAATGAAGAGTTTGGTTGAGTTGTATCTAGACAATAATAAGCTTTCTGGAGTTTTACCAACTTGTTTGGGAAACATGACCTCTCTTAGAAATTTATACATAGGATATAACAGTTTGAACTCTATGATACCTTCCTCTTTTTGGAGTCTTAGAGATATATTAGAGATAAATTTTTCTTCAAATTCTTTAATCGGTAATCTTCCACCTGAGATAGGAAATTTGAGAGCAATTGTACTATTAGACCTATCAAGAAATCATATTTCAAGCAACATTCCAACAACCATCAGTTCCTTAGAAACATTGCAGAATCTCTCCTTAGCAGATAATAAACTGAATGGATCAATTCCCAAATCACTTGGTCAAATGGTAAGCTTGATCTCTTTGGACTTGTCCCAAAATATGTTAACAGGTGAAATTCCAAAATCCTTTAAATCACTTGTGTATCTTCAAAACATCAACTTCTCATATAATAGATTACAAGGAGAGATTCCTGATGGTGAAAATTTCAAAAATTTCACAGCTCAATCATTTATGCATAATGATGCACTTTGCGGCAATCCTCGCCTCCTAGTACCTCCATGTGGTAAGCAAGTTAAGAAATGGTCAATGGAAAAAAAGCTTATAATGAAATGCATACTTTCCATAGTTGTGTCAGCCATCTTGGTTGTTGCTTGCATCATAGTTTTAAAACATAATAAAAGGAGAAAGAATAAAAACACTCTTGAAAGGGGTTTGTCAACTTTGGGAGCTCCAAGAAGAATATCCTATTATGAACTTATGCAAGCAACTAATGGATTCAATGAGAGTAATTTCCTTGGAAGGGGGGGATTTGGCTCTGTTTATCAGGGGAAGCTTCTTGAAGGGGAGATGATTGCAGTTAAAGTAATTGATTTGCAATCAGAGGCAAAATCGAAGAGTTTTGATGCAGAATGCAATGCGATGCGAAATCTACGACATCGAAATTTGGTAAAGATTATCAGCAGCTGCTCAAATCTTGATTTCAAATCATTGGTGATGGAGTTCATGTCAAATGGAAGTGTAGACAAATGGTTATATTCAAATAAGTATTGTCTAAATTTCTTGCAAAGGTTAAATATAATGATAGATGTTGCATCTGCGTTGGAATATCTTCATCATGGTTCTTCAATACCAGTGGTTCATTGTGATCTAAAGCCTTCCAATGTCTTGTTGGATGAAAATATGGTTGCACGTGTTAGTGATTTTGGTATTGCCAAGCTCATGGATGAAGGACAATCTAAAACTCATACACAAACTTTGGCTACTATTGGATACCTTGCACCAGGTCATTTATTCTCTTTTACTTATCATTTTCTTTATGTTTTCAGTCCCAACCAATGTATTTGACCTTGTCTACAACAAGATCTACAACACACGTCAGTAATCAACTTGTTATATTTGTTTACACTATTTGATAACTATTATTCACATGCAGAGTATGGATCTAAAGGAATTGTTTCTGTCAAAGGAGATGTATACAGCTATGGGATCATGTTGATGGAAATCTTTACAAGAAGAAAGCCAATAGATGATATGTTTGTTGCAGAACTAACTTTGAAGACATGGATCAGTGGATCATTGCCTAATTCAATTATGGAGGTCATGGATTCAAATTTAGTCCAACTAACTGGGGACCAAATTGATGATATATCGACTCAAATGTCATCTATTTTTAGTTTGGCCCTGAGTTGTTGTGAAGATTCACCTGAAGCAAGAATCAATATGGCAGATGTTATTGCAACGCTAACCAAAATCAAGACTTTGGTTGTTGGCGCAAACACAGTCTAGATATTTTCATTTGTAAACTGATGTAAATTTTTTTCCTTGTGTAATGTTTGTGTTTGATGTTTTCAATATTGTTTTGTATTGATGTCTTGCTACTTCTGGCTTGCCCTTTCAACTGTCTCCATTGTATGAGATTGAAGTACATTATCTTCTTAATATATTTCCTTTTGCGTTTAAAGAAATCGACCAGTGAATAAGGATCATCACAGAAGCATGTAAATCGTGTGTACTGTATCCCTCTCAATTTTTATTATTTTGAATTTAATTTGAAGTTTATTAATGGTGCAGTATTTGGAGGAGAGTAGTGAGGGTCTTGACTCATTGTGTAAGAATGGGAAGAAAAGATCTTCTAATCAGTTTTTGGTTTAATATTTCTTCCTTTTGTCATAGCAGGCTGCTACATAATTGTGCAGAAAAATATAGTTGGACATGTTTGTTATCAATTTGGAGACTTGTATATGATCAAATTTGTTTTGTACTTTAAGCTCAAGGTTGTTGAAGTATATTAAGAAGCCTAAGGGACGACTTAGACAAAAACGAAGATGATATTTCCTTTCTTACCAAGTTTCTCAAGCTTTATGTCCCGAATATAGTTTAGAGAAGCTTTAAGTTTCTCAAATGTCTCTAATATAATTTTCAAGATGTGGTGTTACTAATTGAATAATGATGAAGATGTTCACAGACATATTAAAGGCCAAAGAGCATACAAGTCAATAAGAGCCCAAGACAAGGAAATATATGAAGATCCGAAGCTTGAAATCATTATCCTGTGTCAAAAGTACAAAAACAGATTATATATCCTGTGTCAACAAGCAAAATTGATGTTAGAAAAAAACAATTGCTTCTAGAAATTAAACTCTAAGATGATATATCATGCATTGTTATTGCGGCCTTTGTCTCTGACATCGTTTACAAAAACTCACTAATAAATGTACAAAGAAAAACTAAATTTCTAATGCATTGGTCCATTCACCTTTGGACTATTCTAGTTTTTGCATGATTGCAGGGTTTTCAGTTTTGGTTGAGAATTTATCTTAAAATTGGTTTGATGAGACAAGTTTACTCTATAGATAATACAGTAAAAATGTCGAAATTGCTAGGCCGGACGCCGTGACCTAGTAAGATGAGACAAAAGATTTATTTTTATTCTTGGTTATAAGAAAACTGGCTTTTGCATTACACAATTTCCTCATGAGTAGCAAAGTATAGTATAAGGGGTTTTCTTAGCTTGGACTGTGTGCAGGAGTTGTACCCTAACTTTGTAGAAGATCCTTACACATTAAAATACAATGTCTTCCGATGATCCGATGTATATTATAAGGGGTTTTCTTAGGTGTCCTATGTATATTATAAGGGGTAAATTCTTATAAAGAATGTAATGTCAATTGCTTCTTTATTTATTTTGAGGAATTAACACTTCTAATCAAAAGTGTGTTCGTGTCTCTGTCGCTTTGACCTCACAAAATGGAGAGATACACTTAGCACCTCAATTGTCATCTTGCACTATATTTTCTTTCTACAAGTACCAACATGTCTCAGAAATGTTGTAAACATTGTCTTCAGGATGAGGGTAATTTTGGCACGTGTAGTTTGATGGATTGAGAACATGAATTTCTTTCTAAACTCTATGTTGAGATTCTTTCGTTGACACTGAATTTGTTCTCGCAGTTCTCAATTACCTTAGTTTACAAAACTCATAGTTACACAATTTTGCTCCAACTACATGCGCTAAACTTTGTGCTGATCAAAGTTTTGTAACACATTCGTTCAAAAACACAAAGTTTTGTAACACATACTACATTGATAAATATGTAAAAAAAGAAGCTCATTTATAATGCAATTAAAATAGTTTTTCATAAGCTTCTGAATCTTCCATGTATGAAAGCATCTCCCGTGTCAAGGGAAGCATGCGGACGCTTCTCTTCATCTTAAGTTATGTTAAACGTTCAACCGTTTCCTCATAACTTACTTTATTTTGTAATTTGATGATCCAAGTCACCAACATAAACATGATTCAAATTTTGCAGCACATCCATTGCAATTTCCACAACAAGTTCAAATTCTGTTATGAGAAAAACACTCAAATAGCGAAAGAAAGAAAACATTTTGTGTACAGTTGAGTGGGCTATGCGCACAAGACGCATGTCAATGTCATAAGGCACACAATTGCTGCCCCAGTAAAATGTGTTTATTTTTTCGTAGGAAGAAGCCTAGAAACCCACTAATGATAAGACATCCAACCGGAAAATAAAAGACTGTAATTTAGAAGTCAGTCAACGAAGAAAGGCATCACTATTGTTGAGTGACATAACTAAGAGGACATGAGTGTAGTTGGGTGACATTATTACAATTTACGATAGACGTACATAACGTAATGGACACTTATAAGAAATTTAAAGGGTTAACTAGACTTTTGACATGTGTGACGCACGAGTTTTCTCGACTATAATAGAGACTAATAAATAATATTTAAGTCGTAAGATCATGGGTCGATCAATAAACGCAAATTAGATTATTGGAGATACAAATATTACAATCAAATGATAATAAAAAAAAATTATAAAGAAAAAAGATAAAAAGAATACAAAATTATATTGTTGCACGGGTCAATTTTATTTATTACTTTTATAGTTAAACATCAAAAATTAATGCAGTTCATGGTTCCTAACAAATTATTTAGGGTAACCGAGTTTGTATGGAAATTAGGGTATTCTGTTTGTAAACGTATTAAATAAGTGTACAACATCTTGTCAAAAAAAAAAACTCAAACAATAAGTTAAGTTGCATACCTAATAAAATTAATAAATAATAAGGATTAAGATTAAAATAATTATTAAATTTTTGCTTTGAAAAATATTCATGGTTATTAGAGAGAGAAATGAAAAACATATATGATGCAAATTTAGAGTCAAAATTTTAGGATAGAGTTGTTGCAAACCTAATAAGGGATTAGTGGGGGGAAAAAATTAAGTTAAGACTTAACAAAATTAATAAATAAGGATTAAGTAAAGGGGAATCAGTCACTTTAGTCCCTGAATGGAAGAAGAGTAGTCATTTTAGTTCCTGAATGTAGAGAAATTGCAAAATAGTCCTTAAATGTAGACTCTACAAGTCAATTTCAGGGACTAAATTGACTAACTGAGTCTGCATTCAGGGACTAAATTAACTAACAAAGTGTACGTTCAAGGACTATTTTATAATTTATCTGGATTCAGTGACTAAAGTGACGACTCCTTTCATATTAAGGGACTAAAGTGATTACTCTCCCTTAAGTAAATGGACACTTATATTTTCCATCTCAGTAAATATTTAAAATTTCGTTTTATTCCATTTAACATAGTAAAATCATATTTTGTAGTCAATAAACAATGCTGACCAAATTTTTTTTTTTTGAAGACTGAAAATAAGATTTTAATTAATAGGGACTGAATTTTTTTTAAAATATTTATAGAAATAAAAATACATATTTAACATTTGAAAAAATGGAAAATGTTAAAGGAATTATTTTTCTAACATTCTTTTTAATACTTATGTATTTTTTAGTAGGTTAAATCAATATGGTGGATTCTATATATTAAAAATTAGTCTAACATAAAATGGTGAGACAATCTCACATGAGTTTCACCAAATTAAAAAGTGAATATCATAGAGTGTTAAAAAAAAAATGTTTCTAACACTTCTCTTGAAAAAGTTAAATAGAAAACAAATAAATAAATAATTTTTATTTTGAATAATCAAATTATTTGTATTTTGGTGTTTGTTGAGATTATTGTAACCATATAAGCTTTTTTCATGTATATTTTTTTTTAAGGATTTTTCATGTATATTTATTTGAGTTTGTATTGACAACTAAGCTAATACTAATAAAATAAAATAAAATGATGATGAGTGTCCTTAAGATATTCTTTAAAGACTAGATAAAAAATTTGTATTCAATGCATCAGTAATTAAAGTATAAGATTTTTTCAAAAAATAAATTTTTTAATTAAAAATCTTTAAAAGTTGGTCTAAAGATATTTGTTAGTAAGACTCATTTAAAATTTTTGGAAACCTCTTCAATTATTGTTGACATGAGCCATATAGCCCCCAACCAACTTATCTATGTCTTTGAATCTCACATTTATTCAAAATGTCAAAAAGTGGAAAGTGAAAGACACATTAAAATTAATAGGGTTATGTTAACAAATGCCTTCAGGACGCTTGTTAAGATATTATTTAAATATATACGTTAATATTAATAGGGTTATGTTAACAAATCCTCTAAGAACACTTGCTAAGGATTCGAGAATAGGAACAATTGATAAATTTTATATAGAAAAAAATTGTTTTCTTTTAATGTTTCAATGTGTTGATTACACAATTCCTAATATAAAGTTTCCACTTAAGTCTTTTTAACAAGTGCTCCAAAGATACTTGTTAGCATTTCCCATCAATCCCATATATGCATCATCCCTTATATAAGTTTGAAGAGTTAGTCCCATATACTTATTTTTTTAGCAGGTAAAATCAATATGGATTCTATATATTAAAAATTAGTCAAATAATAGATCTTGAGATAATGTCACATGAGTTCCACCAAATAAAAAAGTGAATAATACAATGTTAAAAAAGTGTTTCTAACACTTCTCTAAAAAAAACAAGTAAAATAGAAAAATAATTAAATAACTTTATTTTAAAATAATCGAATTATTTGTAGTTTGGTGTTTGTTCAGATCATTGTGACCATATAAACTTTTTTTATGTATATTTATTTGAGTTTGTATCGACAACTAAGGTAATACTAATAAAAGAAAGAAAATGTTAACAAGTGTGTTTAAAACATTTTTAAGGACTTTAGATGCCAAAAAGTTTATGAAAATTTTATATTAAATACATCAGAAATTGAAGTATAAAACGTTTTCAAAGAATTACTTTTTAATTAGAAATCTTTAAAAATTGTTCGAAGGACATTGGTCAACAAGATCCATAAAATAAAATAAAAATTGAAAACCTCTTCACTTATAGTTCCTCCCAAATTGTATTTTCGTCAAAGATAAAGAAATCATTCCAATGTCCCCGTGAGCTTAACTCAGTTGGTAGGGACATTGCATAATTTATGTAAGGGCAGAGATTCGAACCCCTGACACCCAACTTCTCCATATTTAAAATGTGTGAGCTCCAGCCACTACGCTACTTAACCAAAAAAAAAATCATTCCAATATCTATCTAGCTAGCCATATATCCCCAAGTTCAACCAACGCTATCTCTAAATATTGCATTTATTCAAGATGACAAAAGGTGGGAAGTGAAAGACACGTTGATATTAATAATATCGTTGGAAGCTCATTTTTTAATCACTATAAATATCCTCATGGCCATCAGTACCATGCATGCACCACATCTCTTATCCAAACACATGCTAAGGAAAATGGTTAATCTGTTAGCTCGTCTCTTTCTTTTTTCACTCTCACTACATTGTTTTGTGTCTTCCTTAACTGCGGATACAAAAAACATCACAACAGATCAGTATGCTCTTATAGCATTCAAATCCCTAATTACTTTAGACCCCTATAATACGTTGGCTAATAGTTGGTCAGCCTCCTCTTCTGTATGCAGTTGGGTTGGTGTAACTTGTGATGAGCGACACAATAGAGTCCATAGTTTGAATCTCACAAACATGGGTCTTAAAGGTACCGTTTCTCCAAACTTGGGGAATTTATCCTTCCTTGTTATACTTGACCTCAAAAACAATAACTTCGGTGGTCAGCTTCCGACAGAGTTATGTAGGTTGCACCGATTAAAGATTCTTCAAATCAGCTATAACAATTTTAGTGGTTTTATCCCCCAATCTATTGGTAAACTTCGTCAGCTAAGAGTATTGGAATTTGGTAAGAACAAGTTGTCTGGACTCATACCTCAAACACTCTCAAACATGACTTCACTTGAATATCTAGGTTTATCTTCCAACTACTTTTCAGGTACTCCAACCACATATATAATGTGTCATGTTTGTTTATTTCCCACTATTTGTCATTTAACAAACTCTTTATGGAATAAACTATTTTTAATTTTAAGACTACTCTAAATCTATTATTCATTTTTCAACTAGAAAAATAAAGACTACTCTTAAAAATAACGACTACTGACAAAAAATTACTAATCCTCATACCTAAAAAAATCGAAAAAGAAAAAGAATGAAAGAAGTTAGTCTAAAAAACTAAAAGAAATAAGAGAAAGGATTATACTATAATAAAAAAATAAAAATAAATAACCCTATTTTACCGGTTAGTAACAACTAAACAAATTCTAAACTACTTAATAACATCAACAAGTAAGGAGAATTGCGTTGAAATATATAAACAATCTTTGACAACGACGTCAAAAATTTGATGATTTAATTTGGCAAATACACCAAATTATTTTCAAGTCATAAAGTAGTAAGTAAAATTGTTTTTATACGGATTGTCGTTTCAACAAGGCTACTAACAAAAATTATTGATTGCATAAAACAATTAAGTTTGATAGCAGAAAAGTAAATGTTTTTTATTACATAACATAGCGGCGGTTAGGTTCGAATCCTCTCTATTTCTTTGTTGGATTAAAGACAAGTAATAAAGCGATGGGTTTGTGGGATTTTTATGTCCCTCCAGTTGTCGAGTTTCACCTGTTGATCACAATAAAGTTATATGCGCTCTATGGGCATAGGGTCGTCAATACTACAAGGTATGTATACCTATGTAAGGTTGTTAGAGTGAGATCTTACTATCTTAGAGGTAATTGAAGCATAAGAGAGTTGAGATTTCTAAATTGTCATCTTAAGGCTCCAACTTCGTCTATAAATCTTAGAAGTACATCACATATCATTTGTTACATTAGTAGTTCTACAAAGATGTAGTCTTATGTCGTCTCCCATATTAAGGCGGAAAAAATAAATTCATAATGCAACATTCGGAAAATAGTGACCAAAGGTGTCAACTCAAGACCACCGTCTGCCCCCTGCTTTTATGTTCAATTCAAATTCTATAGGTATGTCACACTTTCTAGGATTCCTAAGCATTAAGATTTTTGCAAATAAAATTAAGTAGATCTCATAACATAACCAAATAAAATACTTGAATTAAATTGATCCAAGAAAAAAATTGATGTTCATTTTAGAACCTACCAAGTAAGGTTTAGTTACTCATGGTAACTAAAGAAAAATTATAAAATAAATAAAACATACTCTAGAGACAAAGGTCAATGAGAGACTTCTCCCTTAATCCTCCTAAGGTTTGCTTTTGTCTTGAACCGCTTAGTTCTGAAGGAGAATTTATGAATTAGAGGAGTTGTATTTATAGACTAATTTGTAAGTGGTTTTAGGCTAAAAAATCTAGGTTTTTTTTTTTTTCTTAAACCCGCATGGAAAAACAGTAAAATGTTTTTTTTTCTTGGAAGCGCACGAAAAATTTATGTGCGAGATTGGTGGAGATTTATGGTGGAAGATGATTTTTTTTTTTAAATCTACATGAATAAGGATGATTTTGGTATTATAAATAATTTTTAAAAGGAGTTGGGTGGAACTTGAAATTTTTGGGGTGTTAAAAGAAAAAAAATCTAATAATAATAGTAATAACAATAATAAATAATAAATGTATTATAAATGAGAATCAATGTAAGATCAAAATGTTTTGCTAAAGTGTCAAACGAAATAGGACATGCGAAATAGTAAATTTTTTTACTGTTATATATATATATATATATATATATATATATATATAATTATATGTGCATCAATTATATATAACAGTAAATAGTAATTTTTACGTGGAATATTACATTCAAATGTCCACAACAATCATTAAAATTGTTAGATTAGACGTTGTGGTTAGGTTTAAATATTTTTGTGTCTGTAAGTTTTTAATGTCTAATGTCATTTGTTATTCTAGCAAACAAATAAAAAAAAAACATATAAATGTATATGATATATAATTTGAATTCATATAGGACGATATGATTGTACGGTGAAAACTTAATCAGATTTATCAAAGAAAAAAAATGACCAACTTGTTCTATGTGTATAGCATGACAACTTAGGAGTAATTTTATTAAAATAAGAGAGAGAACTTAGGTGGTGTGTTATTAAGGGGTTAGCCTCTTGTTTGTGAAAAAAAAAGGGGTTAGCCTCTTCCAGTGCACGGGTTAGTGTCTCATATTTTAGCCTATTATTCTTTGTTAATTGGTTCTTAAATTGTCGGACTTTGATCGAACGATAAGTAAAAATTTGGTTAGAGTTAAACTTAAATTCTTTTAAACAATTTATTCTTTTGTATAAACTTATTAACCACTATAGTTGAATTGCTTGCTCATCCTAAGTTTTTTTTGTTAAGGTATCTCGGATTCCCATTTATATTATTTGTACTTTTTTTTTACCAAAATAAACTTATATTATTTCATTCATAACAATAGTTGTGATACAAGATGTAATCAAATCAAAAACTTGGTGACTAACATACAACTTTAACGCCCTAATTAGTATATGGGCAACAAAATTTGTTTGTCTCCCGACAAAACTGATCTTAAAGTTTGGAAAATGAGTTAAAAGTGATCTACAAGTTGACATGATGTTGCCAAATTCAGATTATTTGTACTTTTTATTTACTGAACATATGTACTTTTTTTAGCAACATAAAATATACATTTTTTGAGGAAAACAATATAATTAAAAAAATTTAAAAGAAGAATAATAAATAGCAAATAATATGATAGAAAAATAAACATTAATGGATCATATTAATATTGTAAAAGGCTTTTTGTCAAAAAAAAAATTGTAAAAGGACTTATTAAATGAGATAAGTTGTTTAAATAATGAAGTTTTTTTTTGTTTGGAATTTTGAAATAATTCTAATTAAATCTGTCTTTCCTTTTACATTGTTGAATTAAAGGAGAAATTCCAAAAGAAATCTTCAGGGATCTTACACAGCTCAGGACAATGGTCCTTGAATACAATCAGCTTTCAGGCAACATGTCGTCGATATTAAAATTCAACAACTCATTGTTGCAAGACTTTTATCTTAGTTATAATAATTTCTCAGGCAATCTTCCATCAAATATTTGTCATGGGCTTCCAAATCTTAAAGTTTTTGATCTTTATCAAAATAATCTTTCTGGTGACATGCCAACCGTTTGGCATCAATGTGAAGAGATGGAACAATTACATCTATCGTACAATGGTTTCAACAAAGGACCAATGCCAACAAACATCCGAAACATGACCAAACTTCAACAAATTTATCTTTCTAGCAACAACATGGAGGGTAAGATATTTTCATTTACAACTTTGTTGCATAACCCTGATATCCAAGATTTAATTTAAGCTTGGCCGCAACCCTTTTTGTCTCTATAAATATATCACACATTCATATTCAATTATTAGTAAAGGCAGATGTTTACTACTTTTAGTAAATTTTCATAAAACTATATATCCTCTTTTCAATTTTTTATCACTATAATATTCATGTTTTCCTAAAAATGGTAAGAGTCCAAGTATGTAATAGATTGCACACACTGCTCTAATAAAGCGAGAAAAAAAAAACGGCTGAGGCAACATGACTCTAATTGGTAAAACTAGGTATTCAACCTGTGCGTTGCACGGATTTGTTTAAATTTTTTCAATAATTTTTTATTTATCAAAAATAACATTTTTGACAATTGTACTGAATTTTTATATTTATGTCATCGTCAAGTGAATACAAAATATAAGGAGATAAAAACTGTTTTTGATCTAAATATTGTGTATTCACCTGTATATAAAAAAAACAAAAGTGCAGTTCAATAGTCGGGGGACGGTTTAGTCCAAAATTTCTTTTACAATATGTTTTTATTCAATAAAAAGTAGTGGACTATGATAAAACTTTATTTTTGTTTCCTTTTTTTCTTTTGTTTTATTTCTATCCCTTTTATTTTAATCTAACTTCAACCTTATGAAAAAATAGTGAATTTTATTTAGATTTCAGATTGTTATTCTTACTTTAGTCGATGAAATTATTTTATAAAAAAAAATGAAATAACCCCCTTTAAGTAAAAATATTTTTTAAATAATTTTTAAAAAAAATATATTTTAATAGAGTAGTAATACTATATTCATCCTAATCCCCTTGCGAAGAATATTTTTAAAATAAAATTTAATTTGATTTTTTATAGTTTTCAACATTGTATATATAAATAAATGGTGCACATTATTTTTAAGGAGTCCAAGTATGCTCTATTTACACAAGGTTCCATTTAGTCCATTTACCATGACAGATGATAGACACGTGGGAGATTTAAAGTAATTAGAAATAAACAAATCAGACATTCTCTTCCCTCACGTTTTCTTCTTCACCGCTGCTACTGTTTATAGGTCATATTCTTCTCCTCTTCACTTCTTCTTCTGCCAATTTCCATGGAAGCTCACTTTATCATATGTTATCATCAAGTGTGGATTAGGATCAGAGAGAGATTAGGATTAAAAACAACAATCACTCCACCGGTTGATGATTTATATATATATATATATATATATATATATATATATATATATATATATATATAAAATAGCCTAAATTAAAAAATAAATATATTACTCCTTGATGTTGTCAAACAATTTTTTTTAAAGATAGTCATTTTAATGTCCTATCCGGTTTGGAATGGACAATAAAAGGCATGAGAGTCCAATTTTCAAACATATGCATATCATTGGTACTTCTGCAATAGCATAATGACATGTAAATATATAGTGTGGCATGAAAATAAATATGAAACAGAGATAAGAATTTTCTCACTTGAATAATTGCATTAGATGATTTGTTTGTGGGATATCTAGGTTGATATTAATCTTTGTTGACTTTGATGATGACATGCATATATCACCTTTACAATGAGGGGAAAAAAGTTTTTAATGTGAGGAAGTTTGCACATAAATCAAACTTTTCAATTGAAAATCCACACTATAAACCTTACCTTAATAGTTCTTAACTTTTCAATTGAAAATCCACACTATAAACCTTACCTTAATAGTTGTCTATGATTCTACTAATTATAGAGTAATGTGAGAACAATGAATTTTGTAACCCCGATGCCAGCTTACATTGTCCAACATACTTGAATTGACCTCTTTTTTTTTTTTAATTTTTTTTTATAATAAAAGAATAGTTCTAGGAGGACATATATATCTATCATAGACAATTAATATAGATAAAAGACATGAGATTTTGAGTGAAAAAATATATAATTTTAGCTTAGTGATTCTAGATATAATAAAAAATCGGATGACAAATGTAACAAACCACCAAATTATAGAATAAGTAAAAAATAATGGAAGAAAAATCAATATTAATGTAAAGATGACTACCTTTTCATATAAGAAGTGACATTTCAACAAAATACACCTATTTCTATGGCCTACAATGAAACTAATAAAAGAAGAAATATTAGAAGGAATGAACATGAAAACTATCAAAAAAAAATGAAATGAAAGAAAATGTAAAGCCGGACAACCTTTTTGTATAAGAAGTTCCATTTTAACAAAATTCACCTATTTCCAAAACCTGCAATGAAACTAATAAAAGAAGAAATATAAGAAGGAACGAAAATGAAAATTAGCAAAAAAAAGTGAAATGAAAGAAGAAATGGGAGGAGGATAATAAGTAACATGAGTTGTTACTAATTAAGGGAAAATAAAAGGTTAGTGGTGGCTAGGAATTAATTGATGAAATAGAAATAGTGTAGTAGAAACAAAAATGAACAAAAAGATGAAATGGAATTGGAAGAATTAGTAACATATCTATCTATTAAAAAGTTTTGTTTAAGCCACTCTTTAACAAACCAATGATCAAAGTCAACAAGGATAGTGGGGAAATACGACATTATTCCCCTTCTGTAACATACCAATGATGGTGGGGTTTGTGGTTTTAATTGGTTTATGTTAAAATTTCTTAAACTGATACATAATTTATTCAGTTGGACTATGAAGGAATGTTCAATTAGGAACTATAAAGAATGACATTATTGTAAAATATAGTGGGTCATGTTCAATTAGAGATGAGAAACTTTTAAAAAAATAGAGATGAGAAACATCTTTAAAGCATGCCACATTATCACAATGAAAGCCTAAGAATAGTTCAAGTTTCTAATTCAAATATATATATATATATATATATATATATATATATATATATATATATATATATATAGATAGTGGCTAAAATTAGTGGTTGGACTAATTTAAAAGTCATCCGCTTTCTTCTCAAAAAAAAAAATCATCGTATATCTTATCAATTAATTTATAAATATGAAATCAAATAAAAATCATATGTTTAATTTTTTTAAATTAAAATAACTGTTGTAAAATTTAGAGAAAATGATTAAAAGTTAGTAAACAAATTAGTTATAAACTTGAAAGAAAATGTTTGTTACCAAACATATCTTTTTTAAGTAATCATATGAGCTTATAAGTTATAATGTATCAATGATAGGATAACTTGTGCTCACCAAAAAGTCACATAACTCTTCTTAACTCATAAAATAATTTCTTAGTAAAAATGACAAAATTAAAAGTATTTACCTTAGAGGATCTTAAACTTTTCCATGCTTGTTTGGAAACACAAAAAAAAAAAATCCCAATCCATGAGGCTAGATTGTTAATAAGCGAGTTAAGATCTTCTCCATTTATGATATTCTTCCTTCTTTTTTTTTATTTAGAGATAAAGACACACAAAGATTTTAAAAAAGTAAAAAAATAGTTAATGATGGTAGAACCCGTATAATGATAGGACTCACAACCTATTTTTTTTATCTCTTTTTAAATGACATCCTTCATGTATTTTCATACGTGGAAAAGATCCTCACTCTAATAAATATACCTATTTTTTATAATATAAATATTTAATTTATTCAAAAGAAAAGAGAAAAAAAGTTAAGACATACATAAACATATTTTACCTATAATACTCTCTAAATATCTTCCCAACAGACCTGTTTTTAACCAATAAAAAGCTTACCAAGTATTGTTGTTTCCTACAATCCCAACAAGCATAGTTCTTACTCAGAATACTCTCGAAATATCATCCCAACACTTGTTTATTTTTTTAGCAAAATGTTACTAATACTACTAAGCACAAGACGTACAAGATATACTAACAATTGTAAGAAGACACTAGCGAAACAGATACATCACTTAAGCAACCTGGTGAACAACAAACAAAGCAGCAGAACACGTAGAATTCCAGTCTTACAACTGAAAACATGTCAAGAACACACTACAAGAAATCTTGCATATTGCCAGGGAACAATGCCAGGGGCAAGAATCCCTGGCAAATTTGCCAGGAGCTATGCTAGGGAAAACTCCTGGCAAATTTGCCAGAGGCAACCCCACACAAAAGTCGTGGCAAAATGTGTGAAGATATTTGAAATTCAAATGAAAAAGAAAAGATTCTTGGTTGATCGGAAAAAGCAGGGCGGTACAACAGTTTGCCAGGGGTTGTGCCACCAAAACAAAGCTTGAAAATTTGTCAATAAAGCCTGCAAAGGCTACTCAAGTAAGGATGGCAACAACCATGTGGCGGTTTGCCAGGGGCAAGACCCTGACAAATTATTGGTATACAATTGTACCGTTGGCTTCCATTAAAACATTTCTTGTAGTGACACAACGTATCAAATCAAAAATATTGATGTTTTGTATTGATAAATAAACAACAAATATGATTTAATGTTACACACGTGCAGGTAAAATTCCATCACTTATCAACATGACTTCTTTGAGGGTGATTAAATTTGGCTTTAACAATTTAAATGGAAGTCTCCCAAATGATTTTTTCAATCACCTTCCTCAACTTGAAAGTTTTACTTTAAACAACAATCAATTTGAAGGAAGCATTCCACGATCAATTGGTAATTGTACATCACTCGTACTCTTGTACTTACAATCGAACTTTTTCACAGGTATGTTTTATTTTCTATCTTTACACATTTACCCGAAATAAGATGCATATTGATCATTTTTAATTATTTTACATATCTTAAAAATATTTAAAAAACATTAATTTATTTTATTTAATTTTATCTATTTCTTTTTGGAGCATATTCTCTTATTCTTGATATAAAAAATAAAAAATCTCTTAATGAAATTGCTCTTTAAATATTTAAAATAAATTTGGTCCAAAAATTTCTCATCATCACTAAATTTAATGAAGTGTGTGTACATAATCAATTGAACAAATTAAGACCTAGATCTTACGATAAAAATCCTCTCGCTTGTTACATATATATATATATATATATTAGTGTATGTGTTTTTGTTGAATAGTAAACTTGTTTGGTCCATTGACCTAATTAACAAAGTGTTAAGTCCAATCAGCTAACAAGTGGTGTAGTCCAAAAAAGTTCTAGAGAGGTAATGTACAAGTCAATTAGTAGTATAACGATGCAGTATTAAATGACTACAAGAAGTACTTAGGTCAAACAATATAAAAATCAAGAATCCTTTCCACTGTAAAATAATAGGGAAAACTAAAACAACGTCAGAAAACCATCTAAACTCATATCAGGAACATCCTACCACATTTGAACAAAAGTAAGAGTAGGAACAAAACCCCTCAATCAACCAACTCCTAAACAAATCCGCCACAAGACATTATTGGTGCTGACACATAATGGGTTCATGATCCCACTTATAGAAGGAACATGTGTGACTATAATATTGTTTTCCTAAAAACCACTTCCAATAGGTGGATTTAACTATATCCATCAAGTGGAGCATAGCATCTTCTTCCCCAAAAGGATGTGTGCCTTTCAAGATCGCCATAAGGACCACACAACAGTTTTTCAGATTAATAAGAAACGTAACCTCTCCTTTTTCCCCCACCTCAGTCTAACATAATACTAATAAGACCTTTTCTCATATCTTGCTCCAATTATATATTTCCACATAAACTCCCCTCATGTGATCAACCTCCAACGCCACTTTCCCAAAAGGGTAAGATTAGCTAATCTTATATCTTAAATACCCAAAGGTTCTCCACTGTTGCCTTTCCTATAAAAAAAAGTATCATCAAAATATTGAAGGTGTATCATAGGCAACCCATATCTCTCAGCTTTAAAACCAGTAAAAATACACAACGACTCTGTCTTTCTAACATACATACTTAATTCCTTTACAACTATAAGAAAAGGGAAAGGAGCTAGAGTACCACCCTGCTTAAGTCCTCGTTGAATATTAATTTGTTGGGTTGGACACCCATTCACAAACACCAATATATTGAATGCAAAAACATATGCTCGCATCCAAGCACACCACTTATCGTCGAAAACAAACTGGTTCAAAATATTTTAGGAAACTTTAATTCATCGAATCATAAGCTTTCTCAAAGCCACTTTGAAAATGAGGCAATCCTTCTTAAATTTTTTACTAGATCCACAATCTCATTTACCCGACCACTCCATCCAACCTCAATTTTAGGCTCACAAATTTTGAGTTGTAAAATTTGGGATTTGCGGTAGAACTATTCCACCGCAAAGGTTGGGGGAAGTATTTTGAAATTTTCAGTTTGCGTCAGATTGCAAGCCGGTGTAAATGTCCATCACAAAGGCTAGGCAAGAGAAAATTTGAAATTTTGACTTTGGCCTGAGAGGATGGCCGACACAAATGTCCAATCTGATCTTGCAAACTGGTATCTGCGGTGAGAAGAAGAAGACCTAGTAGACATGCATGATAATGATTTCTTTTTTAACATAGAGATTAGATGGTTAAAATTTAAAAATTAATGAGGTCTTAGATGGATTGCTACAATGTTGTCTACCTTAGACTTTTATGGATACAAATTAACGAAACATGCCAAATTGATTAATGATAGTACAATTAAGTGATATGAATGAAACAAAAATTAGACCAAAGTGAAACTAAGAAATTAGTTAACGGCCAAACGATAATTTGGTATGATCCCATGAACCAACGTTCCATGTTTGTAGTGCCCACAACTATCATGTGGCATCCCTTCTCCATCATATGACTTTCCAACTCAATTAGTGTCACCACTTCTCCCCCAACCCCAGTCCCGCATGTAGCATGCCCACCCTCAACCATACATAGGATTTGATTTAACCTCGCTATCACATGTCCCACTGCCTCCCTCATACATCCCCTCTATTTGTATGTCAGAATAATTTTCCCTCAATGAAGCCTCCTTAACTCTATCAATGAAGTCACCAAAAAGAGCACTTATTTTCTTAAGAAAATGATCTTCCCACGGATGTAGTCGAATTCCACTCAATGTGATCCACACCCTACACCTCTTTGCCACCATGTGTGGTGAACACACCTTCACCTCATAAAAGGTTTTCTCCCACCAAACCTTCTTAGTTCTTCTAGCTTCATCAATCCCTCCGTCCGCTTCACTATGTAATAATACCATCTCACTACGCATAGGAAACACCTTGATCTTTGGTCATCCCTCATAAAAACTGCAGTTTGCACTATTTTTTAACCGGAGTAATAAGGTAAGATTTTGACAAAGCACCCCTTAAACTTTTCAAGAACCTCTTCACTTTGTAAAATAGACAAAATAGGGAGCTCCGCCTCCTCCTCTAGGCCCTTACCCTCCTCATTTGCAATCAGGTTTTTATACGACTTTCCTGCCACCACCACCAGACTGCTAGTGTTCCCTCCTTTCTCAACCATTATCCTTTCCAATGGCTTCTTCTCAACTCTGCCAAGTCGTGCTTTTTTCACCCTTAATTTACAAACAACCCACTGTACATTTCACATTTTCTCGCTCTAAGCCCTTCACGTCCTCCACTTCTTTGAAATTGACAAAATCAAACCTTTGCCACCCATTTTTTCCTTTTCTTTGGAATAAAGGCTTCACCCACCTTGCCAAAATTCGTGAAAAATTTCCATAGTTACACCTTAATGTCATCCGTGAAGTTAGTAATGAACAAAGGAGTCATAATCTTGTATAGATTCCCCCCTCCTTCCTCTCTCTCTAGTTTATTTCTTATCTAATTTATGGTTGCACATAAAAGTTAGCATAGACAAGGAGCTAACATCTAGGTATGTATAAACAAACAAATTAATTAATTGTGTAATATTTTTTAACTTTATTCAGGAAACATCTTTTTGTGATGGCGTAGTTGGTTTCATCTTTCTATTATATGTAATTTTTTTTGGTAACATACTAAATGTAGTAGAATATTTTTAGTATATAGTTATGCGATTGATAGATTGTATATAAATTTTACCGTAAATTACTCGATGAGGTTATTGGTTCTCACAATACTTATCTCTCCTAATATGAATCGTAATCATATAATAAAAATTAATAACACAAAAATAATTAACTTCAACAATACAAGTGTTTATATTTGTATTATCATTTTTACTACTTTCTTTCAAACTAGAATTTCACATAAAATAAAAAAATAGTTATTTATGCATAAAAAAAGAGGAGTTATAAGTTATATTAAATATTATAGAAAAATAAACAATATTGATTCAAATTAATATTGTAAAAGAACTTATTAAATGCTACAATTTTGTTTGGAAATATGAAGGGATTATGCATTTTGACGGGGTGTTTGAACTAATTCTAATTAAGTCTATCTTTCCTTTTACATTGTTAAATTAAAGGAGAAATTCCAAAAGGGATGTTCCGGGATCTTACACATCTCAGAATAGTGGACCTTGAATATAATCAACTTTCAGGAAACATGTCAACGATATTAAAATTCAACAACTCATTGTTGCAAGAGTTGCATCTTAGCTATAATAATTTGTCCGGCCATCTTCCGTCAAATATTTGTTATGGTCTTCCAAATCTTAGAGTTTTTGATCTTTTTCATAATGATCTTTTTGGTGACATGCCAACTGTTTGGCATCAATGTGAAGAGTTGGAAGAGTTACATCTATCGTACAATGATTTCAACAAAGGACCAATGCCAGCAGGTATCCGAAACATGACCAAACTTCAACAACTTTATCTTTCTGGAAACAATATGGAGGGTAAGATATTTTCCTTAACAACACTGTTTGTTTATCTCTTGTTTCTGTATAGTATATTCAATGATGAAAGTGTGCCGGTTTTGTAAAAAACCTAGATCGAGATTTAATTTAAGATTTGTTGCAACCCTTTTGCCTCTAAACATATCACACAATCATATTCAATTATTGGTACGGAGGATGTTTGTTATTTTTAGTAAATTTTCACAATACTATATATTTCTTTCCAATTTTTTATCACTAAAATATTCAATTTTAATGAAAAATCATAATATTCCAAATGTGTAATAGATTCCACACACTGCTCTAATGAAGCACAAAAAGAGCGGTTGAGGCGGTATAACTCTATTTGGTAAAAAATATAGTAGACAACTGATAATAGCAGATAACAAATAAGTCATCCTTTATAAGCTATCAATTAGTTTATAATATGACAAAATATGGCCTGAACAAACCAATTTTGTGAGGTTGTGTTAGACCCAATTATGATTTCTAGGACAAATCAAACTCAAATCTAGAACATTTGATGTCTTTTCTTCAAATTTTCTGACTTGCATTATTAATTAAATATTAATTTTACCTGCATGCAGGTAAAATTCCATCGCTTAACATGACTTCTCTGAGGGTGGCCAAATTTGGCTATAACAATTTGAATGGCAATTTACCATATGATTTTTTCAATCAGCTTCCTCAACTTGAAAATTTTACTTTAAACAACAATCAATTTGAAGGAAACATTCCACGATCAATTGGTAATTGTATATCACTGATATACTTGGGTTTAGAGTCTAACTTTTTCTCAGGTATGTTTTATTTTCGATCTCAACATATTTACCCAAAATAAGATGCATGTTGATCATTTTCAATTATTTTACATTTCATATGAACATTTAAAAACCATTCATTTACTCTTTTGAATTTTACCTTTTTCTCTTAGAATCCTACTCCCTTAATATTGATTAAAAAATATTCTCTTAACTGAAAATGTTTTTTAATATGAAAAGCTTTTCGTAAAAGCTGCATAAACCATTTATAAAATATAGTTAAAAATAAATTATGTCTAAAATATTTCTCATCACTAAGTGTGTGTTTATGATACACACCCACTTGTTTTTATGAAAGTGTATTTTAGCAACATACACTTTAAGATGTATTTCTCAACTTTATAGCTATCACATGCTAAAATACTCTTTCTAAAAAATAACTAGGTCTAGCAAATGCTTGTAGAAGTTGGTAACTTACACTCACTTATTTTTAGAAGGAATGTTTTAAAAACATGCACCTCAAAGTGTATTTTAACCACTTTTTAGTAACATCTTTGCTAACACACTCTTTCTAAAAAAACAGGTAGGTGTTTCCTACCGAATATCATATATATATATATATATATATATAGGGTTTTGCAAGAAGATACTTTTTATGAAGGTGTATTTTAGCAAGTTTATAACTAAATAGTGGATAATCATACCTTGAAGTGTAGGTTGCTAAAAGACACCTTCATGGGTGGCTTCTAGCAAAACCTATTTAACAAATTAACAAAGCATTAAGCCCAGTTAGCTAATAAGTGATGTAGTTTAAAAAGTTCTAGAAATATACTGTAGAAATAGATTAGTAGTATAAAGGCATAGTATTAAATGCAAGTAGGTACTAGTATAAAGGCATAGTACTAAATACAAGCAGAGAGAGAAGTGTATAAAACTATCTCTTGAAATGTGTAGAACATTATTTTATAATGTGTATGGAACTCTTCCTCAGGCCTATAAATAAAATGGAGCTTCTTTTATAAACCAAACAAATGAATTTAAGTAAATAAGAAATTTAGGTATCCTTGTAACAAGTAGTAATTGTCCTTCTCTTAAATATTTTCTCCTCCTCAATTTCTCCATAAAGCGTGCTATAACCTTCTCATTTTTAATAAATAAATGAATATTTAATGTGATATTAATGTTACAAAAATGCAGGTAAAATTCCATCGCTTAACAACATGACTTCTTTGAGGATGGTTAACTTTGGCTATAACAATTTAAATGGAGATCTACCAAATGAGTTTTTCAACCAGCTTCCTCAACTTGAAAATTTTAATTTAGCCAACAATCAATTTGAAGGAAGAATCCCACGATCAATCGGTAACTGCACATCCCTAATAAGCTTTGTTTTAGCATCAAACTTTTTTACAGGTATGTTTCATATTTACTTTATCTACTATTCAAAAATCTCTTTTGTCTCGTCATTTGTTGCAAAGCCTTAAAGTGTTCATTTTTTATTTTTTTTTATAAAAATAAACGATATTCATTCATTCAAATTGATAGAGTACATCGCAATTAGATACAAACATCGCTGAAAACGTAAAGGGTGAATCTGTTAACAAACTCATGGCACCTAAGTTAATAGCATACAACGGCAAGATGCCTACAAATAATATGATAAAATCTAAACCACCAAAATACTCATGCTTCCGGATCTGCAACGTTGACGCCTAAATCATTGATTGAATTTGTAATTGATTGATGTTGATCTTTCAATAGGAATTAAACAAACACCGCGACAAGACGCGAAATCAAACGCCGCACTGAGACGACTAAATCACAAAAAACACAAAAAAAAATTGATATATGTGAAAATCACTTATTTAAATTGAAAGAATAGGGGAAAAGATGTAAAGGGGTGATCCTAGGTCAAAAAATGACCTAAAATCACCCCTCCTCGATGGACGAAGGAGAAAAGAAGCTTAGAGAGAAGTTTGAGTTTCTCTCACTAAAAAATGACCTAGAATCACCCTAGTGTTCATCTTTCTTTATGAAGCTGTATATTTAGTTTAGTTGCTCATTCGTAGAACTAGACTCTTAACCCGTGCTACCGCACGGGTCCTATTAATTGTAATAGACACAAATAAGTTTCTTTAAATATATTTTCATTATGTTAAAGTTACAAATGAAAGAGTTAAAGAAAGAGAGGAAAGTTAAGAGAAGATATGAGAATAGTAGCGCCATGCTCGGTCAATAAAAATATTGAATGAAATTTTCAAGTAAATAATAGAGTAAATATACTTTTTTTTAAGGAAGTAAATATACTCCTTAACTTCCACAAATGTAAGAAAGAAATTAATTAGGATTAGTTACAGAAACAAAATATGGTATACAAAGATAAAAAAAAAAAAAGTTACGGTCCGTGGATAAAAAATAGGCTAAAGTGCATCTTTCCCCCCCTAACTTTGAAAAGGTTGCGATTTTGGTCCCCTATGTACAAAAACTACAATTTTAGCCCCTTAAGATTTAGCCCCTTTGTATCTTTGGTCTTTTTAGTCAATTTTGACTCAGTCAACGCTTATTTGGCATGCCACGTGTGTAATTAACAATTTTAAAAAAATAAAAATACCACATTTTAAATTGTTGAATTAAAAAAATGAAAAAATAAAATAAAAAAGAAATGGAGAAGGAGAGGCACGTGAGAGGTTCATCAACCCCAGCAACATCTTTATTCTCCTTCATTTTCTTAACAACTTCATCTTTTTCTCAACCAACACCAGAAAATCCAGAAAATAGAGATGAATCTTTTCAACAACAACAATCTCATCAACAATAACAATCGAGATTCTGAGAAGAGAGAGTGAAAAAGAAAGATCCAAACAACATTTTCAATTTCATTTCATCTTCTTAAACATAAACAGAAAAAAGAGAAAGAAAAAAAATCCCAAACCCGAAAACCCGTAAGAAGAGAAAATGGGTAAGGATCTAAGCGACGATCAAATCTCATCAATGAAGGAAGCATTCACACTTTTCAACACCGACAACGACGGCAAGATCGCACCATGAGAGCTCGAAATCCTGATCCGTTCTCTCGGCGGTAACCCAACCCAAGCCCAACTCAATTCCATAGTCGCCGAAGAGAATCTAACCTCCCCTTTCGATTTCTCGATCTCATGTCCAAACACATGAAACCAAGGGATCCGTTTAAAGTTTTCGATAAAGATGCTACTGGATTTGTTTATGTGAATGAGTTTTGTCATGCTACTGGATTTGTGTATGTGAATGAGTTTTGTCAAATTTTGACGAGTATTGGTGAGAAGCTTGAGTTTGATGAATGGATTAGGGAAGTTGATGTTGGGTCTGAAGGGAAGATTCGTTATGAAGATTTGATTGCAAGAATGGTCACCAAGTGAAGATTGATCCTGTAAATGCAATTGCTTTTTATATTTTTCTGGTGTTTCGGTATTTTTTAATTTGTGATGTTATGTTTTGTTCAAGTGGATCAATGAATTAACTAGTTGTGTTTGTTTATGAAGAGAAGGAGGAGGTTGATGAAGAAGGAGGTTGAGGAACCTCTCACGTGCCTCTCCTTCTTCATTTCTTTTTTATTTTATTTTTTCATTTTTTTAATTCAACAATTTAAAATGTGGCATTTTTATTTTTTTTAAATTGTTAATTACACACGTGGCATGCCAAATAAGCGTTGACTGAGTCAAAATTGACTAAAAGGACCAAAGATGCAAAGGGGCTAAATCTTAAGGGGCTAAAATTGTAGATTTTGTACATAGGGGGCCAAAATCGCAACCTTTTCAAAGTTAGGGGGGGAAAGATGCACTTTAGCCTAAAAAATATGATGAGAGTCCCTATATCTAATATGAACCCTCTTAAGATTTGTTTAAGATTGTGAAGGGAGAATAAACATGGTACATAAAAGGTCTCACAACATGAAGCACATACTAAGAACATTTTGGAAGGCAAATGTACCATTTTCTAAGTGGCTAATCCCAAAGACTTGGTTTTTCTTCCATTTAACTTGATTAACAAAGTTCATAAGAACATTTTGATTCCAACAATTGTTGATGATTCATGATCCCAGTAAGTAACAGACAAACAAAAAAGAACAAAAAACCAACATGCTCTACACATAACATGGAATGAGCTTAAGAACCTACACATTTGTCACATGGATTTCTTTAAAGCTAATCAATGCTTGAACAAAGTAATATGGAATGAGCTTAATGCTAATATAGTAGTTAGAAGTAAGGACCTGTAAAGACCTTCAAGATTAGAGAACAATTTTCACAACATTGACATCCTCTTGCTTGTTCCTTTCAAGTCCAATGAAATATTTATTATGCATATACTGATTAGAAAAGGAAGCAAAAGGTAGGTTTTCTAATATAATATAGAAGTTATATTGATGAAATTTTCTTACCAAATGAATAGAGACTAAACTCTTGTTTATTCAATATCAACATCAAAAGCAGCAATCCATACAATTCAACAACAAATTCTGCCCTTGTAATTGGCTATAATCCATCAAAAGAACAATCCTTACTATAAAACCACCATGGCCTGGTTAACTAAGTGAAAACAATAATCTCTACCACAAAAGTATTCCACAAAACAGTTGATGCACAATTAAACTGTGATCGATGCCGGCACCATGAAAGGCGTCACAGAACTTTATACACCAACTCTAAAGTTTCAGCATGCCCTGTAAACTAATCACAACAACCACATACTCAAAAAAAAGTTTGAATACTTTTTTCCTTACAAAAATAAGGTCATTTTTTAATAACATTCACATTCAGTTTTATAACATAGATAACATTGAGTCGTCTCATCCCTCACATTCACGTGCCAATGCTTTCCTTAAGCATCCAGTGGTATTTTCACCTCCATATTCAAGCTTAACGTTCAATCTTATATAAAGAACCTAATGGGACTACTTTCCTATTTTTACTCCTTTGTTTTGAAAACTGAGATGATGATCTTCTGATAGTCATTATCATTTTTTATTTTGATTGGCTTATGAGTGCCATGCATCAATTACTTGGCTTTGCTCTCTTCGTTTAAGCTTCTAATCAAGTATACTGCAATACAATACATCTAGGAAAGTTACAACCAAAGTAATCTAAGGCTCTTACAAAACATAAAAACAAATCCGTCGGAATAATGCTAATGTGCTCTTACAGAGAAACAAATCAAGAATAAAACAACCTTATCTTAATGTATAATTTTTATTTTTATTTTGCCAATAGAGGCAAATTGGTACCAATTCAACAAAGAAAAACAAAAGATACTTGCAAGTTGCAGTAATAACAAAGGCTTGTGCTAATTAAGATGGTTATCTAAGGCTACCAATACACTCAAACTTTAAGTCTAATTCCTAACTCTTGCAGAATTCCCCATTCCATCTCTGTCGCTATATTAACTGGAAGAGATATAAATAAGGTATAAATAATTATTTGTGAAAAGATGAAAGGGCGGAACCTTGGTTGTCGCAATCATCCTCTACGCGTTGATGCTACTGTGGGCGTTTGATCCACTCCACCGCTGCTATTTGCTGATGGCCATGGATACCTAGTGAGTTTTTAAAATGTGATACAGAGATAGAGA
Source organism: Medicago lupulina (assembly GCA_958299785.1). NCBI lineage: Eukaryota > Viridiplantae > Streptophyta > Magnoliopsida > Fabales > Fabaceae > Medicago > Medicago lupulina. Next base: position 29,591,919 of record OY283143.1, read on the forward strand.
AATGAATGAGTTAAAGCAATAATGTGTGACCTTTGAATTGAAAGCAGTAATGGGAAACACACTTATGAGAAGTAAATGGTTGCTTTGAAAAGCTTGTGTATTTCTTGGATGCTGATTGGGTAGTTTGAAAACCATGTTTAGCGCACATAGAAGGTCAGATTAAATGTTTGAAGGTTTTGTGAGTAGTTAGAAGTTTAGGGTGTATTTAATGCTCAGATTAAATGACAATTGATGGCATTCAAGAGTTTATATTGAGGGAGAATAGTAAACGTAAGAGAGCTGATTGGTTGATGTATCATGTATGCAGGGAGAATACGAAACGCCAGGCATCAAACGGCTGAGATTAACGTGGGTGGTTGGCAGTTTTGGCAAGCAATTAATATGGGATTAGGAGGGAAATTAGGGAGAGATTAGGGCAAAAGGGCCAGCTCATCAAGTTGAGCGTTTATAATAAAGGATAATATCATTTTGCTAGTTTCAACACTAGAAAATAAGCTTTTTTTATTTGTTGTTAGTTTCATATTGCTAGCTAGTTGAAAATATTAATTTATTTTTTCTTTATTAAATTATACTTTAAACTTGATTCTCCCTAAATTTAATTCATAGTTTCTCCCTAAATTTCCCCCATGCAAAATTCAGCCCTGCATGCTAACCAATGCGGAAAGAAAAATATTTAAAAAAGAAAAAAGATGGTAGGGTTGTATGTTTATACCGTGTTGTTGTCCCTATTTGTGTTCCCAAAACATTACTTACGTATAAATGAAGAACTTCAAAATTACAAATTAATATGAAGGACTAGTATAGTAAATTAAGTTTTTTTTTTCTTCCTTTAATCACTAGTCTACCGATACCCAGAAATAAGATCATAATATCGTTGTTTCTTATCCATTTTAAGGTACGATGCCCGAGGAGATTGGCTATCTTGATAAACTTGAGCAGCTAATATTGACAAACAATAGCTTTACTGGATCTGTACCTTCCAAAATCTTCAATATGTCATCACTGATAGGATTGTATCTTGAACAAAATCACCTCTCCGGGATAATTCCATCAAATACGGGATACAGTCTTCCTAACCTGCAGTATCTCCAATTGGATCATAACAATTTTGTTGGAAATATTCCAAATATTGTATTCAATTCTTCCAATCTTATTGTATTTCAATTGAGTGACAATGCATTCAGTGGAACTCTACCTAACATCGCTTTTGGAAATTTAAGGTTCCTCAAATCATTTTACACATATGGAAACAATTTGACAATAGAAGATTCTCATCAATTCTTTACTTCCTTGACAAATTGTAGATATTTGAAATATCTTGACTTATCAGGTAATCATATATTACCCAATCTTCCTAAGTCAATTGGAAACATAACTTCAGAATTCTTCCGGGCACAATCATGTGGAATTGATGGTAATATTCCTCAAGAAGTTGGAAACATGAGCAACTTGCTATCTTTACTTCTGTATGACAATAATATAAATGGAACAATACCTCGTTCAATCAAAGGGTTACAAAAACTTCAAGTATTGTCTCTTGCTGACAATGCACTCCAAGGATCATTTATTGATGAGCTTTGTGCAATTAAGAGTTTAGGAGAGTTGTATCTGGTAAATAATAAGCTTTCTGGAGTTTTACCAACATGTTTGGGAAATATGACTTCTCTTAGAAACCTAAACGTAGGATCTAACAATTTGAACTCTAAGATACCTTCATTTCTTTGGGGTCTCACTGATATATTAATGGTAGATTTGTCCTACAATGCTTTTATTGGTGATCTTCCACCCGAGATTGGGAATTTGAGAGAACTTGTACTATTAGATGTATCAGGAAATCAAATTTCAAGCAACATTCCTACAACCATCAGTTCCTTACAAAATTTGCAGAATCTCTCCTTATCTCATAACAAATTGAATGGGTCAATTCCCACATCACTTGGTGAAATGGTAAGCTTGATCTCGTTGGACTTGTCCCAAAATATGCTAGCTGGTGTTATTCCAAAGTCATTAGAATCACTTTTGTACCTTCAAAGTATCAACTTCTCATATAATAGATTACAAGGAGAGATTCCTGATGGTGGACCTTTCAAGAACTGCACAGCTCAATCTTTTATGCATAATGGACCACTTTGTGGAAATATTCGCCTCCAAGTACCACCTTGTGGTAAACAAGATAACAAAATGTCAATGGCAAAGAAGATATTACTCAAATGCATACTTCCCATAGTTGTGTCAGCCATCTTGGTTGTTGTATGCATCATATGTTTTAGACTCAAAAGGAAAAGTATTGAAAATACTCTTGAAAGGGGTTTATCAACTTTAGGAGCTCTAAGAAGAATATCATATTATGAACTTATGCAAGCAACAAATGGATTCAATGAGAGCAAATTACTTGGAAGGGGGAGCTTTGGCTCTGTGTATCAAGGGGAGCTTCCTGATGGTCAGATGATTGCAGTTAAAGTAATTGATTTGCAATCAGAGGAAAAATCAAAGACCTTTGATGCAGAATGCAATGCTATGAGAAATCTACGACACCGAAATTTGGTAAAGATTATTAGCAGTTGCTCAAATCTTGATTTCAAATCATTGGTGATGGAGTTCATGGCAAATGGAAGTGTAGACAATTGGTTATATTCAAATAACTATTGTCTAAGTTTCTTGCAAAGGTTAAATATAATGATAGATGTTGCATCTGCATTGGAATATCTCCATCATGGTTCTTCAATACCAGTGGTTCACTGTGATCTAAAGCCTTCCAATGTCTTGTTGGATGAAAATATGGTTGCACATGTTAGCGATTTTGGTATTGCCAAGCTCATGGATGAAGGACAATCGAAAACTCATACACAAACTTTGGCTACTATTGGATACCTTGCACCAGGTCATTTCTTCTCTTTAATTTCTTGACATTTTATTTGTATGTTTTTAGTCCTAAAAAATCTATTTGATTTTTCCAATAAAGAAAGAAAGAAACGAGTTGATAATTATTAACTAGTTTCAAACAATTTAGTCATATTTATTATATTTAAGAATATATGATATATAATAGTAAATATTAACATGCAGAGTATGGAACTAAGGGGATTGTTTCTGTGAAAGGAGATATTTACAGCTATGGGATTATGCTAATGGAAATCTTCACAAGAAGAAAGCCAACAGATGATATATTTGTTGCAGAACTATGTTTGAAGACATGGATCAGTGGATCATTGCCTAATTCAATTATGGAGGTCTTGGATTCAAATTTAGTCCAACAAATTGGGGAACAAATTGATGACATATTGACTTACATGTCATCTATTTTTGGATTAGCCCTGAATTGTTGCGAAGATTCGCCTGAAGCAAGAATTAATATTGTAGATGTTATTGCGTCGCTAATCAAAATCAAGACTTTGGTTCTTAGCGCAAGCAGGGTCTAGCTATTTTCATTTGTACAAGTGGAGTTTTAGTCTGTTGGAATGTATTTTTAAGTGGTTATTTTTTTTTTTCCTTTTGTAATGTTTGTGTGGGATGTTTTCAATATGGTTTTTGGATTTATGTCTTGCTTCTTCTGGTTTGTCCTTTCAATTTTCTTCATTGTTGTATGAGATTGAAGTACACCAATTTCTTAATATATTTCATTTACGTTGTATCCTCTCTCAATTTGTTTCCTCTATGGTCTCGACTCATTGTGAGAGTGGGAAGAAAAGATCTTCTGTAAGTGGTTGCATTCGCTTGGAAGCTCCTTCGGGACCGTATTCCAAATCCAACAAACCTTGCTTTACGGAATGTTTTAGACCCCGCCAAAAAGTACAGCTATCTTGTATTATGAATGGTGTTGGGACACCGGGGATTGTATCTGTCGAGAGTAGGGTGTGGTTGGTGGTGATCTGCGATGCTGTTTTTTGGTTTGCGGGGCTGTTGTGGGGATTTGGTGGTTCATTTCAGCTGCTATGTCTCTGCTGGGAAGTTTCTCTGCTGTCGAGATTTATCCCCTGGCTGCATTTTCTGCTTCCTGTTTTTTGAGGGGGGGAGTTTTCTTTTGTGTCTTCGGTGGGTGATCTGCGATGCTGTTTTTTGTGATTGTATCCTTTGTGGCAAGTTTTCGCGCTGATCTTGTGCTTCCTTGTGTTTAATAAATTTCGCTGTTTCAAAAAAAAGGCCAAGGAACAAGTTAAGAAAAGCCTCTAACGAGGATGTTTGAAATTTACTACACTTAAAATCATTATCCAAATATGTGAAGATGTTATTTTTTTTATCATACATTGTTTGCTTCAATCATCAAGCAAAATGGGTGTTTAAAAAACAATTGCTTCTAGTATTTAAACTCCTCCCTAAGATAATACTCCCTCCGGTCACATATATAAGCAAAAAACTACTTTTTAGGTACATAGAATAATTAATGAATCTAGTTATATTTATAGACCAAATACATTAGTTATTCAATGAACCTAAAAAGTTGTGTTTTGCTTATAAATGTGACCGGAGGGAGTATATCAATATACATTTTAGTTGATGCCCTTGTCTCTGACATCTTTTACAAAAATTCATAAACAAACGTACAAAGAAAAATTAAATTTCAAATGCATGTTGGTCCATTCACCTTAAAATTGGTTTTTAAGTTTTGGTTGAGAATTTATATTAAAATTGGTTTGATGAGAGAAGCAATAACTGCATAAGTTGCTCCATAGATAATATAGTAGAATTTATGAGATAAGAATTGTAGTAATATGAGGCCAAGGATTATTTTATGCTTGGTTCTAAGAAAACTAGTTTTTGCATTAAACGTTTCCTCATATGAGTAGCAAAGTATAGTATAAGGGGTTTTCTTTGTACCCAACTTGTAGATGATCCTTACACTTATTAAGGGGTTTTCTTAGGTCTCCTATGTATATTATAAGGGAACAAATTCTTATAAGGAATGCAATGTCAGATGCTTCTTTAAAATATCACTCCCATCTTTATTTTGATATCACAATGTGTCCGACACTGAAACAATATTGACACACGTGATCAGATTCAACTAATTCATTTTCTCAAATTATTACCAATGTCAACATATAGTATCGCGTCAGGTGTTCGTGTCTGTGTCGATTTGACCTCACAAAATCGAGAGCTATACTTAGCACCTCCATTGTCGTTGTGCACTATATTTTCTTTCTACAAATACCAACATGTCTCAGAATTGTTGTAAACATTGTCTTCTTGATGAGAGTAACTTTGGTACTTGCAGTTTGACAGATTGAGAACATGAATTTCTTTCTAAACTCTATGTTGAGATTCTTTCGTTGACACTGAATTTGTTCTCAGACAGTTTTTAATTACTTTAGTTTTACTAGATATTGATTTGTTCCATGCCTCAAGAAAAATTGGAGAGTTTACTTGTGGTTTAATGCAATTTAAGAAAATATCACTCCCATCTTTATTTTGATATCCTTGAGTTTACTAAACTCACAATCATACACATTGTGCTCTTAACTACATGCGCTAAACTTTGTGCTGATCAAAGTTTTGTAACACATACATTGATAATTATGTAAAAGAAGAAGCACATTTATAATGCAACTAAAATAATTTTTCATAAGCTTCTGAATTTTCCATGTATGAAAGCATCTCACGTGTCAAACGAAGCATGCGGACGCTTCTCTTCATCTTAAGTTCAGTTATGCGTTGAACCGTTGCCTCATGACTTAGTTGATTTTCATAAGTATCTATGCTTTTATAATATTGAAGCTGAAGTTGTGCAAGTTGCTCTAATTTAGTAATTTGGTGATCCAGATCACCAACATAAACACGATTCAACTTTTGCAGCACATCCATTGCAATTTCCTCAACAAGTTCAGCTTCTGTTCTGTTTGTACAAACATGGAAAAATATAGACATACTTCATTTTTTTTAAAATCTTATTTTTCTAATAGTTGATCAAATAACATTAATACGATAAAAAAAATTACCTGTTAATGGAGCAATCCCACCCAGAATGGTTGGCTGCTTCTCCCAAAGCATCCCTCCATTTTTGCACAATATTCATTGTACTTGCAAATCGCTGCTCATGCTTAACAAATGCCTCAGCATAACTTCCTAATTGGTGTCGAACATGGAAAGGATCGACTTCATAGAAAACTGGCAATATTATTTGCCCTTTGTTTTTTCTACACTCGAGTATCTTCACAACTTCATCCAAACACCATTTCGAAGTTGCATAGTTTTTCGAAAAAACAATCACAGAAAGTTTTGCTTCATCGATCGCCTTGAGAAGCGCTTGTGATATTTCATCTCCTCTTTCAAGATTGTCATCTATGTAAGTCTCGATATCTAACCTTCTTAGTGCACTATTGAGATGGCTTGTGAATGTCTTACGAGTATCCTCGCCTCTGAAGCTAAGGAATACCTCATGTGTTTGTTTAGGTTTGGTAGAGGACGAGGAGGAAGAGGATTTTGCCATTTACTATTGCTATAGCTAGATTATGAGACTTGTTTGAATATATGGAAGTTTTTCCTGTCTTGTACCTTATACACTTGAGAACTTCCCTTTTTATATAGATCCATGGTGGATCTATGCAACTTCTTTTGCTCATTAAAATATGTAGAAATTAAAGCAGAGAGAATTGAGAATCAACGGAGTTTAAAATATTGGGTTAGTTTCTAAAGTTAAAAAAAGAGGGTGTACAAATATTTAACTTAAAATGTTAATTTAAATTTGTAGAAACAACAACAAAGTTTTATCTCACTAAGTGAGATTGGCTAATTTCAACTCGTAGAAACTTAATGTTAAAAATGAGGACGCGTAACAATCACATTGCAAAATGACATGCTATATCTTTTGAGTTTTATTTCAACTTTTTGACGATATTCTCCTCGAAGAACTGATTTAAGAGTGTGTGCAGCTTTTTTTTTGACAATAAAAGTCTACTCCGCATAATTAGCTAGCCATGAGGTGAGGGAGGATAAGTTGACTGAGATTTTTAATAGTGATTATTAATAATACGTACAAGCATGTGTTCTTGCAAATTGGCAAAGTATAAAGTTATTCCAATTTCAATGTTACTTCCTTCTACCTTCCTATAAATGAATTGAGAATAATACCAGCTAGATCATACATATCATATGACATCAAAAGTCTACTCTGCATTGAAGACCAAAGGTGGGAACTAGTTGACTCAGATTTTCAAAAGTCTACTCTGCATTCAAGTGGCTGTTAAAATACTGATGTATGTGCTCTCAATCCAGCAAACTATCAATGTGAATGAAGGTTATAAGTATTTCTATAGTTGATATAATAACTATATTTTAATACTATATCACCGTTGAACAAATTAGTTTAAAATATTTTAAATCAGTGGTGATAATATAGTTTAAATCAGTGGCTGTTTAATAACTATATAGTTAAATATAGTTATTATATCAACTATAGTATTAAAATATAGTTATTATATCAACTATAGTATAAAAACTGCCTCTTCTCATGAGAAAAACCCAAAAACTTTAATACTAATGAATTCTAAGCTATATTTTAGGCTAGTTCTATGGTTTGCATCTTGAACAAATTAGTTTTTATCATTAGTTCAATAAATCTCACCGTTGAATAAAATGAAATATAATGGATTAATTGATCCAATTGTGAAAAACAAACATCACTGCAATAAGAATAATGTTATCTATAACAATCTATAAAGGGAATACGAGATTCTGGGTTAAATTATTTATTATTCCAATAATACCCAACAAAATATTTCCTATAATGCTAAAAGGACAAATCTAGTAGAAAAAAATAAAAGACTCCATAAATGTTAAAAAAGAAGAAATAACAAGAATTATTGGAAGAAAAAGGAGAAGAGGGATAAATTGTTGACAAGCTATTATTGAGTGTATCAAGACCAAAATGCACATGCGAAATTTAAGATTAGACTTTTTAAACTACGTTTTCAAACATTTTTCTTGGAGTGAAAGTTAAGTGTCTTTTCTTTTTATATACCAAAAATTATGCGAATTTGTTTTATTGATGGGACCCAGTCTCAAAATGTTGAAATTGGTCCAATTCGAGATAAAGGGAGCTTCTTTTTACACCTCTCATGATTATTTAAAACCATTCAAGTGCAGGTTATTTTACACATCCAGTTACAGATTTATCTAGCAAGATGCGAGAAAAATGATGTTTTTACAATGTGAGTTGTGTTGTGAATTCGATGAAAAATCACACCAATAACAACTTTGTCTGGAGCAAGTTTAATCAAGCAACCAATATCAAATTGAATAACAATTAAACACAAGCAAAAGTAGAAAAACAACGAGAGAGAAGAAGAGAGAACACAAAAGAATTTGTTGACCCAGTTCGGTCCAAATTGACCTAGTCTGGGGAGAGAGCAGTCCTCCGTTCCACTATAATGATGAGTAACTTTACAAAAGAGATATCAATGGGTTACAAGAACAAGTCTTCCGCCTAATTCTACCCAAAGACTTAATCTCTTCCCGTAACCAAGTGACTCAATCCTAATAGTGTTTTCCAAGGTGAATCAACCCTTAAACCCTAGTGTTTATTGCCAAGAGACAAACTCTATACAAACCCTAGTTTTGTTTTTGTCTTTCTAAACCCTTATTTCAGCCCCCTCTATATCAAAGTTTACACTGATACAATGTCTATATTTATAGTAAAAGCATCCCTCATAAATTGGAACCAAATCAAACCCATAAAAATAAGTTTTATTTTTATTCTTCTGCGCGAAATTGTGCTCCGATTTTGACAGCTTCAGCAAACTTCAATTTCTCCAATTTTGAGTCACTTTCACAACAAGTTGTACATACGATCACTATCTCCAATTGACTCCACAATATTACTTGTTTCAAGATTTGAAACAACAATTCACAAGCAGAATTAAAACAACATTATATACCTAAATTAACATGTCTCAGGTAATTTTACTTTACCAACCAACCAAAATTCTAATCTTATTTTTAAAATGTCATTAACACCAAAGGATTCAATATGTGAAAAACTCCTGAGTTCAAAATGTGAAAAACTCCTGAGGGGGAGTTTTCTCGACAATTATGGTCCTACCCGACTCGAGGGGTTAGTCTCTACGCGCGCAGACTCTACCCAATTTACACCAAAAATGCCAATAACACATTAATTTTTTAAAATCTTTCTGCAACAATCTAAAATAAACAAATGCATAAGAGGATCCTTCATTTAAAACACTCATGTTTTTGTTACAAAGGATTAGAAACACTAATTCTGCCTATTCATACTGATGAAGAACAGTCATACAGATGAAGAACAAAATTGTTACACTATTATTAGTTACTAACTACTATAATACTATTGACTTCATAAATAACTTACAGAAGTGTTCCTGCTTCCTGCCAAGTAATAGTATGGGTGCTGATTCTAGTGCTTACCAACATTATCATCATTAGTAGTAGTAGTGATAGTAGTAGTATTGAGGGGCAATATGAAACAGGACTTGCAAGAGAGCACGGCATTCATTGGCTTGTTAATTGTTATAAGCATAAGTGTGACTTGGTTTAAACGAATAATAGCTTGTCATTGCCAAAATTGTTGCTCATCAAAAGAAAGCTCACCAAAGCACTGACGTAAGCATCTAATATCAAAGGGTGAACAATTACTTTCATTTGGCATGTTTCAAGGATCTACATCTTCAGGAAAGGTGGCTTGACCAGCATAAATATATTGCATTTCATCCTTCCATGTCTGCACAAGCACCAAGAAACCTTAATCAGGATATAATACAAGAATGGCAATCATGCACAAATAACTAAAGAGAGATGTTGTTTGGTATGAAGACATACGCTCACGAAATACACGAAACCTTGGTTTTTGTGTTTATATTTTAAAATTAATTAAAATGAAAGATAAAAAAATTAAAACAACATTTCAATCCCTCGATGATAGAACTATCCTTTGGTTCCCTTCACTAGCACTCGTTGTTCTCAACTCACCGCCAAAGATTTGTGCCCCTCCAGTTCTACAAACCATCGCCATCAATTCACAACAGTTGGGCTTTACTTATTGCAAAGCCACAAGGAAGAATGCTTGTCAAGATATTTGGGTTTTCACCATCCAAGAGGAGAGCCATCATCGCTGTCCTTGAAGGCTTTCTTTTTTGTTAAGGAAGTCCTTGGAGGCTTTTAACATTCAATAGAATAAAGTTGTGTTTACCAGCCAAAAAACCATTAATGGCCGGTCTCAATTCCGATTGAAAGTTAATATTGGAGATGAAGACAATGACGCAAAATTGAAAAGAGAAGTACTAATTGATTGGGTCCACCATGTATAATAATAAGGCCTTTCAATTCATGTGTTAAGAACAAAAAAATGTTATCGTACTAATTAGCACTATTCAAAACTAAATAAAAAAGCACAGTTAAAATAAAATGTTTGTATCAAACTTCCAACCTCATATCGGAAAGAGATCCTCAAACTGGGAACATTTGTCTTGTGAATGTCATTTCCTTCAGAACCTCTTAAGAAATATTTATCCCCTAGCCAGTGTAACTGTAAAAGGAAAAAACTTATGATATAATAATGTAAAAAAAAAAAAAAAAGAAACTAGTGAATAAATATGAAATGAATTTAGCAAACAAGAGCTTGAGGTAGACTACAAAAGTATGAGAATGATCCTTATATACACTCAAAAACCTAGAAAGATAGAACCCTCAAATATCAAATTGTTTAACCTCAAAAAAAGAAATCATTGCATAAAAGTCAAAACATGCATATTAATTGACAGTCAATAGTTTGCGTTTAGTATAAATACATTTATTTGAAAGCATAAAATTCTCACATTCTTCCCAATTACCTTGTCTTGATGTGAAAATCCAGATTGGTAAACAGAGTTTCTAGCGATCTCACACAGGTCACAAGCAGAGAGTTTCCATACCTGCAACGCACGTTTTAGTATGATATATAATCCGTAGGAAAGGAAACAGAATATTTTATCACCCTTTAAACAAACATGCCAAGAATTTGGCAGAAAACAACCTTTGCTGCAACACTATATTCTTCTAGCAGTGGCTCTTTTGTCAAATGAATTTGCAAAGGATCGTCAGTAGAGAGAGAGACATTCAGCCCTCGCTGGAAAAACATTGGCAAAGGATTGCGGTGATAGTCCAGGAAAAGGGAATTGTTGCTAAGCGGCGACATAGCTAATCCAACCTAAAGAAAAGATATTGGTATATTATCACGCATCAAAACAGAGAATGATCTAATCTAAAATATTCAGAAATAAAATGATTTATACATTAATTTCCCGTTACAAAGATTTAAAGTTTAAAACAACAAATATGTTAAATGAATATTTCTGCCTGAGGGCTAACCTGTGCAAGGTAATATAAATATTGCAAAACAGGAGTCTTCCGTAGATTAATGCCATGGGAAATGTTATGGCATAGGAGGAAGGCAGCAGCCAAATGATCACTATCGCCTGCCTGCATGAGTAAATCAATATTACCACCTTAATAAACATACAAAATTAAGCCATGCATTTAGGGTGCAGAAAATAACCTCTCCACAATGAGGCCGCAATTTAATTGTTGTCATTCCTTTAGACTCGCGCAGCTGAAACCAACCAACAGTAAGATATTAATTTTGTGAGCTAATAACCAAAAATTCCTTTCTAGAGTCCAGTCTTGCCCCCACCTTTTTCTCATTTTCACTACTGTGCTTGAGGAACTCTGCCCCCCCAACACACACACACACACACACACACACACAAAAAAAAAAAAAAAAAAAACTGAGGAATAATTTCCCTTGAATTTGAAAGTGAAAAAGGGAAGTGAAGGCAATGGTCAATTGTTAAAGACATAGCTAGAGTTCAGTAAAGAGACGAATGGTGAATAACATAAACCTTGTTGAGTGTGTACAAGTTTGCATAGCAGTAATAGAGGTAATAAGAGTATGCTGGATTGAATTCATTTGTCCATTGAGCAGGAGTAGGCATATGCTTAGTTGGACGCCTTTCTGGTTTGCTTTCATCATCTACAAGATCAAATCCAACCACCTGTATGTAGAAGAACACTGAAGTAAATAACAAAAAAAAAAAAATCAAGAAAACAAACAAGTTTAAGAATCTAACTTCTAAGGCTTAAAGTAAAACAATGAAATTAATAATAAAAAAAAAGGCTAATGAAACAAGTATTTTCTTCAATAATCATAATCAATAGAAACAGCTGCAATATGGGGCAAGACCTTTTTCCATGCTACAGTAATAACGCTATTGAGATAAGATTATAAGAAGGAATTTTAAGTGAGAATGTCATAATGTTAGAAATTGAAGCTAGGGTTCATAGATTCTAGAGAATTCACAAAGCTCTTTGAGCTGTTTCTATTGATTATGATTATTGAATCATTACAATGATCAATGATCTCTATTTAAAGACTTTCCTAACGGTAACTAACTCTTAAAGTTAGTTACAGAACTTATGCTAAGCTACAGCTAGCCTATGATAAGTAGCATGCAATTTTAACTAATTAGTTACAGTTGGTTACATAGAGATGAGACTACCCTAGGTGTAGTCCATCATACATACTGTGTACGCTTAATAGCAGCCCTCAAGTTCACCCTGGTGAGAAATGCAACATAGGGTGCTGAGGGTTTCAATAAAGGCATGGAGGATTGTTGAGCCTAAAGTGGAGTCAGTTGACTTGATTGTAGTAAAGCATCAGGGGTTGTGTTGGAACTTGGAACATAGTCTTTCTTGAACCTATGGTAGTATAGCAAGTTGAAGCATCATGGCCATACGTATGGCACACTTGACATCCAAGGTACTACGACCACCTCCTCGACCATTACGGCCACCACGACCATGGTTGCCAGACCCTTGGGAGTAATTGAGATCAGTGACGTCATCTGAGGCTTGAGATGAATTGTCTGGAGACAAATTTGTGAGTGGAACAGAATTCGGACTACTGGATGCCACTGACGAAGCAACAATAATTGAAGGAGTTGATTTCTTACGAAACCTCTCATTATGACTTCATGTCCAAGAAGTATGAGTTTCAACTTCAATGATGGAAATTAAACCAAATCTCCAACTGATAAATGAGATTGTAGACTCGTAATCTTGAGGCAAACCCTCAAGAATCACATCCAAGTATTCTTTAGCTGAAAGAGTTTCAGCAGTTGCTTGCAATGAATCAATTAGGGATTGAATATGAGCAAGAACTCAAACAGAACCTTAATGTTGCGTAGCTCGAAGCTCAGATTGCAACTGTTGCAATTTAGCATCGATATGTGTTTGCAAGAATGCATGAATTTGATCCCAAAGTTGCCACGAGTGCTTGCTTCTGATCACAATTGTGAGCATTTCTTTGGAAATCGTTGACTGTAACCATGAGAGCAGAATCTGATCTTGCACTTCACAAGCTTCAAACGTTGTATTAACTTGATATGCAACACTATCATCGATCGAGAAAACGAGGTGTGGAATAGAAGGATCCGCCAGAAAATGAAGCTTGTAAAATGTGATGACTAGTTCCGCCTGCTGCACCACACGAGGTAGTTTTGAGCATCCAAATTCTCTTAAATTGCATAGAAAAGGTTATGATGATGCGAAGACGATGCAACCAGTGGCGGAGGAATGGTTGATATGTTTATTAAGAGTATCGATGCTTCCTCACAAGTGAAAACCGGAAAAGCAATTTTTGATATGTTGGATGAATTTGTTGGGGAGATTGGCGAAAGCCGTGTTGTGCAGCTGATTACCGACAATGGGGCCAATTATGTTTTGGCCGGTAAGGTTTCTACTTCCTTAAAGTACTTTACTAGTTTACTGTATTTTGTTCCCTGTTCTCATATCATATTTTGTATAGGTAAATTTCTTCAAGCTTCGAGACCTAAAATATTTTGGACTCCATGTGCTGCACATTGTATTGATTTAATGCTAGAAGAGATTGGAAAGATTCCAAAAGTAAAGAAGGTTGTAGCACAAGGAATTAGTCTTGTCGGTTTCATCTATAACCATTCTTTGGTTTTGAATTTGTTGAGGGAGAAAGCTGAAATGGAGTTGATTAGACATGGAGACACAAGGTTTGCAACAAACTTTCTTCAATTGCAAAGGTTGCACAACCTAAAACAAAAAATTAGAACCATGTTCACTTCTCAAGAGTGGTCGGACTTAAAGGTGAGTGACGAAGCCAAGGGTAGGAAGGCAACTTCTATTGTTCTTCAAGTCTCATTTTGGGATGATATTGTTTATGCTCTTAAAGCTATGGGGCCTCTTATAAAAGTACTTAGGCTGGCTGATAATGAAAAAATCCCTGCAATGGGTTTCATATATCAAGCAATGGTGGATGCAAGGAATCAAATTAAGAAGAACTTTGGTGACAATGAAAGCAAGTACAAGCCAATCCTTGATATTGTTGACAGAAGGTGGAGTAATCAGTTACATCATCCGTTGCATGCAACTGGACATTTTCTGAATCCCAAGCACTTTTTTAACAATCCAGAAATAGCTAATGATGATTCTTTGTTGGATGGCCTTTATGAATGCATTAGAAGGCTTGGTTCTTCTACTGAAAATATGGATGACATCTACGCTAATTTGGATAAGTATAGGGCTGGTTCGGGTAACTTTAAATTGGAAGAAGCAATAAGGCACAGAGAGGATAAGCGTACATCTCCTGGTAAGTGATTACTATTTTGTTAAAAATTAGTCACATGATAAATTTTATATGTTAAGGCAACTAATTTAATTGCATTTCAGCTGAGTGGTGGAAGAGGTGGGGATCAAAAACACCAAATTTGAAGCTACTTGCTATTAAAATATTGAGTTTGACTGTTAGCTCATCGGGGTGTGAGAGGAATTGGAGTACTTTTGAGCATGTACGTCCTTGATAATATTAAGTTTTTTATATTTAGAGTTTCGTAATCTTCTATCATTTAAATTTTAAAATAACATTTAGATTATAATTTGTAATAGATTCACTCCAAGAAAAGAAATAGGCTTGAGCATGATATGTTGCAAAAATTGGTTTTTGTCAAGTACAACCAAACTTTGAACGAAAACCGTGAAAGTGATGAATATATTGATCCAGTGCTCATAGATGATCCTGAAATTAATGCTGGTAGTTATTGGTTATTGGGAGATGAAGTTTGTGTTCGTGATGGTGATGCTGTTTATGATGATGATGATTTAGGTTGGCGAGATGTTGAAGAGGCGAGTGGTGCTGTCAAGCCCTTATTCAACACTAGGAGCCAAGTAGCTTTGCAGAAGGTAGTACCGGCTGCTAGTACAGCTCCTGCCCCATCAAAATCTAAGGGAAAATCTAAGGGAAAGGAAAAGGGAAAGCAAGGGGCAAGGGGAAATTAATGCTTAAAGTGTTGGCTACCTTAAAGTTTATTAGTATTTCTTGCAAGTATGTTCTTATGTTTTGCATAAGACATGTTTTATTTCAAACTAGATCAATGACCCGTGCGCCGCACGGGTCTTATGAGCTGTAATACATTTACTATTAGTAAAATGTAATAGTTATTTGAAAGTAGACTTTTAACCCGTGCGATTCATAACCATCATAAGTAGGCATTAATAAGATATATTTTTTATTTTCAATGATGTTGAATAAGTCATCAGAAATTTGTAAACCGTTCTCTCAACCTTTGTGATGCACAAATCTATTCCTCTACTATTTTTGTACAAAAGAGGGCCTAGGGCCATGAACAGGTCTATTTTAAAACACAAAATAATTCAATGGAGATATTTGATATCAAAATATCTCAAATAATTTATAGAAAATGGGAGAGTACAAAGCTCAAAAAGAGTCTTGATCAAGGACATAAACTAACCTATATAAGTAATACACATAATTCAAGTAACCAAAAGCAATATAATATTGAAATACAATCAAGCTGATTCAGAAATAAACATATCTCGAAATATTTATTTAAATATGAAGTTACACTCATAATTCTCCAAATGGCAAAAACTACTACACCACAATTATGAGGAGAAATCTAGATGCAACAAACATTCATCTTCATCAAATTTTAAGGTCATCCAACAACTACACCAGCTATGAAGTCAAATCGCATCACCCTTTACACACCACTTGAGATAATTGCATTGTTATCCGATCAAAAGTCATCATATATACCAAAATCAAATCAACATCATCCCATTTTAAATTCTTAAGTCTAGCCAGTTTTGAAATATATGTAGCAACTCTAAAAGGAACATGTTGTCATCATTTCAGTTTCAAATCTAAGTAATATAACCAAGACATCAACACATTATTCAATTGGATAAATAATCAAGCAATAATACCAAACAAAAAACATTGGCTTTGAGTGGATAAAGACTAAAATAGGACTCCATTTGTTCTTCATGTTGAATGAAAAAGTAGTAGTGCCTCTCTAACAACAACTAATGCAGTGTCTTACTAATCTACAATTGTATAATAAGCATTTAGTAATGAACATTAAATACAATGATAAGACCACAAACAAAAAAACTCAAACGAACAAATGCATAGGAAAGAGGGTAGTTATTAATTTGCATGATATAGCAAGGTAAAAGTTGGGACTATAAATCGGCGTAGGAGTGGTAACAAATGCATTAAAACGGGGTACTTGAACCGCTAGCAAATAACAGAGGTTGGAAGGGAAAGTTATATTTCAAATTCAAATAACAGTCACGTTATATGGGTTGGAGTGGTAACACATGTATATATGGGCATGGGAAAGAGAGTAGAATAATATGTGCATGAGAACAATAACAATTACGTTGGAAACATAGAAATGAGGATAGGGTATATTAATTGTACACATTCACATTCCTTAGGTACATGCATCGGCAAAGAGCACATGTTGTGGGAGGGAAATTTAAAAATTGAACTTAGATTGATGAGTAGGAAAAGCACTAACCAAAATTAAATGCTTGGGGGATGGAGGGAAAATATTAGGTTAAAATTAGGGTGAACAATAGCTTGACCAGACAAGCTTTAGTAAGAAAGATTATGAATACATTATGAACTTTGAGTAATATTTAAGCTATTTTAGTATTTCTTTTTCAGCATATTATAGTATTTTAGTATTAAAATTATTAGTGTCCGCGTCATGAAATAGCCCCCGCTACGCGCCCGCATACCGCGCCGCGTCAATCTTTCGGGTGGCCGCGTCGCGCCGCTTTTCCTCTTTGACAACAGAGGTTGAATGCACCGCCAAGGAGGTGCTGTGCGGCAAAGGAGGAATCGGAATCGAGGAACCATAGGGACTTCTTCTGATACCATGTTAGAAATTGAATTAGGGCTCATAGGTTCAAGATAATTCACAAAGATCTTTGACCTGGTTCTATTGATTATGATTATTTTTATCATTACAATGATCAGTGATCTCTATTTATAGATTTCCATAACTCTGAAAGTTAGTTACAGAACTTATGCCAAGCTACAGCTAGCCTATGATAGGTAACATGCAACTGTAACTAACTCCTGTTAGTAATAGCTGGTTAGAGGTATGACTACCCTAGGTGTAGTCCATCATGCATATTGTGCACTCCTAATATATAGGAACAAAGAAGGATTAGGTCACCCAAGTCCAAATGAGGTTATCGGGCCTAAGGTATGATGAGTATACTACTATAAGAATAATGTGTTACGGAAAATCATCTTATAAAAGAATAATTGGATAGATATTTGATATTTTTCAGTCTAAAATTGGAACTTTTATTTTTGAGTGACCAAATAGATGTCTATATTATCTTTGATCTAATACAATTTTCTTTAAAATTCTTGTGACATTTCTTGCCCCGCAGACTGTTACTAGTACTACCATGCTACATATAGAAAACTATGTACCAAAACATACAAGCATACAAAGTAGACGTGTGCACAAGAGCATAAATATACAGATTGACGAACCTGATTCAAAAACAAATGTAATTGAGGATGAGAATTTGGATCTACTGTGGCTTCAAATAGAGGAATAAACACGTTATCCAGAATATTCTGAAAGGAGGTAACAATTCCCATACTCCTGTAGATATTATATAGACGCGGTAACTGTGCGAAGAAAGAAGAAAACAAAGAGTCAATGAGCAAAATGATAAATCTAAAAGACTCTAGAGAATGCAGCACCACAACAATTCAAAACAGAACATTATATCAAATCCACATGGGTTATTCTCGTGATATCCAGAATCTTGACTTTGTTTAATTGTAGAATAAGTAGTTATATTGTATGTTCCATTATCTAGGTAAGAGTCTGTTTCATCCATTGGAAGGATAGAACACAAAGGAAAACTAGTTGGAGTTAATTAACCAAATTAGTAAGAAGAGGTTATTTAGATAAATCAATAGAGGACTAAGGTTGGGAGGGAGAAGGGGAGTAATTCTAAACATTTAATAGTTGTATGATAAAGGAGTTATCCTTTATAAAGGGAAAACCCTTGTAGGAGAAATCTTTCTTCTATTCTCAAACATTCACTCAATCACATTGTTCTATCTTTTCATTTGTTTCTATCAAGTTCCTCTTTAGTTCCAACACCCACTATTCACATGCAACTTTACCCTCATGTGGTTTCAAAGTCAAAAAAATTTAAGTCACTTCCTTTTGTTATTTAGCATTCCTCTTTTGGGGTCTACTTTTTGTGGGAACAGGGATGTTGTGATAGTCCTTAGCCTAAATGATTATTCCAATCAGCATCACATGCCATTGCTCAAACCAGGAAGTCACATTTTTATAGTGCCAACAATCACTGTACTTGCACAATAAAAGTTAACATAAAAATCACTTCAGGTAGAATATCCATCCAAAAAGGATAGATAGATTGTAAAAAAAAGTAATAAATAAAAAAGGAAAAAGGTGGATAACAGTTATTTGCAACAATGATATGGTGAGGCCAATTCAATTAAAAATCATTTATTCGATAAGTGTAATAGGCTTGCTGTATATTTTTTGAGAAGGTAATAGCACTAATTGGAAATGAGCCATGGGTTAATCCTATAATTAGGAAGAAAAGAAAAAAGGAAAAGATTCCCTTTTGATAAGATGGACCATACAGCGCTTTAAAGACCTAATATTAAGTGACAAGTGATTTGGATCAATTTTTCGAGGGCATTTGACGTGATTATTTTTGCGTTGTAAAACTGTCTACTGCAATTTCAGGCCAAAAATTATGCTGGTCCTACAACAACAACCAAGCCTTATCCCACTAAGTGGGGTCGGCTACATAGATCAAATTACGTCATAGTGTTATATCATAAACCATATTTGGATCCAACTCATTGACCTCTAAATCCTTTCTAATGGTTTCTCTTATAGGTGCTACCCCACTCTCTCTAATGGTGTCGTTCCTAATCCTATCTCATCTAGTCTTACCACTAATCCAGCGCAACATCCTCATATCCGCTACACTTACTTGATTCTCGTGTGGCTCTTAACCCTAAGGCAAAAAAATTCTACAGAAAACCCATTCAAGTAGTGGAATCCTTTAAAACTTTAAGGGAAATGTTAACTTGTGCCCTTAAGGCACAAGTTAATGAGTCAAAATAGAAATATTTTGTTGTAATTAATGTATTTAAATTTAACTTTTTTACTTTTCATTAATTGAATGCACAAACTCTTAGAAACAAGTTCTACTTTTGGGTTGCTTAACATGTGCCCTAAGGGCACAAGTTAACATGACCCAAACTTTAATAGGAAAATGGTGTGTCATAACTGAAACGACAGTTAACATAAACTCATAAGAAGCCCGTCTAAACAAATCTCAGTGAAAATATCAAACCACTTCAGATAGACAGATCAGATATTTTGACACAACCAAAAGTGAACAGACTCTATATCGAGGCAACAATGGGTTACTTCCGAGACCCTATGGCTTATCACCAAACCTGGTATGAGAGAAAGAGAAAGAATAATGCTGCAATAATAGCAGCCAAACCAAAATACTACCTGGATTAGCCATACGGCATTCTTGCTATAAAGAGCATTGTTCACAAACCAACTTGCAAGCTGATCCCATTCGCTCTGTTTTCTTCCATAAACAGAGATCCTGTACTCGGCCATCTGAAAATTTTATTTTATAACAGAAGTGCATTGAGATATCAAATATCACATGGGAAATAAGCAACTTAGATCACTCAAATTTACCTGATATTTACTTGCTTCAAGATCTAACAAAACTTGCTTTGTTACTTCAGCCAGAAACCTTCCTGCAATACGGGTAGTTTTAAGCTATTATGGAGTCGAAAAACATCAACTAACACTTTTAATAATCAGTTGGAGTTCCTAAACTTCACACTTAAATAATAGGAATCATTCTCATTTCCAAACTAACCCTGGATAAGATTATCCTGCTTTAAAAATATCTCTCTGAGTCTACTCTGTCCACAAGGATTATACTTTAGGTTGAATTTGTCAAATCTATGAAATGTGCTCTTATCTGCATGGACGTCCAACAAATCCACATTCAGATCATATCTGCATCATAATCTTCACTAATTAGAAACATGCAAGCCCATAAATATATTCTGACCACATTTTTCAAAAATCTAGATTAAATTATCAGAGGACAATGCATACCCAGTCAAATCCAAACTCTCAAACACCTCCTTAAGCGTCATATACTTTCCATCCCTAAATATAACAACCTGTGCACTTAAGTTAATACCAAATAGAAATATAAACAAATGCTACCAATCTAAAAATACAAGATCAAAACGGAATGGGTAAACAGCCTACAACATTATAGTTCAAAATATAGTTATAACCCTAAAGCAGATTTTCACCTCATCAGGTTCTTTTCTTAATTTTGACTTAATGAAGCGGAGCAGATGCTTCTGATTCATGCATGCAGAATGATGAATATGAGTATCAACTTTTCGGATATTGTAGAAGTCTCGGTGTGGTGCACTTTTCTGAGCGACAAACTCCCGATCTGCATTCAGTAACAGATGAAGGCGGAATTTCTGTATAATGATCAAATGCATGTTATAAACAAACACCACAGTAAAGCATAAAGAAACCATGTATAAATAAGGTTGTGAAGACATACTTCCTCAAGAAACCGTAGCCTGTGGTAGCATGCAGAGCGAACATTCCCAATAGACATAACTTTAAGAATGTAATCCATATCAGTAAAAAAACTCGTTGCGCTTGCAACAGGGAATAGCTCTTCACTGTCTGCACATAGTTTCAAATAAACCTCAGTTGTTTGATCCTCCACAAACCACATCCTCAAAATTGGATAGCAGAGAAATAATCATCACTTTGTCATATTGTTAACACTCTGCTTACCAGTTTTACTTGCAAAAACACGTACGACTCCATCTTCCATCTTAAAGTGGTGCTGTTCACAATGCCAAAAAGCCAGTAAGTCATAACATTATCAGAAAAACACTTCAAAACAAAAATTATGTTAATAACTCAAGCAGATCCCACATGTATCAGAAAATATATGAGTGGCAGATCAACAATGGACAAGTAACAAACTTACTCCTGTTGCTTCAACTGGTTCAAAGTGAAATGGATCAGAGTTAGTTTCGACAGGCTCAGCCTTCCATGGAAGGACATTTTCCTTGTAAACATATTTCTTGCGCAAATCTAAGCATTCTCTAATCATCTTGCAAACTTCCTCCTCTTCAATATTCATTGGCTCTGAACAAGACAATGATGCATTTAATACTGGTTCTTCCAATTATTCCATATATTATAAGGGTCTTGCTAACTTGTGCTCTAAGGTCACAAGATAAGAAACTAAATGTAGAAATTTAACCTTGGAAATTGTGCATTCATAACCTTAAAAGATTAAAAACTTATCTTTTCAATACAATATTTATTGTTTAATTCTATTTTAAGATCTTTATCTTGTGCCTTATGGGCACAAGTTAGCATTTCCCATATTATAAAGGCAAAACAACGATAGAAAAAACATAGGGAAATGTTAACGAGTTCCCCCGGGGCACTCTTTAAGAACCATTAATAGTAAGTTTTTATGAGAAAATGTGTAATCAATGCATTGGAATTTGTAACATTTGACTTTTTTAAGGAATATTTTCTAAATTTGGGATGCTTAAAGAGTGCCCCGGGGCACTCGTTAACAAGACCCAAAAACATATTCGGTGTTTACTATCGTTAAAAAAAGTTAGCATAAAAACTGGGAGTAAACAAAGTTAAAATATGATAGGAAATAGGATAAACGCAGGAAAAAATCTGAAATTATTTAACAAGAAAGAATTTAGTAGTAATATAAAGAATAGAACAGATAATGATAGGTCTTGAAAGTACCAAGCACTGTGCTTCTTGTAGATAAGACATTATTGACAAATACAAGGTCGTTCCCAGCTACATTTACTGAAGTTGAGTCTGTCATTCCACCATTCATATTTGCATCAGCTCCTGCTTCTTTTGAAACCTCTCCAAACATCTGATTTTTTGCACAATTTACATCATCGACTCCAAGTGGAACTGTTGGATTAAGTCCCTGCAATGCAACAACATCATGAACCACTAAAGACCAGTACAGGAATACCATGAATTATGACACGCCACCGCACCAATACTATCTCTCAATTACCAAATAAAAAATAAATAAAACCTCCCAAGAAATATAACATTCAAATTGAGAACCATCCAAGAGTCATATTGAAATATAAAATACAATGACTCTGGAACTCAAGTTAATAGAACCTGCCCCCTTAGTTTGAAAAAAAAAATTCTAATTTTATTTCCTATTCTCACTATTAATCTAGAACATATCACCTTATTTTGACTTTGTTTCAATTTCTAGAATTTTAATATTGTTTCGCCTAATTGTTTCACCTAAAATTTTGTTATTGTTTAGCCATCCTCTTTTCAGTCCTACAAAATATAAAAGTCGCATGTTTTTGTGATTTGAAGGACTAAAAAGTGAAGTGAATACAGGCATTAAAAACAAAATTAAGATAATTATAGGGGCTAAAAACATATTAAACCCTAAAAAATAACAAATGTAGTAACATTTGAGCAAAGCAACGAGGCCTGCCTAAATATATTGAAAACAGAAAAGCATGGACCTCCATCCCATAAAAAGTGTCACATTTGCATTTGCATTTTTTCTATCTCAAAATAATTGTCATTATATAATACCAACGCAACATTTATAATTATTTTTTCACTCATACCCTTAGTTATTGAATTTCAATTCACTTAACAACTCCACTGACTACAATATAAGGGTGTTTTGGTGTATGATAGTGCAAATTTTAACACTGAAATCAATCCAACTGATCATTTCCTTAAGAAATTCGCACAACCCAAATGTGACATTTAATGAACAACAAGCCATAGTTTAGTTGACAAAGATTTAAAATGCATAAATATCCAAACAAATAACAATAAATCATAATCCTCACATAGGAATTTGTAGAATCTCCAGTCACAGGGTAAAAAGGAATCCTATTATCATCACTAAGCTGTGTTCCATCATCATCAGAATCATCAACATTATCAAACGCATTCCGTCCTGGTGATCTCGGAGTCTTAATTATACCAACAGAAGCTATCCTCTTATAAGAACTCGAAATTTGAGAACTCTCTGCAACCAAAACCAAAACACAAATCACAATTTAAGCCACACAGGAAAAAATCAAAACCGAAAAAATGCATTAAGTTTTTCAAATTCCCACCATGCTTCGACCTCGTTCGAAGAGAAGGAAGTCCTAACGGAACAGAATGAAGATTCTCATGCGACGAAGAACGATTCTTACGACCATCACGAAACCATTCAGTAGCAGAAACAACATCCGGCATGGAAGATGAAACCCTAACAGTTCTCAGAAAGTTCATATTCTCATCAACAGACCTCGACAACGTTCGTTGATAGTTTCTCTCATCAGTATCCGTTTCAATTTCTTCACCGCCGTCGAACGCGGTCATATCATCATCATAATCGTCCTCGTCGTAATTCTCCTCGGAGATGGAATCAGGTTCATCGGTAGGCCGTGTGCGGCGGATTTCGATGATCCGGTGGAGGACTTGGTCGACGGTACGGCGGTGGATGTAGAAAGCGGAGATTGCCATGAATGAGGCGCCGAGTAAAGCGGCCATGGCGAGGTGGAGAGATTGAGGGGAAGATGATGAAGGATCCATTGAAGAGGTTTTGGTGATTTTGCGAGCTATGTGTTTGTTTGAGTGTCTCAGTGACTCATGCTACCACTGAGGTATGAAATGATGGAAAATGGTTTTTGTTTACACGCAAGTGAGAGAGAGCTAGTTAATACAATTCGTTAAATTGACCCGTGAAGAGGTTTACGTGGCAAACTTGCTCTTTTTTTTAGTAAATAGACAAAAATCATTCCGAAATTGTAACTTTTCTCAAAAACCCTTAGATTTTTAAGAAACTCTAAAAACCCACCTGGAATTTTCAAACTTTAATCAATTATCCCTCCATTTGTTTTGGCTGTTAAATGACTATTTTTTATTTTTTTTGCTTTCTTCATCTTTTTTCTTTCACCTTTTTCATCATCTTCATCAATATTCATAAAAAATTAAGAACAAAAATTGAAAGATAGCGGATTACTAATTATAAATGTGTAGATTACACAGTGGGTTCTTGTTAGGAACTGAAATTTACACCAGAACTGTAACTTAGGTGCAGCCCAAATATCACGGGAGGAAATTGCTAGTGGTGATTATGCTATTTCTGCAAAAAATAGAATCTGCTTCTATATCTAACAACACTGGACTAGGGTCACATTGCAACTCTAATTTAAAGAATACTCCTAATTTGATATATGATAACTTCAAAAAATTGGCTTTCAATGAAAATTGTGAAGTTCTTATGAGTGAACATGTCCCTTGCATTCAGCTTTAATACCTTTGAGAAAACAAGCTTTCTATGAGAAAACAACTTTAATTTCTAGCTTTAACTTAGGTGGTGTAATTGTTGTTGATGGTGGTGGAGGTGTAGTAATGAGATGATGATGTTGTTAATGGTTGTTGTTTTTTATTTTTATTTTTCTAGATTTTTTATGAATATTGATGAAGGTGATGTTGAATATGATGAAAAAGTGGAAGGAAGAAGATGAAGAAAGCAAAAAAAAGAAAATTATTTAACATCCAAAACAAACGGAGGGGGTAATTGACTAACATTTGACAATTTCAAGGAATTTTTTTGAAGTTTCTTAAAAGTTAGGGGGTTTTGATGAAAGTTAAAATTTCGGGGGATTTTTGCCTATTCACTCTTTTTTTTATACTGGTTCATCTTTGTAGAAATCTTTTTGGTAGGACATTACTAGCCTTGTCATAGTGTCACACGTAATCACGTTTAGGTGAACGATCCTGTTTTCATTGCTTTAGGTTGAATTTATTTTGAAAGTGTGAGACCTATATTGATTTTCTTCGATAAGAATTAAGGACTTTCACTTTTTAGAGGTATTTTTTAAGATTCTCAATTAAGAAATTAATTATTTAAAAAGTTGAATATTTTAATTTTCAATGAATTGAATACACAATTTTTATGATTATTAATTTACTATTTTAGATTCTTAAAGAGTGCTTTTACCAAAAAAAAGTATTGAAAAGATAATGTTATGTGAAATGAGTCGTCAAATTTGCATAAACTAGGAGTCTATTTTAGGCTTTTTAGTGTTTGGTTGGGACTTGGGAGAAAGAAATTGAGAAGAGAGAAAGATATGAAAAAATAGAATGAGATGAAGAATTTAATAGTTTTGATGTGTTATTTGATATAAGAGAAATGTGAGAGATTGAGATGTTTTAGATTTTTATGTTAAAGGTGGTTTGGAGATGTCAACTTAATGATCAAGGAACTCGTACAAGCATGATAGTCGACTCGAGGTGTACATTGTGTGGTTGCAATGGTGAGTTATTTATTGGACATGCTTTAGAACATCTCTAATGCAACGTTCACGATTTTGGGTTCTTAAAGTTTCTTTTTCTTGAGAGGGTCCCACATGACACATCATTTATAAATGATTTAATATGGGTTTAAATTATTATTTTTTTTATTTTTAAACTAATATAGATGAATTTATATTATTTTTTTGAATTTTTCAAATTTTTAAAAATTAAATTTCTGATGTGGCCAACCAAAAAAAGCCAAGTCAGCGCCACATAGGCGAATTTGGTGAGTTGGATGGAGGAAAGGGGTTTTTCGGATTTTTTTTTTTTTTACAATGGTGCAAATCAAACCGAAAATTTCATAAGGGTGAAAACTGAAAATTACCTATATTACAGGGAAAAACTATATTCACCCTTGTTTCAATACCAAATCATAAAATTAATAAACAGAAATTACCAATATCAGTAAAATTGTAAATATGATACAAAAACCAACAAATGTCATAGAAATACAAGAAACCAATGTCATGAAAATTTACAAGAAACCAACAAATGTCACAAAAACTAAAAAAAAAAGTCATAAACATCAGGCCTAACATCAGTCCTAAACCCTTCCCTCCTACTCCTCCTGATGTTGCTCATGCTTGACATGTTGATGCCTCCTCGGCCTCCGGGCTCACCTCCTGGTCAATATCGGTGCTATCTGCTCCCTAACATGGCGCACGGCCACAAACCATTGCTCAGGGCTCATCACCTCCTGGCCCAACTGCTCATCAACATAGGCAACGACGCCACTAACCATCTCATATGTATCAAGCGAGCATCTCGCATCGTACTGCTCCAACTTATGCAATGATTTGCTCCTCATTTGCTGGCCTCAGAGGAGATCCTAGAATAGGTGACAAAATCTGAGGGTGAGACACCGTAGTGTACCATAGTATATAGCCATCCTCCATCCGCCATGTCGCCTATCCTCCTGGCTCACCCCAATCGGGCTCCTTAATCGTGTGAGTACGGAAATCAATGAAAGCCTGCACAATCTGAGTCGCTCGGAGCTCAACAACATCCGTTGGATGTCTAGGGACATTCTTCACGTATTTGTACTGCCGCCTAACTCTCCTGGGAAAATGACGATAAACCTTGTCAATACCGCACATAATCCAGCCTGAATACCAGAAAATCTCCTCAAAATCCTGGATCTCCCTGTGCTCTTCGTACAACCTCCAAGTAACTGTTGAAGCAAAAATCTTTTTGATGAATGTTTTAATGATAACAAACCTCGTGGAATAAATGATAAGTTTTATGAATGGTGATCTACTGATGTTTGCACTTGAGTTTTTGTTAAAAGAACAGGAATCACACAAGTGGATGAGCTAGAAGCCACTCACGTCAATAAGTGCATTATATCTACTCAACAATGGAAGAATGAGTATATCATCAGTTGAAACACCAATATCATATCTCCATGAAGATTCATAGCTCAAGAATCATGATGGAAGAACATGAATCATGATGGAAGAACTTACATCACAAGCTATACAAGAATGTGCTTGATGTTATGTGACAAAAATCACATTGAGTGTTATGTTATATGATTTGAAGATCATCCATGGGTAAACATGATAAAAGGAAATATGCATACAAGATAGGAAGATTCTCAGAACCTCCTCAAAGTATCACACTTCCAAAGCTTCTGAAGATAAGAAGTTCAGAGTTCAGAATGTTCATATGAATGGAGTTCATAATAATCATGAACATTAACCCTGAATATATCCAGAAACAATAAAGGATTACTTCATGGATAAACAAGAATATTTAAAGTCATCAGTTTCATGCAATGATGAACTAGATGCAAAGAAATATTCTTTTGGACTTCAAAGAAAGAATCATCTTGTTTGTCAAAACAAATGATCTCTCATTTATATGCTTCAAGTAGTTTTTGAAGGAAATAAATAAACAACCTTCTTAGGTTTCAAAGTGTTGAAGAACATCAGAATGTTCAGCACAAAGTACAACCGTCAAAAAGAAAGGAACCCAGAAGAAACATTCTGAAGTTCATACGTTTGAACCTAGAAGAAGTTCAGAAGGTTGTTCAGAAGGTTGCTCAGAAGGTTCATTAGAGCAAACCCATAAATCAATGTCCACACCAAGAACATGCAAGAACAGATGTGACATGAACATATCTTATGCAGACAATGATTTTGACTTTGGATCAAGAAATCATTAAAGACATATATGATGATTAAAGGATTAATGGACTTTGATAGTTCTTGGTATTTGTGCGTTCTTGAGTGATTAACCAAGAAACAAACAAAGTTTAAATCATACCAAGATTCAAAGAATCAAAGTACATTTGAATTCATGATCTAACACTGAGGTCAGAAAGTTAGATCAGAATGTTCGCGCAAAGATCAGAAGACTCAAACTTCTGAACACTTCAGAAGCTACACTTCAGAAGCTACACTTCAGAAGCTCGACAGAGTTCAGAAGCTGGACATAGTTCAGAAGCTGGACAGAGTTCAGAAGCTTGAACAGAGTTCAGAAGCTGGACAAAGTTCAGAAGCTGGACAGAGTTCAGAAGCTTGAACAGAGTTCAGAAGCTGGACAAAGTTCAGAAGCTTGACAGAGTTCAGAAGCTGGACAGAGTTCAGAAGTTTGGACAGAGTTCAGAACCTTGTTCATGATGAACATCAAGAACCAAACCCAGAATCTCAAGAACGTTATTGAAGACGTGCAAGCTACAACGTGACATAGATAAATGTCCAGGAAAGTACTTCTGCATGGATCAATCAAGCAATAAAGGCATACACAAGGATTATGTCAAAAAGGATACTCAATGTTCATTTAAGACTATGAACATTGAAGTACCAGGAATATTCCAAAGGATAATATCATCCTAGAAGTTATATTCACTGCTCTTCATTATTGTTTCACTATTAGGATTTGATTACATCAAATGGTAGTCTTACAAATCATCCTAAGTGAAACAAAGGAACATTCTGAAGATCAGAATGTTCAGGCTCTGCACATGCTTACTTTATGAACAGTACAGTAGGTGAAAAGCAAAAAGCAAAAGCAAAGCAAATCTATCTTGATCAATCAGAGATAGACACGCATGGGAGTTGGTACTGTACAAGGACAACACAATCTCTCAAAGCATGGACATGAAGATGCAGAATCCACTAACTCAATCCTGCACCAAGTCCCAAGGCAGATCTGAGAAATGAACTTTCTGAAGTTTGATGAAAAGTTCATACTTTGACTATTGCCCAGAAATTCATGTAAAAAACACATGGCACGCCCAGAACTTCATATGTTCATTCATATATGATGAACCCAGATGAAGAACATGATGAACCCAGATGAAGATCATCATGAACGCAACAACATTCTGATGTTCATCAGAGATCAGAATGTTCACCCAGATTTTCAAGTTAAAGCTTGTGGTACCCAAGGACACATGGCATAACACCATTGGACACCCTACAACGGCTATATGAGTCCCATGACTCTATAAATAGAGATCAAGGCCTTAGCAAAACTTGCACCATTGCAAAGCATACAAGAAAACAACTCTGATTTTGTTTGAAGCTTTTGCAAGTGAAATTGATCAATCTCTAAGGCTTTTGTTTCCTTAGTGCACATCAATACTCTTTGTTATCTCGTGCAAAGATAACTTTCTTCTTCCCCTCCTCTGTTTGATTCTCAAACATTCAAACTCCACACAAATTGCAAAGCATACAAGAAAACAACTCTGATTTTGTTTGAAGCTTTTGCAATCTGAAATTGATCAATCACTAAGGCTTTCGTTTACTTAGTGCACATCAATACTCCTTGTTATCTGAAAGATAACTTCTTCTTTTTCTTTCTCATCTGTTTGTTTCACAAACATTCAACTTCCATTCAAATTGTAAACAAAGTCTCATCTAGCTTTAGGGGTACTAAAGTGTTAGTTTGAGCAAAGGGTGTAAAAGTCTAAGTGGGTAACTTAGCAAGAAGGTGCAAGCCTGCTGAGGCTTAGAGAATACAGAATTGTAATTGTTCAGGTGAACAAAGATTGTAAGGTGCAGGACTTGGGAGGTTATCTCAAGGCATCATAGTGGAAACTCTCACAAGATTGTGAGGAGAGGACTAGCCCACATTGGGTGAACCTCTATAAATCTCCGTGTGTTCTTTCTCTTCCCTATACTCTTTAATTTCAGTATACACAGCACACACCAGCACATTTACTTTGTTAATTAGTTTTTGTGTATGAACTTCAGAACGTTCTGAAGTCAGAGAGTTAACTTAACCATTCCAAGTAAACAACTTGAGAATCACTTTTAAGTTTCAGGATAATTTTTAAAGGGTCACAATTCAAACCCCCCCCCCCCCTTCCTTGTGACTATTTTATTCACTTCAATTGGCATCAGAGCCTGTCTCTATGGTTTGAGCACTTAACAGTGTATGAGGAAAAAATCCAGAAAGAAGTGATGTCAAAACCTGCAAATCAAAGTGCATGTCACATATGCAACAATGTGGGATACTTCAAAACTAAATGCCTTCAGAAGAAGAAGATGCAAAGATGGCAACCAGAGATGATTTTGAAGAAAAAGAAGAAGTCAACACATGAGTAAAGACAAACACAAAATGTGAAGAGGTAAGAAATTCTAATCCTTATCTTTTATATAAAGTGTTTAATAATATCTCATATGACTCATGCTTTTTGTTTTAAAAGTAGAAACTTTTTAAAAATAGCTTCTCTTGTATAAAGAAAGAAAATGTGAAACTATTAATCTTGAATGAGATACATCTTAAAACCATTCAAAGATTGCAGCACTCTCTTTTTAATATATTTGAGAAACATAAGATCCTCAATAAGTAAAAAGTTGTAAGATTTAGAAAAGTCTAAATTTTGAAACAAAAATGTTATTTTGAAAAAGGACATAACCAACTTTCTAAAGTCTGTTAAGACCTTTCAAAAAGTTGGTTTAGGATTCATAACCTATGACAAACACAAGTGAGAAGGTAAATGAAAAATGTTCATTTTGAAAAAGAACTCAACATTCTTAACCTGTATATTTTTTAAGAGAAACATGAGAAAAATCCTCATTTCAAAAAGACATTTTATCCTAAATTAGAATGAGCTCAAAAGGTTGAGATTGGTAAAATATAGTTTTCTTATTTCAACAAATCTGATCATCTTGAATCAGAATGTGCTCATAACAAAGAATCTCTCAAGAAGAGAAACACTAACCTTCAAGGACCCAAAGTAATACGGGTACCAAAAGTTTTACCAATTTGTGATGCAGGAATGTCTTCTAAGTTTCTAGGAAAAGTTTGATTCATAGACAAATTATGTTCAAGAAATATGAGGAGATCAAAATGATGAAGATTCAGAAACTTCTCAAGATGATGTTGAGTTGTTCTAGAACAATGGAACAATTTAAAATGAGTTCAAGTCAAAGAACCAACACTTCATTTATTTGCACACCTCTAAGAAACTATAATTTGTCATCACCTAAACGTGAACCACAACCTATCCTATATTAAACCAAACCTGATCATAATTCCACAAATCTTCAAGATGTCCCTAAAATCATCCATAACATGATTAGGCACACTTTACTTCCTAGATGTGGAACCTTTGATGCTATAACAGATACTGATTTATGTATCATGTACCATCTCATGACCAAAACAAAACTCAACCTCTGTTTCATAATCCTTCAATACATGATCGATTCTTTTTTGGATGTCAAACAAAAAGTTGTTGAGTTGTCATATGGGATGCATATGACTCCCATCTTTAAGGCTGCACAAGTATCCCTACAAGGTGAAGAATGTGAATACACCTTCATGAGGTTCACAACCAAAACCTTAGGACAACTTCACATCACCACTTCAAACATGCCAACTCCTCCAACATCAGAAACATCTGGATCTGTGAAAAGACATGCAGATCAGAAAGTTAAGAAAACTAGGAAGAAAATAAGAGTTGAGAAGGTTAGAAACCTATCCAGCATACAGAAGTAAGAAGAAGTTGGATCTCCTGAAAGTATGAAAGATGATGAAGCTCATTCTCCTCCAGCTCTGGAGTTGTTTCAACAAGTTGCTGAGCTTGCAAGAAAAGCAGTTCAGAATGTTGCTGGTGAAAATGAAGAACAACTTTAGAAGGAAGATGAAGTTGTTAAAAAAAAAAAAAATTGTGCAAAATGAGGTTGTAACTCAAATGGAAGATGACTCATACGGTTGTTGCAATCACTGAAGAAGATAGTCAGAAGATTGACTCAGCTAGTGATGCATCTCTTCAAAAAGAAGTTGAGAATGTTGCTGAAAAAGAACATCAGAAGGTTGACACACCTCAGAAAGCTGAAGAAAACCCTCTTGACCAAAATCGGAGAGTTGAAGAAAATACTGAGCAGGTTGCTCAAGAAGTTGATGAAGATATTCAAGAAGTTGCAAAAATCTTAGCTTGTAAAATGATGAGTGGAGAAAATGCTCAATCACAAGAAGATAAGCAAATGAAATTTTCAACTGGTTTTGATCTCAACATAGAAGATCTAAACCCAGACTTCAACACCGATGTGTTTCAAGATGCTCAGAAAATAGTTCAGATTGTTCAAGAAAAATCTGAAACTAATGATCAGAATGTTCAAGTGTCTAGGATCAGAATGTTCAAGAAAATGCTCATGATGCTGAAGCTACTCAATCCAAAAAATTGAAAGCTTCAAAGTTCATCCCTCTGTTTTCAAGCAAGATAGAAATGATCGGCCTTGAGAAAATTGGGAAACAAGAGTTATTAATCAAACAAGACTAGAGAATGTTGGATCAAACAACAAGGAGAAATGCAAGTTCTTCAATATCAAGTATCTACCTAAGATTCTAAACAATCTCTGCATTCACTCGATACAATGAGTGGAAGTGTTGTAGAATGTCATTAATGTTGATCATGTATCATATATCATGTTCTCAACAGATTGTTTTTCAATCTATACTACATGATTCTGCAACATATGATTGAAGAACAAGAAGACTTCTCATACTCTATATGAATTGGCTTTCACACTCACATTCAAGCATTTTAATATGCCTCTGAAAAAAAAAAAAAAGGGTGAAGTGTATGAGAAGGAGTATCAAATCTTTATCATAAAGAATTTGATAACAATGAGGGTCCTCCAACAATGGATCAAGACATCCTTGAAGAAACCTTCCAAGAAGTTGCAGACATTGCTAAGGAAACTGTTCAGAAAGTTGATGAAGCTCAGAATGTTGAAGAACTTAAAAAGGAAGTTGATGTTGCTGAGAATGAAAGTCAGCAAGTTGAAGCAATACCTCAAATATTGAGATTGCAACCAATAAGGTTCAGGAAGCTGATGCAACTACTGAAACATGAATTCAGAAAAGTTGATGCAGTTACTAAAAGATGGAACTCAGAAAGTTGATGAAGTTCCTGCATAACAACTTCAGAAGGTTAATGAAATTGAAGAAGCTTCTGAAAAATACCTCAGAAAGCTAACAAAGCTGGAAGCTTTTATTGGAGAAGGATCCTTTAAATCTTCTACTGCTGAAACAATTTCAAAATCTGAAGTGATGTTACAAACATCATGAGTGAACTCCAGTTTGATGAACAATAAATTGTTCTCGAATCTGATATGGGAAATGATCCTATGTAATCAAAAGATCAAGATATGCATGATGTTGATAAAGTTCTATCCACACATATGCTTAGTGAAAGCACTACGACAAAGGAATCTGATGAGAATGAGCTAGCTGAAAATCAAGTTGGTTTTGATCTGAATATGGAGGAATTCAGCTCAGAGTTCAATGCAAGTGTCCTTCAGGATTCTTAGATGGAAAATGATGGAACAAATCCTGCAACTCAAGTTCAGAATGTTCAAGAAACCATTCCTCATGAACAAAGCATTCCATTTGTTGACCATATGTCTGCAGATACTGAAACATCTGGATATGTTAAAAGAGACTCATTTCAAAAAGCTGGAAAGACTAAGAAGAACAGAAAGCTACTGATGATTGAACTGCTTCAGAAGGTTATGCTCATTGATGCTTGGATCTTTCCATTCAAATCAGAAAGAGTTTTTCAGAGAAAGAGAAACATGCTCTCTTCATCTCAAAGTGAGGGAAGTCATCCCATAAGGTACACATTTATTTGCACTATAATAAATATGATGATTGAATGAAATTATGTCATGTTTAATATGTGCTTATATCAAATGTTTAAACCTAAATGCAATAATGTTTGCACTCTTTGTTCTTACTCCATTCATGATAATGTTATATTCATTTGCAACTACACAAGTCATAATTAATGATCAAAGTCATTGCATGATGTCCTATGTTTCAAAGGTGCATTTAAAATGAATTAGTGTTCTCATAATCGAACAAGAGGTTGTTTCTGTTATGTATAATTTCATGCATAATATTCCCTCATTATTTTCCCCAAATCCCTTCTTAATCATCTTGTTAAATGTTAAATGAGATACATCATTTTTGTGAATACATATCTCTTTACATTTGTGAAATAAATGATTCTGATGCATCTCTATTCATGTTATTGACATGAGCTGCAAACTAAATCATCATCATTGTTAATTAATTCATAGGAAGATTTATGTTTGTTCATAAATGTTAAATCATGATATGGAAGA
Organism: Medicago lupulina; assembly: GCA_958299785.1. Classification (NCBI taxonomy): domain Eukaryota; kingdom Viridiplantae; phylum Streptophyta; class Magnoliopsida; order Fabales; family Fabaceae; genus Medicago; species Medicago lupulina. The sequence goes on from OY283143.1 coordinate 29,626,336, forward strand.
TAAAAAATATCTTAATGTGTCAAACTTCATAATAATCTGAAACATGAAGATATTCACTTGATTTGATCATTTCAAAAAATTGCATAAATTGTTAATTTTTATGATAAACTTATATTCATGCTCTTGAAATCAAAATTTCAGAATAAATAATATTTGCTTGATTCTTCAGTAAAATATTTTTGAATATATTTCTTTTAAATAAAAAAAGGGAAATTTGATTTTGATGTGGTTTATGAAAATATCATTCTTCAAACATGATTTCAAATAGATCTTAATTTTGAATTTATCATTAGAAGATTTTTTCAACAAGAACACAATATATACTTGATCTTGATGTTGTGTTTAACTTTTCTATGATTTTCAAAGCTTGTCTGAAAAAGATAAAGATCTGCATATTTTGTTTCAAAACTCATTGTATTTAAAAGAAACTTTGTGTTTAAGCATTGTTGAATAATTATCTTACTTCAATTGCAAAAATTGGAGACAAAGATAGAGTTGTAAACATCATTGACATATCAATATGTGTTTGTGCATAAATGTGTTGCATAAGTATATTCTGCAATTTGACCTTAAGTGTTTAACATACTTTTCAAGCATGAAAACTTGAAAGATCAACACCTAAAAGGTAGCACTCACACACACTTACAAATGTCAGTAAACATAATCATATATTTGATTGTAAACATGTGTGTTTTCCACAAATTGTGTCAAAAAATTGTTGCTTGTAATTGATTTCTTTTAAAGAAACTATCTTGCATCAAATGATACTTTAAAGCATTTCATCTTTTGAAAAAACTCTGCAATATTTTCCAACATGAGAATACTGTAGAGAGAGAAAGATCTTTTCTAAACTCTGATTTCACCGCTTCCACAAATACTTCATTTTAGAAATTGCTGAATAAGATCAATTGATCTTTTCTCTTTTAAAGACTCAATTTGGATTAGTTAATCATTTTCTAATTTTTGAGCATGATTTTGTCCAAATGAAAAACTTATCTGCTATGACAATAAGTAAAAGGAAATAATTATTTTCTTAGAAAATCAAAAGATTTGAAATGTACTAGGATATTCATCTCTAAAACTTAGGGGGAGTTTTCTATACTTAAAGATATCAATCTTTTCGAAAACATTGAAACTAAGGACAAAAACATTTTCTCAATTTTGAATATGTTGAAATGGTTGCATATGTTATCATTTTTCATGTCTTGTTTATACAACTGATTGAAATAATGATTTATCATGATTCCTGCAATGTGTTTTAATTAAACCATGAGTTTGATATATGAATGCACTTGTGAATTACATGCAAATGTCTTATGATTCTTACCTTCCAAGATTATGTTACTTTTCCTTCATATCATCCCAAGTACTTTTTGATAGATGACAAAAGGGGGAGAGATATATATGATGGAAGAAACACCTAGGATGAGGAGACATATGTATTATGGGAGAGAAAAATCTAAAATGGATTTAATTAATGAAGAATGTTATGAATTAACCTTTTGCATATGTTGAGGGGGAGTTTAATTAGTTTGATAAGAATTAAACTCTTGAATGTGTTTAGGGGGAGTTTAATTACATATCCATGAACATTCTTACATTTGTTATTATATCCATCATAAAACTTAAGATTTATTCAAAAGGTTTGTCATCATCAAAAAGGGGGAGATTGTTGAAGCAAAAATCTTTTTGATGAATGTTTTAATGATAACAAACCTCGTGGAATAAATGATAAGTTTTATGAATGGTGATCTACTGATGTTTGCACTTGAGTTTTTGTTAAAAGAACAGGAATCACACAAGTGGATGAGCTAGAAGCCACTCACGTCAATAAGTGCATTATATCTACTCAACAATGGAAGAATGAGTATATCATCAGTTGAAACACCAATATCATATCTCCATGAAGATTCATAGCTCAAGAATCATGATGGAAGAACATGAATCATGATGGAAGAACTTACATCACAAGCTATACAAGAATGTGCTTGATGTTATGTGACAAAAATCACATTGAGTGTTATGTTATATGATTTGAAGATCATCCATGGGTAAACATGATAAAAGGAAATATGCATACAAGATAGGAAGATTCTCAGAACCTCCTCAAAGTATCACACTTCCAAAGCTTCTGAAGATAAGAAGTTCAGAGTTCAGAATGTTCATATGAATGGAGTTCATAATAATCATGAACATTAACCCTGAATATATCCAGAAACAATAAAGGATTACTTCATGGATAAACAAGAATATTTAAAGTCATCAGTTTCATGCAATAATGAACTAGATGCAAAGAAATATTCTTTTGGACTTCAAAGAAAGAATCATCTTGTTTGTCAAAACAAATGATCTCTCATTTATATGCTTCAAGTAGTTTTTGAAGGAAATAAATAAACAACCTTCTTAGGTTTCAAAGTGTTGAAGAACATCAGAATGTTCAGCACAAAGTACAACCGTCAAAAAGAAAGGAACCCAGAAGAAACATTCTGAAGTTCATACGTTTGAACCTAGAAGAAGTTCAGAAGGTTGTTCAGAAGGTTGCTCAGAAGGTTCATTAGAGCAAACCCATAAATCAATGTCCACACCAAGAACATGCAAGAACAGATGTGACATGAACATATCTTATGCAGACAATGATTTTGACTTTGGATCAAGAAATCATTAAAGACATATATGGTGATTAAAGGATTAATGGACTTTGATAGTTCTTGGTATTTGTGCGTTCTTGAGTGATTAACCAAGAAACAAACAAAGTTTAAATCATACCAAGATTCAAAGAATCAAAGTACATTTGAATTCATGATCTAACACTGAGGTCAGAAAGTTAGATCAGAATGTTCGCGCAAAGATCAAAAGACTCAAACTTCTGAACACTTCAGAAGCTACACTTCAGAAGCTACACTTCAGAAGCTCGACAGAGTTCAGAAGCTGGACATAGTTCAGAAGCTGGACAGAGTTCAGAAGCTTGAACAGAGTTCAGAAGCTGGACAAAGTTCAGAAGCTGGACAGAGTTCAGAAGCGGGACATAGTTCAGAAGCTGGACAGAGTTCAGAAGCTTGAACAGAGTTCAGAAGCTGGACAAAGTTCAGAAGCTTGACAGAGTTCAGAAGCTGGACAGAGTTCAGAAGTTTGGACAGAGTTCAGAACCTTGTTCATGATGAACATCAAGAACCAAACCCAGAATCTCAAGAACGTTATTGAAGACGTGCAAGCTACAACGTGACATAGATAAATGTCCAGGAAAGTACTTCTGCATGGATCAATCAAGCAATAAAGGCATACACAAGGATTATGTCAAAAAGGATACTCAATGTTCATTTAAGACTATGAACATTGAAGTACCAGGAATATTCCAAAGGATAATATCATCCTAGAAGTTATATTCACTGCTCTTCATTATTGTTTCACTATTAGGATTTGATTACATCAAATGGTAGTCTTACAAATCATCCTAAGTGAAACAAAGGAACATTCTGAAGATCAGAATGTTCAGGCTCTGCACATGCTTACTTTATGAACAGTACAGTAGGTGAAAAGCAAAAAGCAAAAGCAAAGCAAATCTATCTTGATCAATCAGAGATAGACACGCATGGGAGTTGGTACTGTACAAGGACAACACAATCTCTCAAAGCATGGACATGAAGATGCAGAATCCACTAACTCAATCCTGCACTAAGTCCCAAGGCAGATCTGAGAAATGAACTTTCTGAAGTTTGATGAAAAGTTCATACTTTGACTATTGCCCAGAAATTCATGTAAAAAACACATGGCACGCCCAGAACTTCATATGTTCATTCATATATGATGAACCCAGATGAAGAACATGATGAACCCAGATGAAGATCATCATGAACGCAACAACATTCTGATGTTCATCAGAGATCAGAATGTTCACCCAGATTTTCAAGTTAAAGCTTGTGGTACCCAAGGACACATGGCATAACACCATTGGACACCCTACAACGGCTATATGAGTCCCATGACTCTATAAATAGAGATCAAGGCCTTAGCAAAACTTGCACCATTGCAAAGCATACAAGAAAACAACTCTGATTTTGTTTGAAGCTTTTGCAAGTGAAATTGATCAATCTCTAAGGCTTTTGTTTCCTTAGTGCACATCAATACTCTTTGTTATCTCGTGCAAATATAACTTTCTTCTTCCCCTCCTCTGTTTGATTCTCAAACATTCAAACTCCACACAAATTGCAAAGCATACAAGAAAACAACTCTGATTTTGTTTGAAGCTTTTGCAATCTGAAATTGATCAATCACTAAGGCTTTCGTTTACTTAGTGCACATCAATACTCCTTGTTATCTGAAAGATAACTTCTTCTTTTTCTTTCTCATCTGTTTGTTTCACAAACATTCAACTTCCATTCAAATTGTAAACAAAGTCTCATCTAGCTTTAGGGGTACTAAAGTGTTAGTTTGAGCAAAGGGTGTAAAAGTCTAAGTGGGTAACTTAGCAAGAAGGTGCAAGCCTGCTGAGGCTTAGAGAATACAGAATTGTAATTGTTCAGGTGAACAAAGATTGTAAGGTGCAGGACTTGGGAGGTTATCTCAAGGCATCATAGTGGAAACTCTCACAAGATTGTGAGGAGAGGACTAGCCCACATTGGGTGAACCTCTATAAATCTCTGTGTGTTCTTTCTCTTCCCTATACTCTTTAATTTCAGTATACACAACACACACCAGCACATTTACTTTGTTAATTAGTTTTTGTGTATGAACTTCAGAACGTTCTGAAGTCAGAGAGTTAACTTAACCATTCCAAGTAAACAACTTGAGAATCACTTTTAAGTTTCAGGATAATTTTTAAAGGGTCACAATTCAAACCCCCCTTCCTTGTGACTATTTTATTCACTTCAGTAACATCATCAAACCCCACTTTATCAGGCAATGAGCGATATGTCACCCCCTCTCCATGACCTTTCTATAACGCCCATTTCCCCGCAACCTAATAGTTTTGCATATACTTGGGATTTTGATCAACACTGTAAAAGCCAGGAAAATGAGAAAAAAACCATCCCTGCACAAACAAATCACATTTATAAGTTATTACGCAGGAAAAAAAAACAAAAAAAATAAAGTTAAGGTTCAAATGTGACAATTTCTTACAATGAGCAGTGTCACGCTTCCCCCAAGAGTTTTGCCTCTAGGCAAAGAGACCTCAAATAGACAGTGGTATAGGTATGCCAATGTCATCCCTCCCCAAGAATAATTACGCATCCCCGCGTAGTCGTCCATGGTGCTCAAATATATCAACTCAGTGCGTTTGTTGCTTTTATCACCAAACAACAAGCATCCAATCAAGTACATGAGGTAAGACTTCACACAAGCAGTCCTAACCCTTCCCAGCTCGTGTACCTCCTCTAGAGTCTGTGCATCCGACAATCTGATACACTCATCTAGGTAGTCCTCATAATACTCCCTCAACACCTTATAACTAATGTAAGCACCGTACTCTTCATTGCAATTTACCACTGCAACAGCCTGCATCTCACCTAAGTGTCTCACCATCAAATCCACTCCATCAGTAAGATACACCTTCTTTGGATGGCTCAACATTCTCCCTTCAATCGGAAGATGCATCAGACAGGCGACATCATCCAAAATAATTCTCATCTCCCCCACAAGCAAGTTAAACTTGCTGGTCTCGGCAAGCCAGCTCTCGCATAAAGTCATCAGCAAAGCATGAGGCACAGTGGCGTAGCCCGTGTATACCAAATCATGTAGCCCGCTCGCCCAAAGCGGACCCAAAACCATTCCTGATTATCGTGTGGACTTCGGAGATCCAAAATTTTAGCCCCATGATTAATGGCTTTTACTTTACGCTCTTTACGAATATGAAATAATAAAAAAAATGTATTTTAAACAACATAAACATTGTAAACATTTAAATAAAAAATTACAAATTAACGCATTTAAAAATATAAACCACGAATTTAAATTGGCGCACATATTTCTAATTTAAGACATAACACATTTAAAACTTAAAAAAACACATCAAAAAATTAAAACATTTAAATTGGCACGCACATGTAATTTCAATTTATATTACGCGTGTCATTTTAAAATTTAATTTCGCGCGCCAATTTAAAACATAAAAAAATTAAAAGTTGATATAATATTTAATAAGTATTACATATGATAATTATAGATAATTAAAAATAACACTTACATTATGTGAATTATACCTGAGCGACAATGCAACCTGTTCGGCATAAGAGGACAACCGAGATATCTTCTGGTCCTCCAGGTAAGGGAGGCTGATCAGGTAACGTCGCTGAGGCTGTCGCTACTGCAATGTCATCCGCATCTAATACAAGCACATCATTCTCTGGAATATGCTGGTCGTCATACCCACCGTCAGTGGCATCGTGTATCTGATCCTGATAATTAACGTACTCCACCTGTGTCTGGTCTACGACATGTGACTGTTCAGGCTGTGTAGCCTAAGAACTCCCTTCACCATCCGCCCTCCGACCTTTATCTCTTCCTCTATTTGGGATGTGCGTGTTTTGCCTTGCCCGCCTAGCGCTTTGTGTCATAGCACGTCTACCACTTATAAGCTTATATGGATCAATCGACTGCCCCTGATTCGGATCAAACATATCTACACAAAAATTTAAAAAATTAACATCATTCAACTTAAACACAAACTAAACATCATTTACAACATACATTCATCGGTGAAAATCAAAACCACATTCAAACTAAACATAACCTAAACATCATTTCCATCAACTACAATTATCTATAACTACATAAACTAACTAAATAATCAATATAATTCTCATTTGAGCATTTTATCAAACACTTTGTGTGCAAAGTATCAAACATATTCAAATTGTGTTCATTTGGTACGATTCAAAACCACATTATACTTAAACATCATTTAAACATCAATTACAACAACTACATCCATTTATCAATTCATAAACTATACATGCAATCTTCAAAATGTCAATTCATTCATAAACCCTAATCACATGCAAACTGCTCAAATTTTTTTAAAAAATAAACCTAAACAGACTAACATTAAGATTACATTGATTAATGCTACTTACTTATGATAATATGGGGATGATTAGCTTGCAATTCGTTAAAATGACTTTGGTGAGAATTGGAGAGAAGTTGAACAATTTTTGAAGAACAATGAAATTGATATGTTTCTAGTGCTTCAGTTTCTGTATAAAGGACGCATCGGCAGTTAACTGCCGATGGAACCGACAGTAGTTAACTGCTGAAGTTTTTCTCGGTAGTTAACTGCTGTCGGGGCACTTACGTCTTTTACTGGTGTTTTTTAGTCTTCTTTTGTGAACATCAATTTTCCTACTATTTTGTTTTGATGTTTTGGAAGAAGTAGGGCCACCTTGACGAGACATGACAATTAACTAGAAGAAAATCGCTTTTTTGACATCACAAAGTTCCTAATAACACATGTAAACATTGTCCTCAACGGTATTTAACTATCGTTGGCATATTCGGAATCAGTTAACTACCGCTGGCTCCAACTGCAGTTTGCTGCACTTAAGTGCACTTCCTGGAAGATAATCAATTGTGATTTTACGCTTTTTGGTTGAAAAATCAAAATAAATTGAAAGTTATTCGTAATTTTACAAAACTTTACAGACTCTCTATATGTATTTTTATAGAGTTGTCTGCAAAAAACCAGATCAAAATTCAATTTCTAGGTCAACGTTTTGATGTTTTTGGTTTCTTGAGTTATTGGCGCATTAAACATTCATATTTAATCCATCCGTTGTCGGAAAATTCTAATTTTTTGTGGGAAATGTTTTTTTTATGTCCTTAACATGTTTGCAAAAAATAATGAAAAAATTCAACCTCGATATAACTTTTCCAACGGGTAGTTGAAAAAATATTGTGATTTTACGCTTTTTGGTAAAAAATTCAAAATAAATTGAGTATTAGTCGAAATACTATGTAAATTTGCAGATCCTCTATATGTATTTTTATAGAGGTGTCTGCAAAAGAACAGCTCAAAATTCAATTTCTAGGTTGATATTTTGGTGTCTTGAGTTTTAGGCGCGTTAAAAATTCATATTTAATCCTTCCCTTGTCGAAAAATTCAAATTTTTTGTGGAAGATGTTCTTTTTTTTTTTTGTCCTAAGCATGAGTGCAAAAACTCGTGAAAAAATTCAACCTCTAGGTCACATTTCCGGATTCGCACTTCGAAAAAATTGTGATTTTGCACGGTTCGGTCGAAAAATCAAAATAAATCGAGACTTAGTCTGAATGTTACGAAACTTTACAGACACCTCTGTAAAAATACATATAGAGGATGTGCAAAATTCTGTAGCATTCCGAATAAGTCTCCATTTTTTAATTTTCTGAGAGTCAGAAAAGCAATTTTCTAACTAGAATGGGAAGAGAGTCCAACAAATAGATCATCAGACTAAATGATCTCAAAATTTTAGTAACATATAAAAACTTGTAACAATTTTAATCCTTGTGTAACATAAAATAAATCAAGTACACATCCTTTATGAATTCTAGCATGTATCATTTTGACGATACAAAGACTTTTATATTTATTTTCGGGAAGCGTTCATACATATATTATTTATTTTAGTTTGTCACTGTTTCTAGCTCAACATCAAAAGGTTTATCTTGGAGGTTCACAGTACCCTTGTATTGATATCTTCTAGCAACATAAATAAAAAAAACAAAGTTCAATGTCCCTATCATAGCTATAAGATAATAAAAGTAGTCTATCCTGCCCTTGTTTATATCATTTACCAACCAATCAGGACGATCATGTGTTCTTGTAGTATGATGAATTATGTTGACTAGTATACTGCTCACATAGCTAGCCCCAGCGAAAGAACATGCGAATAATGAATTACCAATGCTTCTCATGTGATCAGGAAATTGCATATTAAAGAACTCCATTTGCCCTAGTATATTGAAGGCCTCACAAAGACCCATAAGGATCAATTGAGGGGCTAGCCACAAGACTGACATGGGAGCTATTTCAAGTGGACTTGGGTTAGATTTTGCTGAATCTCTTCTAATTTTCTCAACAAAGCCAGCAACAATCATAGAAAGAATAGAGAATAACATGCCAACTCCAATTCTTTGAAGTAGGGTAATTCCTTCTTCTTGATTAGTGATTTTTCTTAGTGTTGGCACTAAAAATTTCTCATATAATGGAAGCCATAAAGCTATGGTGAGTAATGATATGACTCCCATTGAACCAGCTGGGATTTGAAATTTGGGTCCTAAGTGTCTGTCCATTTTCAAGGCTTGTAATACCGTGAATGTTCCTTGTTGTGCCATGGATGTGAGACTAAGAATCCCAGCTGCCCAAATTGGAAAAGTTCTTGCTAAACATTTAACCTCTTCTACTTGTTGAATGCTGGCAAGTTTCCACTTGTTTACTATGCTCCCATCTGGATTTAATTCACCCTCCACTATTAGTGCTGCTTTGTTCAAGGCCCTAATTCATAGAAATGAAATCTCACCTTAAATGCATAGAAAATCAATGAATTGCCAAATTAGTTTATCAAATTGGACGAATTCATTCCTAAAATAAAATAAATTCTAAATTGACTTGAGTAATTGAAAGTCTTCCATCATATTGGTTGCTAAGGGAAAATTTTAAAAAATTTCCAATTTCATATGTTCATGTTAGAATTTTGATAATTTTAAATATCAAATTGTTCAACCCCTATTATTTCAAAGACAAAAATTCTAATTCAATCTATAATCAAATGATACATTTTTTATTATAGCACATGAAAGTAAGTTAGATAGATGGAATGGCTAAAAATTTGATTTCACTAAAATAATCGAAGATGGTATTTATATTATATTATATTATATTATCCTTTTTATACAGAAGAACTACACTTCACGTAAAAATTAACAACTAGATATAATATGCAAGTGAAAAGGTGAATTTTTTTAGGTGTTAAATATATAGTGGAAGATAGGATAAGAATAAATTTAATTTTTAACATCTCGAAACTATCCAATAAAATTTTAGCAATTGAGCTAATTTTTAACAACTGAGATTCACTTAAAGGGGTTGGTGAGATTAGAGTACAAATGATCAAGGGTATATGTAAAAATGTCAAATAGAAAACACTTTTTCTGTATCAAATAGAAATAAATAGAAAGCAAACGAAAGAACTTTATTTACAAATAGAAAATTTAGAGAAAAAATGCACATCAATGATATTGGTTCTGACCTGAATTGTTGAGTTAAAGAGAGCTTTGATGAAACAGTAGTACCATTCAATGGAGGATCATAGAAAACTGCGTATGAATCCTCTTCACTTTGAAGCTTGACATTTCTCTTTTTGTAGGCAGCCACCAAAACTACAGCAATTCCAGAAAATATGCTACCTTCAGCTTTCACATGCACATAGACCCTTGTTCCAATAAAGAACAAAATGATCGCACAACCCATGCATACAACAGGTATCCCAAACCCTAACTTCCAACTCACTGAGTCTTGGATATAAACCATAACTGTTTGGGTGACTAATAATATCAATGTTAATGTGGTATAATACCAAGTAAAGAAACTATTGATCCCTTTCTTTCCTTCATTTGTTGTTGGATCAAATTGGTCAACGCCAAATGGTATGCTACATGGTCTTATCCCAGCAGAGCCAATGGTTAGGAAACCAAGTCCCAAGAATAACACACTCATTTGAGAATTGCTTGCTTCGATACATTCGCCAATTACTAGTTGATGTGGAGTACAAGATGGAGGGTGCAACTTTGGTAACCAAGATGTTAAAGCCACCAATATCATCCCCTGATTTACAAGGTTTATTAGAACACATGATGATATATATACATATATAAAAAATATTTCTACTTAACAAGTGATTGAGATCAAGTAATTATTGAGTTTCACCACTGACGAATTGTTTGGGAGAATCTAAATTCGATTCATGAGTGAAACAATTCTCGGTTAAGTTTTACTTACCTTCCAACGGAACTCTGAATTACTCAATTCCAAAGGAACTAAAGGGTTACCAAAAAAATACTTATACTTAATCGACCAAAGAAAAACTTATACTTAATGTGTACAATACCAATAAGACTTTTAACCACTGATTTAGTTATACCCCAAAAATTTCTCGCCACATTCAATTTTAATTAAAACTAAATGATAATACCGAAATTACATTTGGACATGTATGTAATTTAAATTTACATACGTTTCAAAATTCAGATTTTAAAGACATATTAAACTGGATTAACGCAAGCTTCGTAAACTCAGTGTTACATACAAAGAATAAGTAAATTAAGTTTACATATACCTGCTACATAAACTCAATTTAATCAAGCTACATAAACTGAGTTTATACGTACAATAAACACGTAAACTCAATATACGTAGACTAGGTAAACCTAGATTGTGAGGGCTACATGATTTTGGATACAAATTTTATTTTATTTTATTTATATCGTGCTCATTTCAGGGTGTAAATTAGGGTTTTGTTAGAAGACACCTTTTATGAAGGTGTTTTTTAGCAAAGTTATAACTAAAAAGTGAAAATCACACCTTGAGGTGTGGGTTGCTAAAAGACACCTTCATGGGTGGCTTCTAGCAAGACCTATATATATATATATATATATATATATATATATATGCTAAAACAAATCTTTAAATGAATATTTTCCTTCAGGTAATTCTATTTGAGGTGTATTAGATACTAAATATGGGTATATCCTTTGATCAAAATTCAATTTTAAGTTCACCGTATTATAGGAGTCTAATCTTCTTCTGCTAGATCCAACTCACATTGATAAATTACTTATATTGTTCAAAACATAAACAATTAAATTTTGGCTTAATTGCAGTTTTGGTTCCCTTATTTTTAAAATTTCTCAATTTTGGTCCCCCTATTTTTCTAAATCAGCAATTTTAGTCTCTCTATTTTATGAAATTTAGAAATTAAACTCATCCCTTGCCACTTGTGCTGATGTGGCGCATTAATATATAATGACGCATTTTTTATTTTAAATAATCAGTGTCACGTCAGAATATCTTAAAAAAAAATAGTATTATATTGTTAAATATAACATTCTATTTTTAATTATTGTTAAGCAGATAATTAAAAGAATAGATAAGTGGTATTGAAAAATCCAAACACAGTGTTAAAATGCTGAAACGTGAAAACGCATAAACATGAAAACGAAACCGCTCAAGAACCCTAAAATGCCAACACTCCATTCTTGTGATTCTGGAACCTTAATTACGATTCTGATGCTTCGATTTTGAAACCCAAAACTTATATTCTTCATCATCAAATTGTTTTTTCTCAAACTGTTCTTCGTCGATAACTTTCATTTTTTTGTGAATCATCGTATATTCACCGTGTTCTGCTAACCATCAACTCATTTTCTGTGATTAATTCATTTATGAAGGAGATGGTGGTGGAGAAAGGAGAAGGGGGTCGAGATGCATCTTTGTATTCAAGGTATGTGTATATTTTCTCATTTGACCCAATATGGTGTAGTTAAGGTCTGTATATTTTGCTACTAATTTACAGTAGCTATTGTAATGTTTATTTGCAGTGTTATGCCTATTTTTAAAACTTTTAGCATTATGGCTTTTGCTTATACCTTATGACTTGGGTATCATTACGACATTACTTTGAATGATTAGTTTATGTAAAAATCATGGTATTATGGTCTGAATGATTATGCTAATGAATTTTTAGCTATTTTATAAGTGCATATTTGTTTGTTTGTTTGTTTTATATATGTTCTCAAATTTTTCTTATATTTATTGAAATTTTTCTGGTATTTTTCTAATTTTTTGTAGCATTTATATGATTTTTTTGGTATTTATTAGAATATTTATGGTATTTTTATATTCTCAGGCATTTATCTGATTTTATTGCTTTACTATTTTTTTTCTAGTTTTTTAGGATTATTTTTCTGGTCTTTTATTAGTTTTTTAAAAAAATCCTTGATTTTTAACTTTTTTTTTCTTTCTAAAAAATATTGTTTTTTTAGAGATTCTAAAAAATGTTGTTATTTTTTACATTTTTTTAAAATTAAAATTTATTTATTTTGTAAAATTATTTAGATTTTTAAATATATTCTGACGTGACACTGATTATTTAAAATAGAAAATGCCACATCATACATTAATGCGCCACATCAACACAAGTGGTAAATGATGAGTTTAATTTCTGAATTTTACAAAATAGGGATGAGCCCTACCTTGATAATGGGCTTAGCTATTGGGCCTTGCTATAATGAGGATGTTAGTGCAGATGCATTTCTTCATTTAGTTAGGGGGTGATAAGAGTAAGAATTCTAGGCCTATTTTAGATTTGTTTTCTAGGCCATTTGAGCAAACTCTTATGCATGTAGCAAGCTTAGGGCCAATCGGTAATCTTGTTTCTTGCTCAGTTATACACGCCCCTCTCAGACATAATTATCTTAGATTGACTCCCATTTTTTTCATCTTTGAGATTAAAGGGTGATGCCATTTTACATCGTGAGGAAGTGCAACCTGTTGATGTTTGTTTTGAGAGGCCTTGGGAGTGCTTCCCTCCTTTTCGAGGGATTGTTGGTGGTATTCCTCTTGTGGAGGGGTTGGATAAGAGTTTCAGAGCTTTAAAGGATGATTCTAATGGCACTACTTTGGTTGGTGCAACTAGGGAGAGAGAAGCGACTCAGCTTTAGTAGACACAACATGGGAGATAGATTTGGATTTCTCATCTGCTCATACTGATGCTCGAGGTACATTTTCCCCACTTGTCTCTACTGGTTGTCAACTTATTATTAGGGATTCCATACCTACCATAATAGGTGTTGAAGAGTCTTAGGGTATTGACATATCCATCCATTTGATGGGATCGTCTACTCCCATTGGAGCTCATGTACGTGTACTCAGAGGTGTGTCTGTTAAGGGTCCCACAATTTTACACAACAATTTTGTTTCCATACTAGTTTTATGAAGTGGTAACAGTCTAGGTTATTCTTTTAATATGGCAGATGAGATTGTGATTAGAGAGTGAGAAAATTCGGAGGTCTTGATAGTATGGCTAAAATTTGTAGGGAGCCTAGAGTGAGTTCGCCGTTATTATAAGGTATTTTAATATTAGAGGGCTTGGCGGGAGAAATAAAAAAGGGTTAATATGTCTTTACCCCTTGTAATTTGGGCGAGTTCCGGTTTACCCCTTGTAAAAAAAATGTTTAGATTCCAATCCTGTAATTTAAGATTCTTTCGTTTTAGACTCTGAGGCCATTTGACCGGACAAAATGCTAACGTGGCATGCTGAGTGGTGCGCTGACTGTATAATTAATTTTGTTTTTTTTTTATTTTTAAGGGAAAAATACTGACTCAGTGCGACACATCATCCAAAAATGCTGACTCAACGTGTCACGTCATCATGTTTGCACAGTCAGATAGCCTCATGGTCGAAAACGAAAGAATCTTCAAATTACATGGCCTATTTCAAAAGAATCTTTAAATTACAAGGTTTAAATCTAAACTTTTTTTTACTTGGGGGGTAAACCAGAACTCGCCTAAGTTACAGGGGGTAAAAACATATTAACCCAATAAAAAATGTAAAGTGCGTGAGTTTGTTTGCTAGAATCATTTAGATTTCCATGCTATTCAAGAAACCAAATTAGTTGTTGTTGATGATTTGTGTCATTCTTTTTTTTTTTTTTTTGGGAAGGGGGAGAAAAGTTTTAGAAACTTAAAGGTGAACTGAAAAGGTGGAATGTGGAGGTTTTTGTGGAGCAGGTTAAGCTTCTGGATTTAAATGCTAAGGCGGGGCACTTACTTTGGAGGAAGTAGGTTGTGGGATTAAATCATGTTCATAATTATGAGCTTTGTTATAGGTCAAAGATGTCAAGGTGTTTCAAAGATCAAGGGATCTTTCGTTGAAGGGATGAGAAGTTAATTCGGGTTACTTTCATGCATGCTTAAAAAATAGGGGTAGGAGGAATTCCATTTTGGAATATTCCGACTCACCAGAACCTCTATTTTAGGCAGATTATTGTGCATCATGTGGTATTTCTTATGTCTTATGTGATGAGCTTATAGAATTGGCTTGCCACCTTTTTGTTAGGTGTCCTTTTTTAGATTAGGTGTGGTATTATGTATATAGGTGATTGGGGTGGGAGTCAGTTTTATTGTTAGATTTAGCAAGTCTTCTTAGTTTTATGTTAAATTTAGGTGTGGGGGAAGAGATGTTAGGTTTCTTAGTTGTTTGACAAGCTGTTGCGTGGTTCTTGTGGAGATCCTGTAATACTCGCATTTTTTTGGTGTAGGAGATTTATGTGTTCCAGTTGGTGAATATGATTAATTAAATTTACCTTTTGGAAGTGGTTTTTAGATAAACATGTTTGTGAATATGTTTTTACTTTGTTTTCTTTTTCAATGCCTTTGTCTTTTAAGGGCGTGGGTTAGCCGGTGTTGTATTTGAACTCTTTGCTTCTTTTCGGCACATCCTATGTCGAGAAGTAGGTTTTTTCAGTTTTTAATATAGTTCATTTTGCCTTGTTCAAGAAAACAAAATTATAAATATTAACACATAAAAAAAACGGAAAGAAATAGTAAAATATTACCATACCATGAGAGAAGCGAAAGAAGCAAACACTATAGTCCAAAAGCGGCCTACGTATGCATCAGAAATGAAGGCACCAACTAGGGGAGCAAAGTTTGTGATCCCACCCCATATGTTGAGTATGTTAGTAGCATAAACTTGATCTAAGTGAAGTTCCCTTGTTAAATACACCATAAAATTAGCAAAAAACCCAAATATCGCTAATCTCTCAAAGGTTTCATTCCCTACAACATAACAAAATAGACTTTAATAGAATAAAGGATTTTTTTTTTTAAATGATATTATTGTTGATTGAACTTCTGTTTTTCAAAGAATTTGATGGATCCATATCCTTTCCGTCAAAGTTCTCTACTGCATTCTCTCTTCTACACAAATCTCAATCTTTAGATTAATCCAACAAATAAAAAAACAAAAAAATAACAATAAAGAATTGAGATAAAGAACATGGAAATAAATGCGAGAGATATTCAAATTTGTAATTGATCAAACCTTTGACGAGGTCGATCGCCTTGATCTTAATATTGATTTTCAATTTTTCAAATTAGTCCATTGATCTTGTTGACATTATATCCTTTTGTTGAAAATTTCTAACTTCTTTTTGCATGTTTTTAGTTCAATAACATTTTTCACCAAAAGTTTGGGATTAAGACTTTCTGCCTATTAGTTCTTTAAGTCATTAGATTAATTCAACGATTGAAATTTGTATTGGAGAGGATATAATAGAAAACTTTGTAAGAGAGGATCTGTATTCGAAACTATATAATTATAAGAGAGAAACAATAATTATATAATATAGAAAAATAATATATATACCTAAAATATAAGGCATGGCCTTCCATCCTCCAGGCTTCTTTGTGGGGTTGATAGTAGTTGTTTCAGAAGAAATGCAACTATTAATTCCTAGAAGGAACCGATTAGAACCAAATTCAGAACCACATTGCTTAATCTCCCTATCCTCCATAGCTGACATATCTTCTCACTTTTCACTTTGTTTCTCCTTTTAAAACTAAGGTGATCACCACCACTATTTATCCAGTTTTATTAATGAAAATATATTTTTGGGATTCGACTCAGAAAACTGTGGGTTTAAAGGTTATTTTATAGTGGTTTTGTGAGTGAAAAGAGAGAAACTTGTAATAAAAAATGAAAAATGAGAGACGTTATACACATATACTCCCTCATACTCATTTATAAAAAACATATTCTCTCCGGTCAGTAATTTTTTAGGGTCTTTGAATAATTATTGCATCTGAACGTATTTATAAATCATATATATATATATATATATATATATATATATATATATTATTCAATGAACCTAACAAATTATTTTTTGTTTATATATGTGATTGGAGAGAGTACTTTTGTACATTTTTCTAAGGAAACATATTTTTATACATTTAAGGATAATAGGGACATTAAATGTTTGACAAAAAATAATGACATTAAATGTGAAATTAAGTCCGTAGCAGTATGCAAAATTAACTAAGAGCCTGTCACATTTATGGACTAAGGAACAGGTTGCCAAGGACTCTTATTTAAGGATTATTATGATTTTCTTGCGTTTTTAAAACTACAACCTCATGTCACTCTTATAATCAAAAATCAATATTTTAGATTATTTTTTTAAAAAAACTTTTAGATTATGTATGTTGTCTATAATAAAGACTATATATATATATATATATCATTAATTGAATAAATCTAAAATGTAAATTTTTTCTTATAACATTGACCAATACGTGTAGACATTTTTATTGAAAATAACAGTAGTATTTAACTTTTTTAAAATATAAGTAGTACTTGACTTTTAAAAAGTTGAATAGATCATTTATTTAATATTATATATATATATGTGTGTGTGTGTGTGTGTTTTTATAACATTTAATTTGTTTCAAATTAAACTATACCTTTTCGGAGAGGATTCAAATTAATCTTTGTATTCTTAATTTTTTTATTCTTTGCACTTCCTTGTGTTAGAGTTGTTTTGATAAAGTTTTTGGCTTATATAAAAAAGAAAATTAAGCAATGTAACAAAACTTTCTCTCTCAAATTAACATTATTTTTCTTGATAAACTTGCTTTATTTTGTTTAATTACACCTCTAGTTTGGACTTTGTCAAAAAAAAAAAAATAAACACGTCTGGTTTGGACTATATATGCTTTTTTCGATCAAATGTTTTCAAGTAAACCAAGTTTGCCTATTTCAACAACCAAAAATGTATTGGTAAATTTGCTATAAATTATTTTTACTCAAACATGTCAAATTTTCATTTTTGTTTTAACAAAATATTTGGGTTGTGCGTTAATCGTAAGATATGAACTAATTTTTCAAGTTTAGAAGTATGAAGTTTAGTGAAATGTTGATAAAATTTAGAGGATTTGTAAGATTTCATATTGCAGTTCAAACTTGGTTTGATATCTCGAATATTAATAGTATTATACTGTGTGATTTCGTTTCTTTGTTAGTATTGATTCCCATCTTATCCATAAGTACTTGAATAATTTATGATAAATGCGTCGTGTGTTCTAAATTTTATTTAGGTTGATGATTTGGAGTAATTTAATTATCACGAAATAATATGATTAGAATAGTATAATTATATTAGTTATGGGACTATTAGGAAAATTACCCTAATGACCCATAAAAATACTAAGATTAATGCCAACTCCTAACTATTAAGGCTCTGTATGGAGTTTGAAGGAGAAGACAGAGAGTTTTGGAGGGAGTGCAGAGGAGGAAAAAATAGAGAAAACTTTGACATTTTTTGAAAGAATATTCCCGAGAAGATAATGCTTAATATATATATATATATATATATATATATATATATATATATATGTAATTTTGATAGAAGTGTAACCATGAAGATAATATTGGATTTGAAGAATTTATATAAACTCTTTAAAGTATTATACTAGTACGACTTTTGAGTTTTTCCATTTTAAACAAATTTTGCATTAGGAAAAAAAAATCCAAAATCCTCTCCCACAAAGCTATCTATTTCTTCCACTTTATTCTTCCTTTTTTTCAAAACCTTCGTGAGAGAACTCATCTCATAGCCAAGGTAAAAGAACCCCACATCCTTCCAATTAGCTTCAAACTCATAATCCACTAACCACTAACCATTTCTTTCTCACTTAATTTAGTTTTATCCTCACTTTAGATACCAAGAGAAATAAAAAAAGGTTACACATGTGGTATTTATTTATTGGACAAGTCACATAAAATAAACATGCGACTATGTGAGTGAGCGTTAAATCAGTATGTTTATATTGAGAATAATGATCAGCAACACTCTCTATAACACTAATTTTTTTATTGACTTATATCAAAGCAGGTCTCACATTTAGAAAATGGGTTCAACTTAAAGTGGTGGGTCATAAATTTATTTTTATCAAATAAGAGAATGAGTGTTAAAGAAAGTGTTTTAAAGAGAAAGTCTTTATCATTACTCATATATTAAAGGATGACTATGTATCATGACTCGATTCCTAAAAAAAAAATCATGACTCAAATAAAAAAGAGTAATATATCTCATACACCATTATTTCTCATACCTCCAATATACATCCCATGTGTGATTTGTTTTAATTTTAATTTTTATACTAATCTAACAAAAAACAGCAACACAATACATAACCACTCCTTTCTCTTCTTAAACTCTTGTTGTCTCCGGTCCGATATCTTTCTATAATTAAAACTACAACAAAACAAAATTAAAGAGCAAGAACTACATAAATAGGAGTTTGTCTCGCTGCCATGGCTTGTCGTCCGACCTCTATTGGCCTCACCTTAGTCGTCCTTGTCACCAATCTGGTCAACTTCTCCATTGTAAGATGTTGAGTGTGAGAGAGATACAAGTGAGATACAGACAAGTCTGAGGGAGATGGCGAGTGAGATAGAGGCCGACAATCAGATCCATACGGTAGAGAGTGAGAGTTAGTCACACAGTAGGTCAGGTTTAGGCGTTGGCGTTGGGCTGTTGGCGCATATATGAGTGTTTTGGCTTTGATGTTGGGGGTGGTGGCGTGGATTTGAGTGTTTTGGCGCCGAAAAAAGGCGAGGAAAATGTTGGGTCAAGAGGACATGACTTCGGTTGTTGTTTTGTTCTGTTCTCGTTGTATCTTCAACTTCGCCACAACTTGCCTTCCCCATCGCCTGAACTTGTCATCGCTGTTGGAAGAGGGCTAACAAGTGTCTAAATTTTTCTACACATTGAAAGTTTAGCAAATTTTTTATTTTTTATTTTAATAAGATAAACTAGTTCATTCAAATTCATATTAGGGTGAATCGAACTTGAAACATATATAGGAGTATACTTTAAGGTCCCAAACCAACACCATATCATACCAACCCAAGTGGGTTTCGTATATAGGAAAGTTAAGGTAGTGATTTAAATTTGATATTATGTGGATGATTTACACCTTGGCTCCCTGGAAAAACTCTGTCCTATTTTTGGGCTGTTTATGATTGTTTTGACCATCCGCACTCCAAACTAATAATTTAATAATGAATCACATTTGAAGTTGATTATTGTGGGGGAAGGATCCCTTTGTTATTCTTTCAATGCCCTAAAAGGGTGTGACTTAATCGTACTGACTGAAATACATGTGTGGTTGCATGAAGAATTAAAGTATCCTCGTGTATAAGCCTCAATAAAAGTAACCTTAAAAAGATTATTTGGTCATTATTATAAGCAAAAAACTACATTTTAGATTCATTCAATTAATGATATATATAATAGTTATCATAGACCAAATACATCATCTAATGAATAAATCTAAAATGTTGATTGTAATCGGAGGGTGTATGTCATTTTAATACTCGCTCTGTTTTAAAATGATTGTTGTTATAGCTAAAAAAATTGTTTTAAAATGAATGTGCACCTTTCAATGTAGAATCATTATTTTATTTCCAATTTTAACCTCTAATTAATTGAGTGTACAATAGTTCTAAAGCATCACACCAACAGTAAATAAGGTTAATTTAGTAAAATTATCATGTATTTTGATACTATTATTACATTTCTTAATTTGTATGTAAAAACTCTAAACATCACTCATTTTAAAACGGACGGAGTGGTACATTCTAACGTACAAATAACTTGCTTAGAAAAACTGCAAATAACTAAATTAACAAAGAATAATTTAATAATAGTCATACACTTTTAAGACAAATTTATTAATTCAACAATTTTTTTTATTACTCGTGATTTTTATTACATGGTCTTATAACAAGGGACGTAGGGAGTACATATAGCTATGATTGGTAGAAAACAGACATTGAACATCAAATACTCTGAACTATGTATATTCTATTACAAGGAAAGTTTATTGAAAATGTACATTCAAACTATCCACTAACCATAAGTCCTATACTGAAACACTATTGTATGCTATTTTTTACCACTTTCATCCTTTCAACAAAGTAGACTTGTAATGATATCTACGAGAACAAAATATGAAATAGCATAAATTTAACACTGCCAATCCAGCAATGATGAAATAAAAGTATTCCAATCTTCCCTTGTTAATATCACTATCAAGCCAATCTGCTTCACCTTGTTTCCCAGTATAAGAATGCACAATGTTCACAATAAATGTGCTAAGGTTACTACCAACTGAAAGATTGAGACATAGCAAAGAATTGCTTATACTTCTCATGCTTTCAGGTGATTCTCTGTTGAAAAACTCAGTGTGTCCAACTGTTCCAAAAATATGACAAAATGCTATAAGCAAGAATTGAGGAGCTAGCCACATTACCGACATAGGTGCAACGCCGTTAGAATCTCCCATTGAAATTGCTAAATCTCTTCTCGTTTTCTCAACCAAGCCTGCAACTACTACTGCTAGAATTGCAGAAACATGTCCAAGTCCAATTCTTTGAAGAGATGTGAGTCCTTGTTCTTGTTTAGTGATTTTCTCTAGTAAAGGTGAAATTACTTGATCATAGAATGGTAGGAATATACCTATTGCTATTAATGATATTACTGTTACTGAGCCAGCATGTATCTCAAAATCAAAATTGAGTAGTCCTATGTTTCTGTCCATTTTTAGGGCTTGTGATATTGAAAATATTGTTAGTTGTCCTATTGGAATGTTGACTATGATGCTTGTTACCCATATTGGCATTATTTTAAGCATGCACTTTAATTCCTCAATTTGTTGGATGCTACAAAGTCTCCATGGATTTTTGTTTGTTCCATCATTGTTCAATTCATTCTCCTCAATCACAAGAGCAGCTTTGTTTAAGCACCTATAAGAAAGGAAAAAAAATCAATCATGGAAATGATTTGTTGTAAGGTTAAGGAAGTATCTAAACTTTAAAATGATTAAAAATATGGGCATTTCATAAACATTATTTTAGAAATATCTTACTACTAATTTTTTAAATATAATAATTAGATAATAAGATTATATAAAAAAAATATGTTTATTGGAAGAAGAAAAAAAAAATCTGGTTGAATCATTGACAGTTCGATTCGGTACTAAAATATTTAGAATCGACTGCAGTTGAATCAACCGAAAGATTTGTCGATTCTTGCTTCAACTGGTTGAATTGACCGGTCCAGTTCTGAAAACACCGTCTATGATGGAATGAGTGTTTTTCTAGGGTAAGGTTTGCGGTGATTACTTTTTTCTATTTAGTGCTTAAACAGAGATGATACTTTACCTAAATTCTTTTGTAAGAGGAAGTTTTCCTTCTGAATCATTCATGAAAGGTGGATCATAAAAAGCTTCTTGTGTGTCGTCAAAATCCGGCAGATGATGGTGTTGTTTGTGTCTAGCTGCAACTAACACTTGAGCAATGCTAGATAATATACTTCCTTCAGGCTGAACATAAGCATAAACTCTAGCACCAGCAAAGAAAACTATGATTGAAATCAACATAAACATAGTGAACAATCCATAACCAAGAGTCCAACTAACAGAATCCTCAATATAAACCAAAACAGTTTGGTTTATCAACATGACTATTGTTTGTGTTGTGTAGTACAAACTATAGAAGCTGCTACTTCCATGTCTTCCTTCAGAAGTTGTCAAATCAAATTGGTCAACTGCAAATGGAATACTGCAAGGTCTAATTCCACCAGTGCCAATTGATAACCAGAATAGACCAAAAATTAAGAACCATAGATGGAAATCTGTGTAGCCAGTACACACACCAAGTTGTTGCAGGTGAATTGAGCATGGTGCTGGATGAAATTCTGGCACCCATGCTGTTAGCATTAGTACCACCAATCCCTAATCAATTTAGAAAAAAAGTTGAGTTATAGTATAATAATCCAAATTGTTTAATATGCAGAAGTGATTGATAAGAAATTGTGAGAATTCACTTGAAATTTATTAAAGTACACTAGCGTGCAGACGGATACTGGCCGCTTTTATCCAATGAAAACTAAGTCCATTCTTGTAATGACAGAAATTAAACTTAATAGAATTGCAAAAAAATAATAATACACTGAAACATATAACTAATCTCAATTCGTAATCGATGGTATTTGCGGATACATAAAACATTAAAAGTGTGTTAAAATTTCCGCAAGATTTTCTTATCAACCGTGGAGGCGACTTACTTTACCTTTTGAGGCAAGTAACAAATCGATGATATATTGAAATTTCAGCAGTGCATTTTCTAGTCAATAGTTGGGATTATTACTTTATTTTTTAAAGTGAGTTATAGACTATAAAATGTTAAATCTTATATATAATCAACCCAAGATGTAATGAAAACATACCACAAGACTAGCAAAGGAAGCAATAGCAATTGTAAGAAATTTTCCCAAGTAGGAATCAGCAACAAAGGCACCAATGAGAGGAACAACATTGGAGACAGCCATCCAAGTATTCATAATATTTGCAGCCAGAACTTGATCCATGTTATACACTTTCATCAAATAAACAACAAAGTTTGTTTGCATTCCATAAGTTGCCAATCTCTCAACTGTGTCATTTCCTGCACATTATTGCATATTTGCATATGTTTATTAGATGGTAAAAATATTAACGATATATTTGATATGATGGGATGCGGGTTCGGACCCATAATTCACTACTTATATGCACTTAATGTGTGTCAGTTTTGTCGCTAGGTTCTTTAGAAGAAAAAAAAAACAGATAAGTTAACAGGTGTGAAATTAAAAATATCATATAACATATTCAGAACCTCACCTAAAATATAAGGCATGGCCTTCCATCCAGGCTTCCTTTGATGAGTCTTTGGATTTGACTCAACAAGAAGACTTTCTTCATCTAGCAAATTTTTCTTCAGCGATGGAATTGAACACTCTCTACTCATTGTTTTTTCTTGTTTTAGACTCAATGATGCTTTCGTTGGATTTTGTAAGCTTGTGAATAAATGTGAAATTGGTTGATAAATGATCTTACACAAGCAAGATATATATGGCCAAACAATTTTTGGTACTGGGATTCATCTGTCCACGTGTGAAAAGGGATTTGGGTCAAAAAAGCACCGAGTCAAAAAGATGAAGTTTTCTTTATATGTCTCTAATTATTTTAGAAGTATTTTTAAAAATAAAGTTGAAATGTATCTAATAATAATAATACATTATCAGTCTCTAACTATTTTGGAAAAAAAAATCTGTCTCTAGACTCAAATACTTATCCTCTACGACATTCATTTTTCCATCAATACTTATTTTGTGAAAAATCTATTTTAGATCTTGAAAAAAATCGAGAGACTAATTTTATTTTATTTTTTGAAAAATAAATGCAAGTTTTAATCCCTGAAAAAGAATAGATTAGAACAAATTTGTCCCTACGATTATTCCAAAAAAAAAAAAAAAACTTAGTCCCTACCTTGTTAACACTTTATTTGATTAGTTAAGGAAAAATTAGATATGATTTTTTTTGAGGAAGAAAAGTTAGATATGAGGAAAAAATTTAAAAATAGCAAAATTTTGTAACAAACAATCAAATAAATTTTTGGTATAATAAATTACATTTATGCATTTTGATAATTGAATAATAGAAAGAAGAAAAAAAAAAAACAGTGTAGGATCCAACATAAATATCAATCCTCCCAAATCGGAAAAAAAAATATGACAAACAATGAAAAAAACAATAATAATTAATCAATCATATAATTATTTTAGAGATAATCAATCATATAATGTTTGTTTGATATTTTCTACCTAAATTTATTTAATAACTATATAAATTTTTTAAATTATTACTCTAGTACATAGATGCATAAAAACTTCTCTGAATTTCTAATTTTTTATTTATAAAATAATATTATAATTTTTAAATTTGACAAAAAAAATATTGTTACGAAATATATTTTGTAATTAAATTGTCATTTTTTATTTTAATTTTTACACTTATTGTTTTTTTTTTTTGATAAGCAAGGAGAGAAGACAGACATCAAGAGGCAACATCGACATACCAACTAGGTTGGCACCCTGAGAAACCTCCATCCTATGCCGCCAAACTCTAAAGATTTTATTAAAAAAAGGGAAAAATAATTACAAAGGAGGGGTGACTAGGCCAAAACCCTCAAAAGAAAACATAACGGAGATAAAAAGCAGAAAACAAAAACAACCAAAAAACAGATTAAGTAAATATGTAGTTAGGTAAACCACATCTATCCGAAAGATTATGAGACAAATATAATTTGTTTAAAGCAATCCGAGTATCAGAATTACTGATGCCTCTAACATTCCAATAGAGAAAATTCATGGAGCAGTTGGAAGATTACCACCCCGAGAACGGGTTTTAATAGGTTGCTTTGCTAAGACCTGTTGTAATTTAATTTTCTATTTTTGTTTCCTTGTTAGTACCGGTGTGAAGTCTTCAGCAACTTATCTTTCATCATATTCATGAACTCAGTTACACAAATCTAGACCGTACAGAATATTCTTGCTGGGATGTACTTCTTGTTGTTGTAACTCGGCAACCACTTGCTCCTCTTGAATTGTCGTGGGCATGCTAGCATTTACAGCAAGGGACCCCTCTACAATCACGGGTGACACCAAGGAATGGCCTGACCCAGAATGGACGTCCACGTGCTCAGGACTATGTTATTCTAGAGAAGTAATAGTAATTGCGTGACCTGATGTAGTGATGTCTTGGGATTCATCCGTCGAAGCATTCACAATTGGATCAATTACAGGCAAAGGAGGCCGCATGTCTTGACTAGGCATATGTACTGCTACCAAATCAAGAGGAATGTGCTTGCTTGAAAATTAATGCATGATAGATTGTCTACTGATGTCTAGGGGTGTATGTGGGCCGGTTTTGGTTGGGTTTGGCCAAACCTAAGACCCAAACTATATAGGGTACTCCGGTTTGGATGTGGTAAAATAACCATCCGTTACACTATTGAGCTGGTTTTGGCAAACCCACTAATTTCTGGTTTCGGTTGGGTTGGGTAGTGGCTTACCCAATTTTATTTTTTTGAATGTTTTTTTTGTTAATATTAAATGAATAAATGATGAGTCTTCATATTTTTTCATAAAAATTATTCAACTTTTTTATTTTAAAAAAATTGTATAACATATTTTTACTATATTTTAGCGTAATAAAATAATAAATGATAAATTAAATAATGAATTTCATCATAAAATACTTGCAACAATCTAAAGTTGCATGATATAAAATTGCATTAGTATCAAAACAACGAAAAAAATGCAACATCCGAATTCGTAACTCTAACATGTTTTGATTTTAAATATAGAGAATATCTTTTGTCAATTTTGAAAATTATACTTGATTTATGAAAAAAAAAATATTGGATTCTCCTTCCCGATGTAAATAAAAAATAAAAGTGTTGGCATTATTGGGTAAGTGGGTTTATTGGGTTTGAGTCGGGATTTACCCAAAACCCGTTTTTATGAGTTTTTCATTTTTAAAACCATACTCGCCCTATTACCCAACCCAACCCACTTTTTTTAATATTTTTAGACAGGTTTAACCGGGTTTTATGGGTTGACCCAACCCATGTACACCCTTATTGACAAGCCCCAAGAAAGAGGAAGTAACTTAGCTTCAATGTGTATGTACATTCCATCTCTTTTTTCAATACTCATTTGCTTTGAAACTGTAGTTTTGGCTGGAAAGCATCCTCAACACCACTATTCAATTCCCCTCTATTGATGGTATTTGGAATCTTGGTGGTCACTTCACACCTAAGTGCAAGTTAGCCATAAAATCTTGTGTCATTAGCATTATCAATACCATTTGGTTGTCTAAAAACAAGGCCAAATTTTTTTTTAAAAAAATCCATTATAGATCTACTATCAACTCTATCATCTTAATGTTTCATTGTCATGGAACAAGACTAAGTTGTGTTCAACAACAAATATGACAGAGTTTTGCATTCTCAAAACCTTTAAAATCAACATTGTTTCATCCTCAAAACCTCCCAGGGCTCCTATCATCAAAGAAGTTCCATGGATTCTTCCATTGTTTCATTGGCTCAAAGTTAACACTGATGGGGCTTTGATCAAGAATTCTATCAAAGCAGCTTGTGGTGACATTTTTAGAGATGCTGAAGGAGTTTGTCATGGTTGCTTTGCTCAAAACATCCCAAATTGCAGTTATGTTTTTTTGTTGTTGAGATTTTTGTTGTTATATTAGCAATTAAAATTGCTGATAGAAATCAATGAAAGGGTTTGTGGCTTGAAACTCATTCCAAATTAGTTTTGATAGCTTGCAAGGATGCTTCAATGATTCCATGGAGTATAAGAAATAGATGGATCAACTATATGGAAGTAATTAAAGACATGAATTTTTTTGTCAGTCATATCTATAGGGAAGGGAACACTTGTGTAAATGGTTTAGCTAATTTTGGCTTAGCTTTTTTTTTACATATTTGATTCCCTTCAGTTCCTGATTATATTAAGGCTGGATATATTAGGAATAGACTATATCTTCCTAACTATAAGTTTATATCTTTTTGAAAAGGTGCAGACCTAGTTTTCCTCTTCTCTATTGCAATCTTCTTCCTTTTTATTTAATGAAATTTGGTAATGCAACTTGCATTACTATTGTATAAAAAAAAAAAAACTTTTGTTTAAGAATCGTTATGTCATATTATAATCACAAATATTTATTTCCTCTAATCTTTAAATTTTATGAATCAAATTGAATAAATTAATCCTTGAGCTGAGTCTCGAACTATGTTCGAATTGACTCGATTCATTGTCAACCTTAAGATCCATAATAGAAGCTACACCTTTTACTTTTTATCAATATAATAATTATTGTAATTACATATTTGAAAAAAATTATTTGGTTGTTACCAAATATATTTTCTTTTTAAAGTTTTTTTTTCCAAATAAGCTAAGCAAAATTATATTAAAAACCAAAGCAGTCCCTCAAGCACAAGAAGTGTCGGAAGAGACTGAAAAAGTGATAAATTACACAGCAGTTTGAAGGTGGGAAAAACACAAGAAGGGGGGGGGGGGGGGGGGTTGAATTGTGTTTTCAAAAACTTTTCTTTCTCACAAAAATAACAACTGTTCTCAAGATCAGAGTCTGATAGAGTTCAGAGTCTTAGTGCAGCGGATAGAGAGTAAGAATGCAGAAAACAAAAGAAGAACACAAGCAATTTATACAGGTTCCTTCCACAATCCGGAAGTAGTCCTGTCCCCCTTGCACTTCCAAGGAGAGTTTCACTAAAATGTAATATCAAATTACAAGTTGCTCAAACACACAAGTAAGAGACTTCCTTTGCTCAATCACACAAGAAAGAGACTTCTATGCTCAAGGACAACTCCAAGAGACTCCTTTGCTCAATCACACAAGAAAGAGACTTTTCTAAACAATTACAACGAATTGTAAAGAGTTTTGAATACTTGATATACTATCAGAGGTATTCACAAAACAAAACGAACAGAATAGACTCTGTTTTTCTAGACACTTAGAAATTCTAGGATATGAACTTTTGTAAGAATTATCTAAGTTGTTGATGAGCAATGTTTTCGACTTTGAGAGAATGAAATTTTTTAGCACAAGCCTTGTTCGTGTATGTATATCTACGTTCTTCAAATCTTCAACTCTATTTATAGAGGATTTAAGAGACGTTGGGAACCAGCCAGCTCATCAACTTGTCTTGACTGAAGCTTTGATTTATCACCATTGATCTTTTGCCTGATTTGAAGATTGTCCTAAGAAAAACAATTTCAAATTCATTCCAATTAAGAAAGGAACAATGTCTGCGAATATTGCTGTTATTCTTGTCTTGTATAGGAGACACAATGCAGAGATGGTGGTTGCAGAAGCATGCGCAAATTTAGTGGTTGTACATTTCGTACACAGTACTTTGTCAACGCTCTTCAGCCTCTGGTGAAATAGCTTCTGATGAACTTGCTTCTGGAGAACTAGCTTCTGATGACGTCATCTTCAGGAGCGCTTTCTTCAGACGCACTATGCTTCTGATTTTCCAGGAGCGCTTTCAATCAGATGCTCTTCAAGCTTCAATTTAAATTCCTTTGCTCTTTAATTCATTCAGTTAGAACCTCTTGTGAATAAATCTTTGATAATGGTCCTGTACACTTGAATAAACTTTTAGCATATCCAATTGATAATTTTAATACCTTGTTATCATCAAAACTTAAGTGGTATAATTGTAAAACACCCTTTGTTCCAACAATCTCCCCCTTTTTGATGATGACAAACACAAGTATTTAAAAAGATCAATTGTTGTTAACTTAATTAACAAGTTGACTTTGGGGTTCTGAGGTTTGTAAGCTCTGACTCCCCTTGAGTCTGATATTCTTTAAGGTGAGGTTTGTAAGCTCCCCCTAAGTCCTATCCAAGTTAATTAAATTCATTTTAATCAACAATAATTTCGTAATATACAGATGAGATAAGATAAGATTCTCAAAAGTAAAAACTGTTAGAATTTTTATTTTTACTTGGGCTCAGATTCTTTGTTAAATACTTCTATTACTCCCCCTTTTGTTAGCAATCAAAAAGAACAAAAACAAATAGAAGTAAAGATAAAGATATAAACATTGCAACTGAAGAAATTGATATATTGAAGAGACAGCCAAAAAATACAAAGATAATGTCAGAAGCAAGGATAAATAAAACACATGACAAAGGAAACAAGGTGTGCAATCTAAGGGTTGGGTTGAGGTTGTTGCTGCTGGATTAGAGCCATTAAGCGCTGAATATCTTTAGATTGCTTCTTAACAGTTTCTTCAAGAGCCAACTGCCTCTGAAGGAGATATTCTTCCCTAGCCTTAGATTCCTCTTGTTGCCTCAGCACCTTTTGCTTCAGCATCTTGAACACCTTTGATTCCCTTGAGACATATTCTGATTCAGCATAGAAGGGTGCATTGGTTAGGTACAGAAGCTTGCTTGGTGGTTGCTGAGATGAGTGCAGATTATGCAGATGACACCTCATTGCATGAGCTTGAATGTGACAACACTTCTTAGCAACTGCATTTATTAAATCAAAAGCTTTGCTCTTCACAGAAGACTACTTATCCTCACAGGCAACAGGTAGAGTAGGAGTTCTTCTGAGGAGTAATAGAGTCTGCATTTCCTTATGGATTTCTACCAGTTGATCTTCAAGATAATCAGATTCCAGGATGTTTACAGGTGGTTGGTCAAGGATCTGAATTTGTGATGAAGATGAGGGTTGGTCAGAAGCACCAGGTTTCAGGTTTTGTGTTGGTTCAGTATTTGTAATAGACACAGAAGGTTCAGACTCTATCACTTGGACAGACTCTTCAACAACTGTCTCCATTATGTGGTGAAGATGTTGTTTGTTGTTGTTGTTTGTTAGTGGGTGAGTCTGAGTGAGATAGGTCAGCAGTTGATGGCTCTTCAGAAGCAGCTGTTGATCCAACAACTTTTGGACTATCTCTGGTTGGTGATTTATTTGAGATTGATGAAGATGGAATAGATTCACCTGCTGGTATCATGTTAAGAGGTTTGATGATAGGGGGTTGAAAAGGATGATCAGCAGGAAGTCTGTTGCAAATATCAATTCTCTTTTCAGATAACTCTCCTATACTCTTAAGTATGTCAGGATACACAGGTTTGAATGGTTTGGTTTTGGGAGAGAGTTTTGGTTTTGATGTAGTTTTGGATTTTGGGGTAGGTTTGGATTTTGGTGAGGGTTTGGATAATTTGTATTTCTGACTTAGAGGTATGTTATCTAAGTCAGAGTCTTTTGATGATGAAGGTGAGATAATGGTTTGAGGGTCTGGAATCTGATTTACTTTTGCAGATTGAGTAGCTTCTGAGGCAGCAGCCTCTGAACCAGCAGCTTCTGAAGCAACAGCTTCTGAAACAGCAGACTTTGGAACAGATCCTGAAGCATCAGCTTCTGATGTTCCTAGAGTCTCTTTCAGAGCCTCCTTAGCTCCCTTCATAGCTTCTTCCTCTACCTTACTAGCAATCTCTTGAACCTCAACAATCTTTTCAACAAAGAATTGATCACAGTTTTCAAGACCCATTGCTTTAAGTTTCTCATCCCTTTCCAACTTATACTGAGCTGCCTTCCTTTTCTTTTCAGCCATCAGATTATCAGTATACTCTTGACATCTCTTTTTCATCTCAAGCGTCACTGTGAACATTGGACTGTAAATTACATCTCCAGCTTGCCTTTTGATTGGCCTTTCCTCTCCAGCTTCTTCTCTAGCATCAATTTCTTCCAGAGCTAATTTAGCTGCTTCCATGGTGATTGTAGAATCGCCTTTTCCTCTATTCCTCTTAGGAGCAGCCACACTGTCGTAGTTTGTTGCTTCAGACTTGGCAGCTTTTTGCTTTCTGGCCAAAGCAACATCAGCTTTTGAGAAGCATCTTCAGATTCCTTGGCAAATGCAGCTAAGTAACCAGTCAGAGCTTCAAGATTATCTTCTTTCAAAATTGAAGGAAAATCCCTCAAAGATTTTGATGGTACTGAAGATTCTTTCAGGTCCTTCTCACTAGTAGTGACTTTCTTGATGATCTTCATATGATGCAAGGTTTTTCCATTTATCATCCTTGCAGTGGCAATTCCAAGAACTCTATCAGACACAAGGTTGAACTTGTCCAGAGTCTTCAGTACTCCTCCTTGACAGAAGATTTCAGAAAGCAGTCTTGCACAGGGAACTTGCTTCCTTTTTCCTTTAGTTCCTTCTTTGATAGCCCAACACAAGTGATGCATGAGATATCTTGGAAGATTAATAGCTTGATATGCAGCCAAGAAATACAAAGCCAATTTGTGGTCCAGACTGGGGTGATCAGCACCTCCTCCCTTCTGAAAGAAACATTCATTGAAAATCTTCAAAAGTATCCTGTACTTGACATCCATGTCCACCAACTTGGTTGCTGGATTTCCTTTCAATAGCAAGTTGGTGTAGCTTTCCAACAGAGCATCCTTCTTGCTAACATTCCATAGGAATCTTCCTTCAGGAGCCATTCTGCAAGCTTTTGCAATCACTCCTTCTGTGATAGATATTGGAATACCCATCACTGCAGACTTGATTTCTAGATCGTTGAAAGGTTCAAGACCCATCTCTTCTCTTGATTTTCCTTTCAGACTAGGGTTTCTTGAAACAACCTGACTTTCTTGTGACTTAGCAGATTCTACATCACATACTTCAGCCCTTATCCATAATTCCTTTACTAGATTTACATATGTTGGACCGTTTAACATATGAAAATAATCAAACATTTTCTGTGCAGAGATCAATGCTTCCATATCCACCCCGTTTCTTTTAAGTGATGCGAAGTCCACCGGTGATTCAATTTGAACATCCAATGAATCAATTGGAATCGACATCGTTAAAGGTTTGATGGAGTAGTTTGATCCTGTGGCGTGTTGCATGCTTGAACCGCTTGTTGAAGTAGCCATCAGAAGTAGTAGAAAGTTGAGGGTTTAGGGTTTCTAATGTGAGAAAAGAGAGAAAATCTGATTTTCTAAAGTTACTGCTCAAAGATTTGAAAGTGTAGGAAAGTGAGTGAGTAGTGTGTGTTTGGTATTTATAGTGATTTCTGAAAACAACTTTTCACATATCAGAGGGGGCAACCAGACACAAACATTAATGACATAACAGGGGCACGATAATATTTGTTAAAGAGAATAACCATCATTGCCCTAAAAGAGTTGTTTCCCAATGCAGATAGACCATGTCAAAAGTCTACGAAATTAACTTTAACCTTTTCCACTTCTGTGTACTATCAGAGTCAAAAGATTCCTTCTCAGAGTCTCAAGATTTTTCAGAGGCTAAGTCTCTTCAAATTCTCCAAGGAGAGTCTGATACTCCATCAACTTCTAATAATTTTCAGAGTCTGATTTTTCATTCAGGGGCAAGCATTACTCAGAGACAAAATGCATGTTCAAATTTTTCTTTATAAAATTGAATCTTTCAACAGTTAAGGGTTTAGTAAAGATATCAGCCCATTGATGATCAGTATCAATGAATCGAATATCTAAAACTCCCTTTTGAACATAGTCTTTGATAAAATGATGTTTAATTTCTATGTGGTTGGCTCTTGAATGAAGAATAGAATTCTTAGACAAACAAATAACAGCTGTGTTATCACAATAAATTGGAATACAGTTTTCAGTTATTTGATAGTCTTCTAACTGATGTTTCATCCAGAGCAGTTGTGTACAACAACTAGCAGCTGAGATGTATTCTGCTTCTGCTGTTGACAAAGCAATAGTTGCTTGTCTCTTACTGGCCCAGGATATCAGATTCTCACCAAGAAATTGACAATTTCCACTGGTTGATTTTCTTTCAATCCTATCACCAGCATAGTCAGAATCACATAATCCAACTAGCTTATAATCTAAAGATTTCTTATACAGAAGTCCAAGATTAGTTGTTCCCTTCAGATATCTAAAGACTCTTTTAACATAAGTTAAGTGAGATTCTCTAGGATCTGATTGAAACCTTGCACACAAGCATACACTGAACAAAATATCCGGTCTAGATTCAGTGAGATACAACAGAGAACTAATCATACCTCGATACAGCTTTTGGTCAACTTTAGATCCTTTATCTTCTTTGCTCAGAGTGCAGGTAGGATGCATTGGAGTGTTCATCTCTTTACAGTCTTCAAGCTTGAACTTTTTCAGAAGTTCCTTGGTGTATTTGGACTGATGAACATACACTCCTTCTTTGCATTGGTTGATTTGAATTCCTAAAAAGAACTTCAGTTCTCCTATCATGTTCATTTCAAACTCCTCCTGCATCATCTTAGAAAATTCCTTGCAAAGAGATCTATTAGTTGAACCAAAAACGATATCATCAACATAAATTTGCACAATCAGAATGTCTTTCTCAAGAGTCTTCTTGAATAGTGTTGTGTCAACCTGTCCTCTTTTAAAATCATTTTTAAGCAAGAAATTGCTTAGTCTGTGATATCAGGCTCTAGGAGCTTGTTTCAGACCATACAAGGATTTCTTTAGCTTATAAACGTAGTCAGGATGTTTTAAATCCTCAAAACCAGGTGGTTGTTTCACAAACACTTCTTCAGAAATGACGCCATTGAGAAATGCACTTTTAACGTCCATTTGGTACAAAGTTATGTTGTGATTTACTGTGTAGGAAATAAGTAACCTGATTGCTTCCAATCTTGCAACTGGAGCAAAAGTTTCAGTATAATCAATGCCTTCTTGCTGGCTGTACCCTTGAGCAACAAGTCTGGCTTTGTTTCTGATTACTTCTCCCTGTTCATCAAGCTTGTTCCTAAACACCCATTTGGTTCCAATAATGTTCTTGTGTTCAGGCTTAGGTACAAGATCCCACACATCATTTCTTTTGAATTGATTGAGTTCGTCTTGCATTGCTAAGATCCATCCATCATCAGCTAGTGCTTCATCAACTGTTGTAGGTTCTATCATGGACAGCAATCCCAAAGCAGACTCTTCAGGTCTGAAATATGATCTAGTTCTTCTGGGACTTTCTTTGTTGCCAATGATTTGATCCTCAGGATGAGAAGACTTGTATTTGAATGAGTTTCTGGACTGGATAACTTGTTGTGAATCATCTTGAGCTTCTTCAGAAGCTTCTTCAACTGGGACATCAGGAGCTGTTACAGCTTCTGAAGCATCATTCAACTCTGAAGTCTGATCAGGTTCTGAATCATCATCAGACTCTTCTGAACCTGCAATACTTTCATTCTGCTCTGGAATTTTACTTCCAGGCTCTTTGTCATCAAATTTGACATGCATAGACTCTTCAACACAAAGTGTTTCTAAGTTATACAATCTGTATGCCTTAGACCTCTCAGAGTAACCTAAAAAGATTCCCTTTTGTGCCTTTGCATCAAATTTCTTCAGATAGACTTTATTGTTTAAGATGTAACATGTACATCCAAACTGATGGAAGTAAGAAATGTTAGGTTTCCTACCTTTAAAGAGTTCATATGTTGTTTTATTCAGTATGGGTCTGATATAGATCCTGTTCTGAACATAACATGCTGTGTTTACTGCTTCTGCCCAAAAATGTTTTGCCAGATTGTTTTCATGAATCATGGTTCTTGCCATTTCTTGTAGTGACCTATTCTTTCTCTCTACAACTCCATTTTGCTGTGGAGTTCTAGGAGAAGAGAATTCATGGATAATTCCAAATTTTTCACAGAATATTTCAAATGGCTCATTTTCAAATTCTCCCCCATGATCACTTCTGACTTTTAAAATTTTCAGTTCCTTTTTAGATTGCACTTGAATGCAGAATTTGGTAAACACATCATATGAGTCATCTATAGATTTAAGAAACTTAACCCAACTCCATCTGCTGTAATCATCAACTATAACCAATCCATATTTACTTCCATATAAGGTTGCAGTACTAACTGGTCCAAATAAATCAATATGGAGTAGTTCCAAGGGTCTGGAGGTAGAAAAAATGTCTTTTGAATTAAAAGAAGTTTTAACAATTTTTCCCTTCTGACATGCACCACACAGTGCATCTGAATGATAGTCAATGTCTGGTAAGCCTCTGACAAGTTGTAACTTGCTAAGTTTAAAGATTAACCTCCAGTTAGCATGTCCCAACCTTCTGTGCTACAACCATTTCTTATCACTCATTGATAAAAGGCAAAATACCTTCTGATCAGTCAGTTCTGAAAAATTAATCTTGTATACATTGTTCTTTCTCTTTCCCTTAAAAACTACAGATTGATCGTCTTTGTTGATCATTGTGCAGTTGTTGTTATTAAACAAGACGTCATAACCATTATCACAAAATTGACTTATGCTAAGTAGGTTATGTCTTAGTACATATACAAACCACACATTATTAATTGAGACTGAGGAATTACCAATTGTTCTAGTACCAATGATTTTGCCAGTTTGGTTTCCTCCAAATCCCACAGTTCCTCCCTCTTTCATGGTCAGGGTTAGGAACATAGACTTTTCTCCCGTCATATGTCGCGAGCAGCCACTGTTCAGATACCAGGACTTCTGCTTTTCGTTTCCTTTTAGACATACCTGCAACATCAACAATTTCTGTCTTAGGTACCCATATTTTCATGGGTCCTCTTGGGTTTGTCCTAGGAGTTCTGAGTCTCATTTTTGTTTTCTGTCTGAAATTATCTTGTTCTGTCTTCTTCCAGACTTTGGGTTCAGAACCTTTAGTCTTAGAATGTGACTTAGCAAAGACAACTTCTTTCCTCTGAAATCTTGGCTTTTGAGTTTCAGACTCTGTTTTCTTCAGAACCTGTTTATTAGGTTCTGATCTTTTCAGAATCTGTAACGTTGGAGCTTTTGATTTAGAGTCATTCGTTACCTTTGTCTTTTGATTCTCAGGTTTTGACTTAGTCATTTCCTTTGAATTTAAAGATTAGATTCTGAATGAGAAGTTTTTCCAGATTCAGACACAAAATGAGTTTTCAGTCCCTCCTTGATGTTATCAGAACAAGGTTTCAGAATTAATTCACTAGAGTTTCCTCCTGTGAAGCCAATTCCCTTTTTGTTGTTCTGATTTATGCTATAAATCATAGATGCAACTTTGGTTCTATCAATTCCTGTGTTAATAAACTCTTGAAGAACAACATCCTGCTCAGATAAAGGTTTATTATCACCTTTCTTAGTCATTGTTTTTAAATCATTATTCTCTTGTTGTAAAACATCCATCTCCATCTTAGTTGATTCATGGAGTTTTAGCAGCTTAATGTATTGTTGCTTAACTCTCCTCAACTCAGTGGATTGGTTTTCATAATGACCAAGAAGTTCCTTGAGAGAATCAATCAATTTAGATCTAGTGAGTTTAGAATATACCTCAGTTTCAGTTTCAGAGTCTGTACTTGACTCAGCATCAGATGAATCTCTTTCATTTTCATCAGTAGCTACCAAAGCCAGGGCTATTTTTGCTTCATCTTCAGCATCATCTTTGTCAGACTCAGACTCATTATCCAGATC
This sequence comes from Medicago lupulina, assembly GCA_958299785.1. Classification (NCBI taxonomy): domain Eukaryota; kingdom Viridiplantae; phylum Streptophyta; class Magnoliopsida; order Fabales; family Fabaceae; genus Medicago; species Medicago lupulina. The sequence goes on from OY283143.1 coordinate 29,663,257, forward strand.
TTCCCAAGTTGCCATCAAACTATTCTTGATTTGCTTCTTGAAATTGTTAGATTTGAAGATTGGCTTCTTTTGTTTTTCTTTGAATTTTTCTTTCTGCAGGTCTGGACATTCAGCAATGAAGTGTCTAATCTTCTTGCAGTTAAAGCAACCTTTCTGTTCTTCTTTTCTAGAGCTTTTGTGACTACTGCCTCTGCTCATGAACTTCTTGTTCTTCTTAGCAAGATATTGTAGTTTGTTGGTGAGCATAGCCATCTCCTGAACAATTTCAGGGTCTTCATCAGAATCTTCAGATGTAGATTCTTCTTCAGACTCTAATGCCTTCAGAGCCTTACTTGACTTGCCTCTAGATTTCAGTGCAATAGACTTAGGCTTCTTGACAGGTTCATGCTCATTAAGACCTATCTCATGACACTTTAACGAGCTTATAAGATCTTCAACACTTAAAGTGTTTAAATCTTTAGCTTCTTCAATGGCTGTCACTTTTGGTCTCCACTTGGCAGGTAAACTTCTCAGAATCTTGTTCACATGATCAGACGCTACGTAGCTTTTCTTCAGAATCTGAAGTCCAGAAACAAGAGTCTGAAACCTTGAGTACATGGTCTCAATGTTTTCATCCTCCTTCATTCTGAACAACTCGTACTGATGAACAAGCATAGTAGCCTTAGCTTCTCTGACTTTCTTGTTACCCTCGTAAAGTGAGCACAATGAGGTGAACATAGCCTTTGCCGTTGATTTGTCACTCATCTTTAAGTACTCTTTATGAGGCAAGGCAGCCACAAGAATGCCTCTGATCGTATGATGTTTCTTATAAAGCTTTTTCTGCTCAGCAGTGTGAGCTTTCCTATCAAGAGCAGCACCTTCTTCATCCAACTTCAGATCACCAACACCATCTTCAAGAACATCCCACAACTCTTCATCCATTCCCATGATGTGACTATACATCATGGTCATCCACCAAGAGAACATTTCTGGATCACCATTAAACATGGGAGGTTTGTTGTGATTAGTAGATCTTTCATTTCTATTGTTGTTGCTGTAGTCATAGTGTACAGAAGCTCCAGAACCAGAACCAGAGCCAAAGCCAGAACCAGAAGCATCTTCCCCAGACATGTTTTTCTCCGATCGTTCACTGTAACACGGTTAAGTGCTAGCTACAGAGCCGAAGCTCTGATACCAACTGAAGGTGGGAAAAACACAAGAAGGGGGGGGGGGTTGAATTGTTTTTTCAAAAACTTTTATTTCTCACAAAAATAACAACTGTTCTCAAGATCAGAGTCTGATTGAGTTCAGAGTCTTAGTGCAGTGGATAGAGAGTAAGATTGCAGAAAACAAAAGAAGAACACAAGCAATTTATACAGGTTCCTTCCACAATCCAAGGAGAGTTTCACTAAAATGTAATATCAAATTACAAGTTGCTCAAACACACAAGTAAGAGACTTCCTTTGCTCAATCACACAAGAAAGAGACTTCTATGCTCAAGGACAACTCCAAGAGACTCCTTTGCTCAATCACACAAGAAAGAGACTTTTCTAAACAATTACAAAGAATTGAAAAGAGTTTTGAATACTTGATATACTATCAGAGGTATTCGCAAAACAAAACGAACAGAACAGACTCTGTTTTTCTAGACACTTAGAAATTCTAGGATATGAACTTTTGTAAGAATTATCTAAGTTGTTGATGAACAATGTTTTCGACTTTGAGAGAATGACAATTTTTAGCACAAGCCTTGTTCGTGTATGTATATCTATGTTCTTCAAATCTTCAACTCTATTTATAGAGGATTTAAGAGACGTTGGGAACCAGTCAGCTCATCAACTTGTCTTGACTGAAGCTTTGATTTATCACCATTGATCTTTTGCCTGATTTGAAGATTGTCCTAAGAAAAACAATTTCATATTCATTCCAATTAAGAAAGGAACAATGTCTGCGAATATTGCTATTATTCTTGTCTTGTATAGGAGACACAATGCAGAGATGGTGGTTGCAGAAGCATGCACAGACTTAGTGGTTGTACATTTCGTACACAATACTTTGTCAACGCTCTTCAGCCTCTGGTGAAATAGCTTCTGATGAACTTGCTTCTGGAGAACTAGCTTCTGATGACGTCATCTTCAGGAGCGCTTTCTTCAGACGCACTATGCTTCTGATTTTCCAGGAGCGCTTTCAATCAGATGCTCTTCAAGCTTCAATTTAAATTCCTTTGCTCTTTAATTCATTCAGTCAGAACCTCTTGTGAATAAATCTTTGATAATGGTCATGTACACTTGAATAAACTTTTAGCATATCCAATTGATAATTTTAATACCTTGTTATCATCAAAATTTAAGTGGTATAATTGTAAAACACCCTTTGTTCCAACACAGTTAGGCTACAATACTAGCAAAAAAAACATAAAAATAAATTACATAACAACTTGTAAACAACGCACAAGGTTGAACCTCTAAGAAAGATAGTCGAAATCGAACTGAATAAAGTACACTTTCAACTACCAATAAATTTGGAGCTTAACTTTTTCAGCTAGCGACACAAGCTGATCCATCTTATTGTGGAAAATCCTTTTGTTACGATCTTTCCAAATATCAAAGAGAACCGAAATCCATATAATGGTAAATGTTGTATTATGTTTTATCTATGTTGTATTTTCTGGTTTGCTCAAATACTCTTTTGAGATGGGCGGCATGATCAATCTCTTCTTTGGATTTTACGATCATGTCGTCCATGTAAACTTCAAGAATATTGTTCAGAAGTTCTTTGTTGTATACCTTGTTCATCATTTGTTGATTAGTGGCACCTGCGTTTCTTCATCCGAAGGGCAATACGCGGAAGTAATAGTTCCCAGATTCGGTCATGAAAGTAGTTTTTTCTTCGTCGTCTTTAGCCATAGGTATCTGATTGTACCCAGAGTAGGCGTCCATGAATGATAAGAGTTTGTAGCCAGATGAATTATCAACTAGTTTATCTATGTTAGGAAGAGGATATGCATATTTAGGGAAAGCCCTATTGAGATCGGTATAATCAACACACATACGCCATTTTCCATTAGATTTTTTGACAAGTACAACGTTTGAGAGCCAAGTAGTATACATGGCGTCAACAAAGAAATTTGCCTCTAAGAGGTCTTTTACAACTTTTTCAGTAGCCTCCGCTTTTTTAGGAGATTGCTTCCTACGTCGTTGAGCTACAACAATAGCACTAGGACTAAAAGAGAGTATATGACAAGCGACGCTGGGGGTTGATACTAGGCATATCAGCTGCGCTCTAGTGAAGAGATCAGCGTTTTCCCTTAGGCAGGCGACCAACTGAGCATGAGTGGGCTCTGAGATTCCTTTTCCGAGCTTGAAGCACCTTGTTGGGTCGTCCCCAAAAGGAGCCAACTCGAAGTCCCCGTCTGGAATTGGCCTGAGAATTTCCACGTTGAGTGGATCCTTGTTCTCTTTCTTCAGCTCTTTCCATTCAGATTTGGAGAAATGCGGATCGAGCACAATCAGGTCGGAATCTAGAGTGCTGGCATCAACGTTTCCCTCATCGTTCGATGTTTGTTTGATGAGGGAAGCCGAGCCCTGAAGTTTGTTTGCCTGCAAGAAGCATCTTTGAGCAGCCTTGATATCACTGTGCAGGGTGTTGATTGTGTTATTGTCCGCATGGTACTTCAATTTCAAGTGGGCAGTTGAGCATGCGGCCCCAAGCAACGTCAGTCCTGTTCTCCCGATGATGCAATTGTAAAGGGAGGAGCAGATGATCACCAGAAATGGGATCTTTATTGTTTTTTCCCCGTTCCCCTATCCAAATGTTACCAGGAGTTCCAGGTAACCCCATGGTTTGGTCGAAGAAACGTTGAACCCGTAGAGCTCTGTGCCGTAGGGAGCGAGGTTACTCTCCGTTAGTTGGAGACTCTTGAACAGCTCGGTGTACATTATGTCACAAGAGGCCTCTGTGTTTATCAAGAATCTTCTGACATCAAAATTGGCCATTCTAGCTTGGACAAGTAATGGGGCGGCTGCATTGGGTGATCCTCCAGGAAGCTCGTGGTCGTAGAAAGCCAATGGTGGTCACCCACCAGATTTTTGACCGGGATGGACCAGATGGTTTACGCTCAGCAGCTCCTTGAATTTCCTCTTCGTGCTCCCTACAGAGAGGGTAGAGGATCCTCCAGTAATGACATTAGCAGTGGGGAATTGTTCCCATGTGCACGCATATGGAGTTATTTCCATGTGCTTCGGGAATTCGTCAAGTTGCTTGATCGACATGGCGACGGTCGGATTCTTCTCTTTCCCGTCGGTGATGAGCTCGACGGCTTGTTTCTCCGGCTCGGAGTTCTTGGTAAACTGCTTGAGTCAACCTCGTTGTATGAGAATCTCAATTGCATCCTTTTAGTGGATGCAATTGTAAGAGTAAGCCCTAATAGCCAATCTATATTGATTGCGTTTGGCTTTGTATCATGATATTGATATAAATATATATTGTGAATATATATAATAATAAGGCATTTCTTTATTGATTTTGTTTTGTTTCAAAATAATAAAGTCCCTAGAATAGTTAGTCTATTTAATGGAACATTAAGTATAACTTAGTTGTGAGACCCCGTTAAACATAAGGAAACTATTCTTAAAGTATCTGTAGTCAAGCTTTATTGAGAAGTATGATATCATTAAAGCATATAGACTATTATGTGGACAGACTGATGATCGCATCTCACAGATCATGGATAAAGAGTTATCAAGTCTACACATAGATATAAATATTAGGAGTAATATTTATATTGGATTGACCCGCTATGAGAATACTACATAGTAAAGGTTATGAAAAGTGTCATAAGATATTCTCATAGTGATAGTGGTGTATTCCACCCTTCGACCTGAAACCATTATGTACCTTAGATGTTGGAGTCGAGTGCTTTGTCACCATTCAAACGTTATCCGTAACAGGATGACTATAAAGTTGGTTGATGGGTACTCCATGAATCATGCTGAGGGACATGAGTAACCTAGATGGAATTTGCCCCTCCTACATAAGAGGAGAAATGTCTATGGGCCCAATATTGAACTAGACAAGGATGACACGGTCTATGCCTTGTGTTCAATATAGACATGAGGGCAAAAAGGTAATTATACACATGAACATTATCACGGGAAGGTTTCGTCATATCACATGACATTCTCGTCACTTGGGTAGCGGTGATGTGTTGCTAGATACCGCTCATTGTTTATAGTATTAAATATGTGATTTAATATTATTGCCAACGTTACGGGAACCTATAGGGTCACACACAAAGGACAGATAGATGAGAGAAATAAATAAGTAAGATTTATTTATAAAATAAATAAGTGAGACTTATTTATAAAATAATAAGTAAGACTTATTAGTAATTAAATAATTAAATATGACTTTATTACTTAATTTACGAAAAATAGAGAAACGCGGTCCACCGTATGTTACGGTGTACTTAAGTGTTGTCTTGCTGACCACACAAGTGATTCTATAAATAGAACCCTTGTGCTGAAGCATTACTAACCTTTTGTGAGTGCTTAACCTAATTCACAATAGTTGTGAAACCTTAGTCGTTGCTCTCTAAACCTAGTCTCTCTGAATCTCCGTTGGAATTGGCTAGCACCGCTCATCGGAGAAGTTCTATTCGTGTGGACTGAGTAGAGGCATCGTTGCTTTGCTTTGCTCGTGATCAGAAGTATTTCTTCTACAAAGGTTCTGCTCTTCAAGAGGTAAACACGTGTTTAAGTTTCTGTTTGATTTGTGATTAATGATTTAATCAAGATCCGTTTTCAATTTCCGCTAAGAGGATTAAAATTTTGAAAAACCTCTCTTAAAATCCCTTCAGTGGTATTAGAGCATGGTTCTGATTAAATCATTAAATTCGAATCTAAATTATGATGTTTGAATATGATTCAAATTTCTTGTTTATTTATTTATTTGGTATATACGATATACAACAGCTGAAATGTTTGGCTGGATCGTTTATAATAATAATACAATCTGAGACATGAGCTGCTTCCCTTCTCTTCGTTCAATCCTCAATTAACAATGGTAAAATAATTTGTGAGCACGTGATTTGCTTGTCATGTTTATATTTGATGTATACATCACTACAAGAAATCTGTCATATAGCAACGGTCACTTTTAGCAACTACAGAAAAAAGAGTTGATATAGATAAAATTTAGCAACTGATGTTTCAGTACCCTGTTGCTATAGGTTAAGAAACACTATTTCTTCAACTATTTCTCCTTCTCCTTCACTTTTTTCAAAAGAATCTTCCACTCTTTCTTCTTTTTGAATATTCATAGAGTCTTTTATTTTTGCCGTCAGATTTGTTATTCTAATTTGCACTTAAATTTGCAACAACAATACAGTCTTATTTATATAATTTCTACTCTCACTTATATGTAGCAAAAGTTTGTTATTAAAAAAAAGGCTTAATTGCACTTTTGGACCCCTATCTTTCCAAAAGTTGCGGTTATCGACCCCTAACTAATTTAAATACAAAACAGACCCTTATGTTTTGATTCTTTGGCAGTTTTGGACCCCACCCCATTGTTGACTTGGTCGTTGCTGACGTGGCACCCCACATCCATTAGTGAGGTGCCACGTGGCTGACGTGGATGAATTAAAAAAAGTAAAAAAAAATATAATACACGTGGCACCTCACTAATGGATGTGAGGTGCCACGTCAGCAACGATCAAGTCAACAATGGGGTGGGGGTCCAAAATTGCCAAAGAATCAAAACATAAGGGTCTGTTTTGTATTTAAATTAGTTAAGGGTCCATAACCGCAACTTTTGGAAAGATAAGGGTCCAAAAGTGCAATTAAACCTAAAAAAAACAAACTTTAATTTTTCAGATACGACGGTTTCATTATTATAGGTAACAAATATGTTAATCTTTTAACAATAATATAAAAAATATAACATTTATTAAAAAAAAAATATATAATAAAAATTCTTTATTAAAAAAATAATTTTTTTATCTTTTCAATAACAAAAACAATAGAACATTCTTGCTCCCAATTATATAATGTGATAGATTATTATTATTATTATTATTATTATTATTATTATTATTATTATATAAATATAAATAACAAACACCACTTTCTCAAAAAAATAACGCCTCTCAAAAAAATATAAATAACAAAACACCACTTTCTCCCTCACATCGTTCATTATTGTTATAACAAACAGATACATAACAAAACTCAAGTTTTTCCTCATTCACCCATCAATCAGCAATCACTCATACCAAAAATCCATTCATCGTTCATCAATCTAACTCCCAAACAGGTCCCCTAATCGGTTCCTAATCTAATTTCCCCTCTCTAATTTCCAAATTCATTTGCCCTAAATCTTCACTTCATCAATCTAATTCCCAAAACCTTCACTCATTAGTTCACTTCGATCAGCTTATCGCTAATCTTACTTTGCTGCCGCAAACAGGTTCCTAAATCCTTCACTTCGCTCGGCCCGTTGCTCACTTAGCTCATCTCACTTGGCTGCTGAAAACAGGTTCAAGACTCTTTTTCTCTCCTTCTCTTGTTTTTATGTATGCACAATTTGAATGCCTATCTGTTAAGGTTTTGATTTTTCTTTCTTGGATTTTGTCAATTTGTTTGTGATTTGGGTTGTTTTTATAGATTTATATGTTTTAGTTAGTGATGATATTTTGGCTGTCTTTTACAGTTGAATCCCCTTCTTTGTGTTCTTTGCTTCATATTGCTGTTTGTAGAGCATACAAAAGTTCTATAGTAGTGTTACTTAATTTTAGATGGAGTTCACTTTGCAATTGTTCATTGTTGATAAAAGTAGAAACATGAACTTAAGTGCCCTGTTCAGTAGCTTGTGGTGTATTGCTCTAATTAGGCTTTAGAAAAACCAAACATGGCCTAAATTTGTTGTTAGGTAGCAATTGATTAACCATTGTGAGTAGTAACAAACACAAATTCAGCCTTAAAAAACATCACAAGCACTAGGAGGTGTAATACATCAATTGAACTATTTACCTTTAGAATCCATTGACCGGAAAGAAGAAAACAAAACTTTTATATTGGGAAAGAGAGCTGCTACTTGGAGCTCAACTCTCTTCCACACACCAGCTTATAGACTGTCATCTCTCCGTCATGACAGCACCAAAAACTTTCACCTATGTGTATGTTTGGTGCTGTTTTTTTCGTTTGGCTTTGTGGAGCGCCTATGTGTATGCACCGGGCAGTATTGTAGTCCTATTTTCTCGCCGTTTTTGTTGTGCGTATGCAATCAGCTTGTTATATAATATGTTGTTTTTTTAATAAATAAAAGTGATGTTTGACTAACATTACAAGAAATTTTTACATTACCAGAGAATTTTGCGATAGGATTGATCACTTTTGCTTACAATCTCAATATGCGATAGGATTGATCATTGGTTTTCTGAAGAGACACAAGTAAGTCAAATTTAAAAGAGATATTATCATACTATAAAAATCTTCAAACTTGGTTTCTTCTTTCGACTAACATTATGTTGTATCAATTGTAGAAAGAAAGTAAAAAGAATAGTCAGAATCGTAAAAGATATGAAGATATTCATTGCATGGGTACAAAAAGTCTCCCGAAATTGATCAATGAGAAGGTTAGTTAATATTTGAACTTGTAATTGAATAAATTGTATTTATAAAACAAATTACTTATAATTTCATTTGTTTGGTATTAGAAAGAAAAAGCCAAAGGAGTGTCGCCCACACGCAAAGAGATTTACATTGATACACGTACTCGTAAAGATGGTTCAATTGTTAATGAACATGCTGCAAGATTTATAGTAAGACTTTCTTTCGTTCATACCTTTTTTGATTCTATAACTTATACTGAAACGATATGTTAAATCAATGAAATTGGATCCCCGTCTGTTGTATAAAATTGAATTATGACCGTAAGAATTCAAACTGGATCAATTGTTCTGTTTTAATTGTTCCGAATTATGTTCTGATTGTGAGATAAAATTGGACTTGCTTATTCAATTTTAATTGTTCTGTAACAATTGTTCTGGTTCAATTGCTATGATTGAATTCTGTTTTGAAGTTTGTTTTGCAAGTATAGTTTAGTTAGTTCCCTTTGAATGATTTTTATGATGCCATTCAGGTGGGGAATTTTGTTATTTATATTGGCCTCATTTCGAATTTTCTTGTCATGATGTTGTGTGTTTTTATTGTTGATAAAATTGAACTAGTTGTTACAAATAGCTGATATATTCGAATGAGCGGTCCCCTATTCGAATGACCATCCACAACCATTACTTTGATCCTGCTTATTCTGTTTTAATTGTTCTGGTTCAGTTGTTCTAATTTAATTATGTTCTAAATTTTGTTTTAAATTAATGAACTCTGTTTTGAATTATGTTCTGAATTATGTTCAAATGTTCTATTTTAATGAACATTTTTGTTATGATTATGACATAAAAGTGACCCTTTTCAATTGTTTTGATTGTCATATTAATGAATTCTCTTTTAAAATGTATTCTTATAATCTATATATCTTATAATTTTTCAGGAAGAACTAAACAAACATAATAATGAGGCAGAAACTTCTCAATCGGTTGGGACACAAAGTCATATGCCTTGGAAGAATGACATTTATTCCCGAGTAAAAGGAGCTGAAAAGAGGGGGACATGTGCGTTGTATAGGCAATATTCCCAAACCTAAGAAATCAAAAGCTACTTTGTCTGAAAATCAAGAATTGAGAGATGAACTTAAGAAAATGCGAGAAAGTCAAGAGAGGACAAATGTGTTTATGGAAAATATGATGTCAGTGATACAAAATCGATTATCTCAAGAAGATTTGAATGATATTATACAAGCTGCAAAACAGGTATATTATATAATTGATATTTTACTTTTCAAGTTCAAATATCGAATATTATGATAACATGAAATAAGTAGAGTTTGTAACATATTTTATTTTTATTTTTAATAGGCCACAAATGGTGCTAGTACTCCAAACCAGATAAATTCTTCAAGTCGATGTAGTGATGAAGACGGAAGAGAGGAATATTAGAAGAAAAAAAAATATCTTGGATATGTTTAGGTTCATCTAGTGTTTTTTTTATGTAGTATCTATTTTTGTGTTGGTTATTATATAAAATTGACATTATTTTGTTATTTTGATATGTTTGTAAGACTTACTACTTTAATCATATAATTGAAATTTTCTTTGATGTTACCTTAAATTTTGTGTTGTGCAATAAAAAAGTATAGCCGAATATATTATTTTTTTTGGTCAGGAATTATTGTGAAAATTTAATTATTATTAAAAAATATTTATATTAGGGTGAATTTTATTTTAAAAAAAAGAGAACCTATAGCAACAAACATTTTGGTCCTATACCAACGGATATGGAGGTTGACTAAAACTATTTAATAGGTGTAAAATGTCGTTGCTATAGCTCCAAAATCTATAGCATCAAGCTAATTTTCCGTTGGTATAAGCTATTGGGACGGAATTCTTGCCGTTGGTATAAGCATAGTATCCTAGACGGTAGCAGGTGGACGTTGGTATAAGTTTTATGACCTATACCAACAGCTTTTGAGACCTTTACCAACGGTTTCTACCGTTGCTAAATGACAAGTTTCTTGTAGTGCATGATGTGAATTAGTATAGTTGTTCACAAATTAAATTTCCTTGAATAAACTAATTTATTTCGAATGAATTAGCTTACTTCTATTATATGATAATTGAATGGAAAATATGATTTTAATTATGAATCGTATATATGCAAATCCGGTGATGATAATAATAATATTAAGTGTTAATATTTTATTATTTTAAGTAAAAATTAATTAAAATTAATTGATTAAAATCATATATGTGATATATGATTCTGATACGACGTTAATATATGTGATATATTGATTGTATCATTCGTTCAATAGGTTTTATATGATTGATTGTGAATTTGTAGACAATTCGTGAGATTGAGTTTCGATATCCGAATATCCGATTCTGGTGAAGCATCAAAGATCTGGTTGTCCATACTGAACAAACAATTGTTAAAACTATTGATGTTTGATTGTCGTAATAGGGTACCTAACTATACAAGAGTTGTATTATTATGGTTGATCAATTGTTTTCAAGAAGATTGTTGTGATTTGAACAATTCATGAGATTGAGCTTTGATATCCGAATTTGGTGAAGCATCAAAGATCCGGTTGTTCATGCTAAACAAACAATCCTTGAAACTATTTATGTTTAATTAATTTATTCAATTGGAGAAAGGTAGTAAATTTAAAATATCATGATTTTGAAAAAGTTTCAATATCATATTCGATTTTTGAATTTGATGATATAATATTTACTTAATTTTAGCGCCATACTTTGTTTTGGAAACAAATTGGTCACCCAAATAAAGCAGATTTAATTATAATAATTATTGAGTGTCAATATTACTATAATTAAGTAAATAAAATTATACCTTTTGGATTGTCTTTCAAAAATTGTTTGAAAAGGTAATAAACGATCCTAATTTGTTTCTAATTTAAAAGGATCATGATTTTGAAAAAGTTTCAATATGAGATATGATCTTTTAGATTTGGTCCTGAAATTTGCATATTTTAATTTTATTTATGACCCGATTGATTTTGAAAATAGTTTCAAAAGGAAAATACACACACACACACACACACACACACACATATATATATATATATATATGAATCAATTTTATATGACATATATCTTGGTCGAAATATTATTTCCAAATCTTGATTGATTCTAAAATTGTTTAAAATAATAATAAATAGTTATTATTATTTAATATATGATATATGGTTATGACCTTAGTTTATATTGGCGTTTCTTCATATATTTAAATATGACTTGCGTGTCATGATTTATTTTATTTATATACGACCTGTGTGTAGTGATTTATTTTATTTAAATACGACCTGCGTGTCGTGATTTATTTTAATTATTTTATTTAAGTGTCAAATAATGTAATTGCTCAAGTTGAAGAGAAGATGACGCCAAAAGATGATTCCAATGGAGAAACTTTTGAAGCTTGCTCGTGGGTCAAAGAATTGTAATAAAATAGTTTATTTAATTCTTACGCGTTAGGATGAAAAAAATTAAACAAATGACATCCAAATGCTGACATAACACTTCATCCTAATTTTGGAACTTTCAAGGGGTCATAGTCTAAATTCGATCACCACATTAGACTAAGAGAAACCACACATGTGTGATTGATATCAGATCTTCGTCATAAACCTTAAGACATCAGATATATATGTCATCTCACTTATATGTTGTTCAAAATTTACCATTCTATCCAATATAGAACTTTAATATACACTTGATACATGCATATCTCTTAACCAAGTGGACAACTATTCGTGTTCGTAATCACATGACATAGTAAAATAAGGTCAAACAGATGAACACTATGTTTCAAAAGGTTGGTCGGTGGTTGTTTCATATAGGGATTTTTATGTTCATTTCTTTTATGAGAAGACAAAAAGGAAATTAGAAGGAAAAGTAACAGATTTGAAAAAGGAATTTCAACGTGAGAGAAGATAATGGAAAAAAAAAATTATTGTGCATTATGTTTGTGAGAGTATAGAGTAATGTGAGTTGTTGGTGATTTCAGGATTTGTTAAAGGAGTTGGAGATTTTTGGGTAATTATTTTATCAAAAAAACTGATTCAATTAAAAAATGTCACATAATTTTAAATGTCTAATAAATATGTATTTTGTGAACTCAACGTAACACATCTGCAATTTTCCATTGCCACTTGCCGCCAAAGTCCAAAAGTGAATGAATTTGAATTAATAGAGGTTCAATGAAAAGATTCAGATAAAAAAAATGACATCTAAAAACTAAATTTTAAGATAAAAAAGTAAACAAACGACATCAAAAAATTAAAAAAACAATTTATTTGTGACTTTCGGGGGATTCTACATCGAGTTCCATCATCACATTAAATAAAGAGAATTCATACAAGTGAGTTTGATACCACATCTTCACCCTAAACCTTAAGAAATTAGGTATATGGGTCATATCACTTATATGTTACTCAACATCTACTCTTGCATCCAATGTGGAACTTTAACTCACACTTGACACATTAACACTTCTCCCTCAAGTATGAGACATTCCGCATCCGAGATCTATCACCATTAACCAATTATGTTTCTCCACAAAATCGAACCGAGCTATGATATCATCGTTGAGCCCTACAAGGCAGTCAACACTGGTATGGATTGACCCAATGCACATAGAGCAACTAGACAAATGAGAATGATATAAAATCTTCACTTAATATTTTAAGTATCATGGAATTCTAACCCGTGCTTGGCACGGGTATCTATACTAGTATATATATATATATACTAGTATCACTTAATATATTTTAAGTATCACTTAATATATATATATATATATATATATATATATATATATATATATGAATCAATTTTATATGACATATATCTTGGTCGAAATATTATTTCCAAATCTTGATTGATTCTAAAATTGTTTAAAATAATAATAAATAGTTATTATTATTTAATATATGGTATATGGTTATGACCTTAGTTTATATTGGCGTTTCTTCATATATTTAAATATGACTTGCGTGTCATGATTTATTTTATTTATATACGACCTGTGTGTAGTGATTTATTTTATTTAAATACGACCTGCGTGTCGTGATTTATTTTAATTATTTTATTTAAGTGTCAAATAATGTAATTGCTCAAGTTGAAGAGAAGACGACGCCAAAAGATGATTCCAATGGAGAAACTTTTGAAGCTTGCTCGTGGGTCAAAGAATTGTAATAAAATAGTTTATTTAATTCTTACGCGTTATGAGGTCATAACCATACTACCTAATTTATTATTTTATGTATGTGATGCATGAAATGTATGTTTAGTTGGCGCATGTATGAGATGTATGCTTAACATGTTTTAGATGTATGTTTTAAATGTTTTATATACTTGCTTTCTATGAGCATGAATGTCACACATCTTTCAAGACGCGTGTATGAGATACACAGGTCAATGAGATTAAACTAAATAAGAATCCTTCAAATAGAATATGAAGTAAATTGTTTTCAAAAATATAACACACTTCAAGACTAATATGGAAATGTGTAGATTTTGCCTCCGCAAGGTGCACTTTTTATACTAGTAAGTTGTGGTGCGGTAATTCTATTTACCGATTGTTATTTTTGAATCTAACTTAACTATATTATTTTAATAAGATTAAAATATATATATTTACTTCAAATGAAATATTAAGTTTAATGCTTTCCAAAAGTTTAACACCCTTCAAGACTAATATCGAATATGTGGGTTTTGCCTCTGTGAAGCGCATATTTTATACTAGTAAGTTGCGGTGCGGTAATCCAATTTACCCAAGTGTTATTCTTTTGGGTTTAACTTAACTAGATTAATTTTAATAAGATTAGAATAAATTTAGAAGCTATAATTGGGAAATGTCTATATGATATACTTGAGTAAGAGTTATTCACCCAATTGATTTCAAAGTTGTATATGATACAATTGGAAATGTTCCTACCTAAATAACTGAGTTTTGAGTACAGCCTCCGTTGACTCAAAACAAAGTGAAATATGGATTTCAACCCACTAGAAAATCTTCCAATAAGATTTTCCGAATCAAATGTTGAAGGTCATTTGTTTTGAATAAAATAGTGGGAGCATATTTAATTAAAGACCTAATTAATTATGTTTTTAAATCATGATACATTTATTTTATTTATTTTCTGTATTTAGAATTTCTTCGGCATATACATTTTTGTTCTTATGAAGAACAAAATCTTCAGAAAGGAGTTTCTGAATTGGTACAAAATTAAGAATTGTTTTCTGAATTGGTACAAAATTAAGAATTGTTCTTCAGAATGAGAACAACTGTTAATGTTTTGAAAGAGTCAAAATAGAAGTAAGACTTCTTATCTGCCCATATAGTTATAGAAAGTTAAATTTCTACTTCTGCATCATAAGTATATGATACTTGATGATTAATCTCATGTTTGTTGAAATATAGAGTTTTAAAGAAGCGGGACAATAACTATAAGTGAAGCCCACTTACGTCTAGAATGAAACAAATTGTTTCATTGACATATGAACTATTGCTTGGACTTAAATTTAACTTGATATGGAACGAAATAATTGTTATTAAATTTCATATAGAATAGAAGAATCAAATCATAAATCTTGCATTGACAAGAGAATGATTGTGCAGTTGAATAAAAAGACAAATGTTGTCCTATTATTCAAATAATGTTTTCTATACAAGTGTGCTAATCAAGTAATGGAATTGAGTTCCATGATCTTGATAAGCTGATCTATAACATATGAAAAAGGATCAAATGAGATTTGAACCTTTTGTATATCATTGGCATTATTGTTTAGTACAAACAAGTGTGATTCACATTTCCAAAATCCGGTTATATGGACTATTGGACTCGTTTGATTTTATATCATTTGAAGGATGTGAGTCCCACCTTTCAAAATAGATTGGTATACCGGTCACCAACAAAGGTGAAAGGGCACATAATTTATTTGAGTTTATATACATATGAGATATATATGGATAACCTCAAAGTTTTATACCGCCAAAGGCCCGATCTGTTCATGATAACATCAACTCCAAGGAAGTTTGCCGAGTGTTTGTATTGCGCTGTTAGTCCGCCTCCAATCTTACACATCCTGTCTTGTTCCATCGAGTCACCTGTCATATGCAGTTTATATGCTTGATTCAAGTCATATTCATACATTCATGCATCCGCACATCAATACTTTCATATACTCACACATCCAAGCGTACACAAACGCACACATACACACACCATGTCAATTCACACATGATTGCATCAATCACCCAGAGTCTTGTTCGGTCATACCTCATCAATTCAGTCATCAATTCTTTCAAGTGGTAAGTCCTAAACAATGGACAGCTTGAGTTTACTTATTCGTCTTTCTTTCAAGTGGTAAGTCCTAAACAATGGATAGCTTGAGTCAAGTGGTAAGTCATATACAACGGACAGTTTGAGTTTTATCATCTTTTTTCCAAGTGGCGAGTCCTAAACAACGGACAGCTTGAGTCAAGTGGCAAGTCCTAAACAATGGACAGCTTGAGTTTACTTATTCGTCTTTCTTTCAAGTGGTAAGTCCTAAACAATGGACAGCTTGAGTCAAGTGGTAAGTCCTATACAACGGACAGCTTGAGTTTTATCATCTTTTTTCCAAGTGGCGAGTCCTAAACAACGGACAGCTTGAGTCAAGTGGCAAGTCCTAAACAATGGACAGCTTGAGTTTACTTATTCGTCTTTCTTTCAAGTGGTAAGTCCTAAACAATGGACAGCTTGAGTCAAGTGGTAAGTCCTATACAACGGACAGCTTGAGTTTTATCATCTTTTTTCCAAGTGGCGAGTCCTAAACAACGGACAGCTTGAGTCAAGTGGCAAGTCCTAAACAACGGACAGCTTGAGTTTACTTTTCGTCTTTCTTTCAAGTGGTAAGTCCTAAACAATGGACAGCTTGAGTCAAGTGGTAAGTCCTATACAACGGACAACTTGAGTTTTATCATCTTTTTTTCAAGTGGCGAGTCCTAAACAACGGACAGCTTGAGTCAAGTGGCAAGTCCTAAACAACGGACAACTTGAGTTTACTTTTCGTCTTTCTTTCAAGTGGCGAGTCCTAAGCAATGGACAGCTTGAGTCAAGTGGTAAGTCCTAAACAACGGACAACTTGAGTTTACTTTTTCGTCTTTCGTTCAAGTGGCAAGTCCTAAACAACAGACAGCTTGAGTTTGCTTTTCTTTCAAGTGGTAAGTCCTAAACAACGGACAGCTTGAGTTTATTTTTCTGTCTTCCAAGTGGTAAGTCCTACACAAACGGACAGCTTGAGGTTTATATTTTGTCTTTTTTCCAAGTGTTAAAGTCCTACATAACGGACATCCTGAGTTTATCCTCTTGTCATTTTTTCCAAATGGTCAGTCCCAAACAACGGGCTACCTGTGATTACCTGTCATTCTCTCAAGAGTCATCCCCAGTCTGTCTGTTCAAATGTGTCTCTCCATTCTAGACCAATACAATAGTACACCACCATTTTCCCCAGTGAAACTACGCTGTCCCCTAGCTGAGTCGGATCCCTTTCTCGACAAATTCATGTATCCCGTTGTGGTTTCTCGTCCCAGTCAAAGGGTCTTCGTCGTCCTGCATTCATAATTGCATCACAAGCATTCATAGTGCCTTAGGTCAAAAATGGTGTACTTTGTATTTAAGTCTATTCGACTAGTCGAATCAAACTTAAATAGGGGCATCTGTCATACCCCAATTTTTGACCTAAGACACCACTGACATGCGTCATTCGGTCCGAATAATCTCCGGCTTTTCGAACGAAATTTCGGCAGAGAGGTATTTTAAAATACCTCATTTTTGTTCCAATTCGGGCCCTCTGCTCTCTTTAATTTTATTTTTATTCTTAAATTCTAATTTCCATCTTTTATTTAAGTTTTTAATTAATCCTAATTTTTGTTTTGTTAAAATCTTTATTTCCTTTTAATTTTTAGTCTTTATCCTTTTTTTATTATTATTATTCTTGTCCAACGATAAGTCCAAAAACAGTTCAAATCTATAAATATGCATATTTATCTTTTTGTATATATATTTTTTATTAATATTATTAGATAAGTCCAAAGCTGTCCCAATCCAAAAATCTGTAACAAAACGCCCGCTTTCCTCCTCCCCAAGCCACACATTTTTTGCTTCGTTTTAACAAACCTTAACCCTAATCTCAGTCCTATAAAAAAACAACCTGGAACAACACAATTCGGACGCACCAATGTTCAAAAACCTTAAAACCAAAACAGTAGCACCGCTCACTTTTTTTACCTAGCCACCGTAATTTACATGCCGTGATTTACAATAGCTTTCTGCATGATACTTTCAATTCAATTTGAAGTTTCATTTTTCTTAATTAATTTAGTTCTATGCAATTTTTTTTTTTTTTTTTTAGATTCAGTACCATATATTTCTTTAAAATTCCATTACTACCTTAATTGTTGTTATTCCCTCTACTCCAATAGCATTGCTACGTGTCCATTTGTTTCAGTTTAAGTTTATATCATTTTTTTCTTTCATCGCTGCCTATTGCCGCACTTGCCATTCCATACTATTCCATTTAATGCACCTTGTTGTGTTCGTATGCTATCGTGTTTAGTTAATTTGAATTGAAGCTTGAATCCATCAATCTGTTGGAAGTAAATTTATGCGTCACTGTTCTCGTTTCTTTGCTCTTTTAATATTATTGTGTTTCTGTTCAGCTGCTATAGAGTAGGAAAAGCACTTCACGTATCTGTACCTTGTTATTTTTTTTTTCGTTCGTTTAATTCTTTTGCAGCAGATTTTAAGAGGTGTTTGCCGTGGCTGTCCTATTCCATTCCAATTGCGAGGCCGTGGCTGCTCCACAAGGTTAAAGAGATTCCACTGGTAACCCCTTTGCATTTTTTTGATGTCTCATGCATTCTTATCTAATTTAGGCTTATATTTTTGCACCTTATTATCATTCATGCATATTGCACATCTATTTATTTTTTTATTTTTTTATATATCATTTCTTTTTGTCGCATGGAACTTAGAATGTAAATTAGGTCTTTACGTAAATTATTTATCCGTTATTTATTTTCCGCAGACATTAGAATGTATTAATAGGTTTAATGTAATAGTTTTAGGTGCATGTGTGCGTGAGTGTGTGTATGCCTTATTCTTATGCTCCTAGTTTAGGTTAAAGGTTCTCGTGGTGGTCCAACGCCACCATGAGTTACCTACGCTTTACTTTTCTGCTCCGTTAGCTTTAACTTTAGTTTAGTCAATATTCAAAAAACAACAAAAACATGCAAATAACAAAAAACACAAAAATATTTTCATAAACAAACCTTGATCCTAAATCAAGTGATCGTTTTTTTCATTTTATTTTCTTAAATCAAACATTAATCAATTTAATTTTATCATGAGTCCATTTTCTTTAACATAAAAAACACAAACAAATACTCATTTGCCACTTGGCTTTTTCTCTTATTTCAAACTTTTTTCAAAACTAATAAAAAACACTCAACCAATCAAACAGTAATTTTTACCCCGAACTACGAGGTTCTGATCCCTCACGGGTACGTAGGCAAAGGACCTAGTCCTTCCGAATCAATAAAATGTAGATAATTAGGTCTTTCTTTCTTTAATCATTTTTTTTTAAAACAAGCAAGTTATAGCACATAAATTAAATAAAGTCGAAAGGTTCTCGTAGAGTACTACGAATATTTAGGGTGCTAATACCTTCCCTAAATATAACCAACCCTCGGACCCCACCTTTAAATAAACTTTTTCAATCAAAGTCGTGAAATAAATCAGTGAGTCAAAAGCTAATCAAATAGCCTTGATCTCCGAAAAATGGCGCGACAGAAATGGCGACTTCACTGGGGACTAATTCGAGGGTTAAGCCTAACTCGACTTTATCTTAAATTCTTGTGCCTTAACTTGCTTAACAAAAACAAAAAATAAAAGATGAAAATACGTGTATATATGCTCTTCTTCTTCTTTCTCTTTCCTAAAACGTGGTGGTGAGACAAGTCCTAACCCGGGCTTGAGAGGAATTTAAGATAGCAGTGGTAGAATCATAGTGACATTCCGAGAGTATTCTCGTGCTTTGGAACATGTGATATAACCACACTTAGCTGAGGATCTTGAAGTAGTATATGTCGGCGTGTGTTGTCACGTTTAGACGCTATTACTTTTAACTATCCATCAAAGCTAAGGACCTTTAGTTACCCTTAACCCATCTTGGCCTTTTAGGACGTAGTGCGGTGGCTAACCAGGGGTTTGTCTTGGTACTAGTCGATACGCGATACTACACTCAAACGAGACCTTCCTACGGACATTGTTGGACCGGGTGTTGTCCCGTCATCCGATAAAATTCAAAGGGGGTTGGACTTTGGGAACTTTGTAGAACCTGTGATACAGGTACAAATGAAACCATAGTCCCTACCCTACAGCGTACTATCCCTCAACTCCAACATTATGTACTAAACCTCACCATGTTTTCACCGTCTGTGTAGCATAAATCATGCATACATGCATTCATTCATAAAAACTTTTTTTTTTTGTCATCAAATATCGAAGGATTTAGAAAAGTTTTTTGCAAACATCACGGACGAATGGACCTTGTAAGAAAGAACACCAAGAAATACCACTTCAAAAATCTTAACTAAGCATTAGCTTCTGTTAAGAACTTTTTCCTTGGTTTCGTTCTTACCTTTGAAAAGGAACCGGTTGTAATATCTTCACAATTTTCAAATAAAAATCACGCTCGTCTGCAATGCTTACAATTCACTTTGATGAATCCTTCGATAAATAAAAATATGTCTATTTTTGCATGAACATATCATGCATCATTTTGCATCCATAGTTTCTAGTCGGTAGTCCGTGTCTCACACTGTGTCTTTCCTATAGAAGAGTCAACCCATTCCAAAGTGGCCTGACGTCCTCATCCAAAACCGACTCGCACATACAACACTCGGGCAAGCATCAATGGAAGGTCTTGAACAAGAGAATCAGGCACTCCGTGAAGAGATGGCAATCATGCAGGCTAAAATAAATGAGATGGCCACTATGCAAACTCAGGTGGACGAATTAACTGAATTGGTGAGAGCACTGAGAGCGGCACAAAATCAACCACCTTCTCCTCCTCCTCCTGTCAGAACTCAGGCCGAAGCAGGTGGCTCTGCTATCCTTGATTGGGAAATATGCTTCGAATCTCCAACATCTTCCACGCCTCCACAATCTGCGCCTTGGTTCCCGCCTTTTACTTCTGGTGAAATACTCCGCCCTATTGCTTGCGAACCTCCGGCGCCTACTTTTCAAACTACAGCTCGCCCTCCTCCACCAGGGTCGACGCACCACCAAAGCAAACCTCTGGTGCCTACAGTTCAAAACGCAATCTATGTTCCTTCTCCAACCGTGACACGCCCTCAAGCTATGACCTATTCAGCACCAACAATCCATACTGTCCCACAAAATAAAGAACCCATCTTTTACTCCGAGAACATGGGGGCCTATGACAGAGTGGATGACTTGCAAGAGAAATTTGAGATAATGAATCGGGAGATACGAGCCCTCCGCGGGAACGAAGCACCCAAAAAGGATGTTTATGATCTGTGCTTGGTGCCGAATCTCCAGATACCCCACAAGTTCAAGCTCCCAGACTTCGAGAAATACGAAGGGACTTCCTGCCCTAAAGACCATCTGACAATGTATGTGAGAAAAATGTCCATGTATGCCAATGATCAACAAGTCCTCACCCACTGCTTTCAAGACAGTTTAACCGGTACCGCACTGAAGTGGTACATGAACTTGGACCATGTAGAAATCCAAACCTTTAATGACCTGTGTGAGGCCTTCGTGCGGCAGTACAAATTCAATATGGACATGGCTCCGGACCGAAGTGATCTTCAGGCTATGACTCAGGGAGACGACAAGACATTCAGAGAATATGCCCAACGGTGGAGGAATGTCGCTACCCAAGTCAGCCCGCATGTAGGAGAGAAGGAGATGACCAAACTCTTCCTAAAAACCCTTAATCAGTTCTACTACGAGATAATGGTCGGAAGTGTGCCCAGGGACTTCTCGGAGATGGTGAGCATAGGTATGCGTCTGGAAGAAGGGGTCTGAGAAGGTCGATTAACCGCCTCTGCCGATATCCAAGAAATTGCTGACTCGTTGGAAACCTGATCTCTTTTGTGCTTTCCATCAAGGGGCACCAGGCCATGACGTCAAGCACTGTCGCTCTTTGAAGATTGAAGTCCAGAAGCTGATTGAAGCCAATAACTTGCTTTTCGAAGGTTGAATTCGGACACGCAAATTAACCCACTACCGGATCATGGTACCCAAAGTTGACACATGGATTGTTTAGCTGCACGTGGGTCGCTTTTGATGTTCTTTCTACTACTCAATTGTTCAAATAATGTTTGTTTGCTTGTTTTACACTTTTCAAAAATCCTTTCGTCCCGCCCGAGACGAAAGTGAATTTATGTAGGGCTTTTTGCTTCAAGTATTTTCCATCATTAATAAAAGGTCGTTTCTATCCCGACTGTCTCTTTTGTGCTTATTCCGGAAAAATGGTAATACAAAAAACCAAAAAAATTTAATCACTCTGAAATAACTGCATAATCATAACCCATGCTTACTGGTCAAAAACAAAAATCAAATCATGCAT
Source organism: Medicago lupulina (assembly GCA_958299785.1). Lineage (NCBI taxonomy): Eukaryota > Viridiplantae > Streptophyta > Magnoliopsida > Fabales > Fabaceae > Medicago > Medicago lupulina. The sequence goes on from OY283143.1 coordinate 29,685,518, forward strand.
TAATAAACCCGTTGAACACTTTAACCATGTACTCTCTCCCAACTTTGAGTTCCCTGTGTCCGAAGAGGAGGAAGATGAAGAACTTCCCGGTGGGGTTTTCTCGCCTACTGGGGGCATCTTAACCATTAAAGTCAAAAACAGAAATATCGAGAAGAGTGTCATGAAAAGGGCATTCACTTACAAAGACTGGCACGAGATGCTACCATCATACTTCAAGTGAGTACCCCAACAGGGGCAGCCCCCTCCTTTCCTTCAGTATGCAACATGGAGATCGTCACGGTGTCGTCAATAGGAGTCCTACTGAAATCCGAGCTTGACCGAATTTAATTGCATGACGACCTTGTACAACTACATTAAGAGAAGTTGAAACAAACTTCCTACAAGAAGGTTCGTCCCCGTGGATTTCAAGGAACCTTGTGCCAAAAATACACCATTTTTCCAACCAGACTCCAGGGGCAAGTGGATGCCTAACTATGAAGACCCATGTGCGGTGACTCCTGTGACCACAAATGTTGACGAACCCGCATGCCGGTGCAGTCAAGAAATATTTTGTCAAAATCAATCAAATCAAAAAAATTAAAAAAATTAAAAAAATCAAAAAGCTCGATAAGTCGCAAACCTGAAAAGGTGACTTAGGCAAAAATGAGCGTCTCGATGGACTGAAAACCCGAAAGGGCGGTCCAGGCAAAATTAGAGACATGAACAAAAATGATTATCCTGATAGATTGAAAAACCCACAAGGGCGATCTATGCAAAAGTTAAGGATCAAGACAAAGTAACTGCATTCGGTCAGGCACAGTCAACTTGGGGCATCTAGTCATCAGAAGACCTCCGATTCAAAGCATCTACAAACCAAAGAAAATAAAAAACCCGGAACTGGGGCAATTCAAAGTTGTTAGGGAGAATAGCGGTTACTGTGTTCAATGTACCTTTCCCATACAATTACCATTTTCCAAACTTTTAAAGATCTGTGGAACCACGCCCTTGGCGGGTCACCACTCAATTCATCAAATTTGAGTCTGTGCCCATTTATTTGGAACTCTCATTTATTTCTATTTGCAAAATTCCTTCTATTTTTAATGGCAACACTTGAAGCAAAAATTTTCAAAATACAAAAACTTTTTTTTTACATCTTTTGAAAAGTGTGAACAACAAACACACTCTATTGGAACTCATGAGTAGTTGAAGTGTACATCAGTATACGCCTCGAGGACGGCTATATTTCGGAAGAGAATCATCGCTAAGCATTATGGAAAGGATCTTTGCTTTGAAGAAAATGCAGTCATAACACAAAAATACAAAAAAAAGAAAAAATACAAAAAAAGAGCTCGCTAAGCTGAAAACCTGAAAGGGCGGTTTAGGCAATAGAGAGCGTCCCGGTGGACTAAAAACCCGAAAGGGTGGTCCAGGCAAAAATTAGGGGCACAAAAAAGGAATATACTCCCGGTGGACTGAAAACCCGAAAGGGCGGTCCAGGCAAAAGTTAGGGATTTTTTACAAACAAAAAACAAAAACAAAGAACGACTGCTAAAGCATGCCGAGGGAAGAACACTCTGCACCCATTTACAAATGACGACTTCTCCCAGACCTTCGATCGACAATGAGCTGGTTTCCCAAGGGGCATCGGCTGCCACCAAGTGCCAGGTTTTATACCGCCAAAGGCCCGATCTGTTCATGATAACATCAACTCCAAGGAAGTTTGCCGAGTGTTTGTATTGCGCTGTTAGTCCGCCTCCAATCTTACACATCCTGTCTTGTTCCATCGAGTCACCTGTCATATGCAGTTTATATGCTTGATTCAAGTCATATTCATACATTCATGCATCCGCACATCAATACTTTCATATACTCACACATCCAAGCGTACACAAACGCACACATACACACACCATGTCAATTCACACATGATTGCATCAGTCACCCAGAGTCTTGTTCGGTCATACCTCATCAATTCAGTCATCAATTCTTTCAAGTGGTAAGTCCTAAACAATGGACAGCTTGAGTTTACTTATTCGTCTTTCTTTCAAGTGGTAAGTCCTAAACAATGGATAGCTTGAGTCAAGTGGTAAGTCATATACAACGGACAATTTGAGTTTTATCATCTTTTTTCCAAGTGGCGAGTCCTAAACAACGGACAGCTTGAGTCAAGTGGCAAGTCCTAAACAATGGACAGCTTGAGTTTACTTATTCGTCTTTCTTTCAAGTGGTAAGTCCTAAACAATGGACAGCTTGAGTCAAGTGGTAAGTCCTATACAACGGACAGCTTGAGTTTTATCATCTTTTTTCCAAGTGGCGAGTCCTAAACAACGGACAGCTTGAGTCAAGTGGCAAGTCCTAAACAACGGACAGCTTGAGTTTACTTTTCGTCTTTCTTTCAAGTGGTAAGTCCTAAACAATGGACAGCTTGAGTCAAGTGGTAAGTCCTATACAACGGACAACTTGAGTTTTATCATCTTTTTTTCAAGTGGTGAGTCCTAAACAACGGACAGTTTGAGTCAAGTGGCAAGTCCTAAACAACGGACAGCTTGAGTTTACTTTTCGTCTTTCTTTCAAGTGGCGAGTCCTAAGCAATGGACAGCTTGAGTCAAGTGGTAAGTCCTAAACAACGGACAACTTGAGTTTACTTTTTCGTCTTTCGTTCAAGTGGCAAGTCCTAAACAACAGACAGCTTGAGTTTGCTTTTCTTTCAAGTGGTAAGTCCTAAACAACGGACAGCTTGAGTTTATTTTTCTGTCTTCCAAGTGGTAAGTCCTACACAAACGGACAGCTTGAGGTTTATATTTTGTCTTTTTTCCAAGTGTTAAAGTCCTACATAACGGACATCCTGAGTTTATCCTCTTGTCATTTTTTCCAAATGGTCAGTCCCAAACAACGGGCTACCTGTGATTACCTGTCATTCTCTCAAGAGTCATCCCCAGTCTGTCTGTTCAAATGTGTCTCTCCATTCTAGACCAATACAATAGTACACCACCATTTTCCCCAGTGAAACTACGCTGTCCCCTAGCTGAGTCGGATCCCTTTCTCGACAAATTCATGTATCCCGTTGTGGTTTCTCGTCCCAGTCAAAGGGTCTTCGTCGTCCTGCATTCATAATTGCATCACAAGCATTCATAGCGCCTTAGGTCAAAAATGGTGTACTTTGTATTTAAGTCTATTCGACTAGTCGAATCAAACTTAAATAGGGGCATCTGTCATACCCCAATTTTTGACCTAAGACACCACTGACACGCGTCATTCGGTCCGAATAATCTCCGGCTTTTCGAACGAAATTTCGGCAGAGAGGTATTTTAAAATACCTCATTTTTGTTCCAATTCGGGCCCTCTGCTCTCTTTAATTTTATTTTTATTCTTAAATTCTAATTTCCATCTTTAATTTAAGTTTTTAATTAATCCTAATTTTTGTTTTGTTAAAATCTTTATTTCCTTTTTATTTTTAGTCTTTATCCTTTTTTTATTATTATTATTCTTGTCCAACGATAAGTCCAAAAACAGTTCAAATCTATAAATATGCATATTTATCTTTTTGTATATATATTTTTTATTAATATTATTAGATAAGTCCAAAGCTGTCCCAATCCAAAAATCTGTAACAAAACGCCCGCTTTCCTCCTCCCCAAGCCACACATTTTTTGCTTCTTTTTAACAAACCTTAACCCTAATCTCAGTCCTATAAAAAAACAACCTGGAACAACACAATTCGGACGCACCAATGTTCAAAAACCTTAAAACCAAAACAGTAGCACCGCTCACTTTTTTTACCTAGCCACCGTAATTTACATGCCGTGATTTACAATAGCTTTCTGCATGATACTTTCAATTCAATTTGAAGTTTCATTTTTCTTAATTAATTTAGTTCTATGCAATTTTTTTTTTTTTTTTAGATTCAGTACCATATATTTCTTTAAAATTCCATTACTACCTTAATTGTTGTTATTCCCTCTACTCCAATAGCATTGCTACGTGTCCATTTGTTTCAGTTTAAGTTTATATCATTTTTTTCTTTCATCGCTGCCTATTGCCGCACTTGCCATTCCATACTATTCCATTTAATGCACCTTGTTGTGTTCGTATGCTATCGTGTTTAGTTAATTTGAATTGAAGCTTGAATCCATCAATCTGTTGGAAGTAAATTTATGCGTCACTGTTCTCGTTTCTTTGCTCTTTTAATATTATTGTGTTTCTGTTCAGCTGCTATAGAGTAGGAAAAGCACTTCACGTATCTGTACCTTGTTATTTTTTTTTCGTTCGTTTAATTCTTTTGCAGCAGATTTTAAGAGGTGTTTGCCGTGGCTGTCCTATTCCATTCCAATTGCGAGGCCGTGGCTGCTCCACAAGGTTAAAGAGATTCCACCGGTAACCCCTTTGCATTTTTTTGATGTCTCATGCATTCTTATCTAATTTAGGCTTATATTTTTGCACCTTATTATCATTCATGCATATTGCACATCTATTTATTTTTTTATTTTTTTATATATCATTTCTTTTTGTCGCATGGAACTTAGAATGTAAATTAGGTCTTTACGTAAATTATTTATCCGTTATTTATTTTCCGCAGACTTTAGAATGTATTAATAGGTTTAATGTAATAGTTTTAGGTGCATGTGTGCGTGAGTGTGTGTATGCCTTATTCTTATGCTCCTAGTTTAGGTTAAAGGTTCTCGTGGTGGTCCAACGCCACCATGAGTTACCTACGCTTTACTTTTCTGCTCCGTTAGCTTTAACTTTAGTTTAGTCAATATTCAAAAAACAACAAAAACATGCAAATAACAAAAAACACAAAAATATTTTCATAAACAAACCTTGATCCTAAATCAAGTGATCGTTTTTTTCATTTTATTTTCTTAAATCAAACATTAATCAATTTAATTTTATCATGAGTCCATTTTCTTTAACATAAAAAACACAAACAAATACTCATTTGCCACTTGGCTTTTTCTCTTATTTCAAACTTTTTTCAAAACTAATAAAAAACACTCAACCAATCAAACAGTAATTTTTACCCCGAACTACGAGGTTCTGATCCCTCACGGGTACGTAGGCAAAGGACCTAGTCCTTCCGAATCAATAAAATGTAGATAATTAGGTCTTTCTTTCTTTAATCATTTTTTTTTAAAACAAGCAAGTTATAGCACATAAATTAAATAAAGTCGAAAGGTTCTCGTAGAGTACTACGAATATTTAGGGTGCTAATACCTTCCCTAAATATAACCAACCCCCGGACCCCACCTTTAAATAAACTTTTTCAATCAAAGTCGTGAAATAAATCAGTGAGTCAAAAGCTAATCAAATAGCCTTGATCTCCGAAAAATGGCGCGACAAAGGTTTAAGCACGTTAACCTAATATCACTAACAAACGATTATCCATTCTTAGACTAACCATGTTTATTAGAACAATTCAATGGGTCTAAGTTGAAAGCTAGGGTCAGTAGTCATTCATACTCACGAGTTTATATGTGATCAAGATATAAAAGAATTAAGAACAATTAAATTGAATAAGAAATAAATAATCATTCACATTAAATAGAGTTTCATCACAGCAACATGATTCAATTAGGGTTACATAAAATCATCTCAGACCTAATCTCTAAGAGATTTCGCTACTCATAATCAGACTTACAAATAGCATAATCAATACTGAAATAAAAACATACATGAATTGGTAACATGATGAAATAATCGCCCTCCTAGCCGACACTAGATGTCAAAATCGCACTTGTCTCTTCTCAAATCGTAACCCATGTTTTTGGAATAGACTTCAGCTTAAATAGGCTCAGAATTTCGCCTAAAACGTGTCACGTTTTTAGTGGATCGTGACACGTTTTCACTTGTGTAACAAGAAACTAAATCAGGGTTTCGCAAAATCGTGTCACGCCTTAGCCAACGTGACACGTTTTCCTCAATGACGAAACCATGCAATTATGCCTTTGCCAGATCGTGTCACGTTTTAGACCAAACGTGCCACGTCTTTTTCTTGTCCTTTTTCTTCAGTTTTCTTGCTTTTCTTGCTGCTTAAGTCGCCTTGTGAACTCCAGAATGTTATAATATTACATAAAAAATTACGTAATGACAACATGTCATCAAACATTATCACGGGAAGGTTTCGTCAGATCACATGACATTCTCGTCACTTGGGTAGCGTTGATGTGTTGCTAGATACCGCTCACTGTTTATAGTATTAAATATGTGATTTAATATTATTGCCAACGTTACGGGAACCTATAGGGTCACACACAAAGGGAAAATAGATGAGAGAAATAAATAAGTAAGATTTATTTATAAAATAAATAAGTGAGACTTATTTATAAAATAATAAGTAAGACTTATTAGTAATTAAATATGACTTTATTATTTAATTTACGAATAATAGAGAAACGTGTAACACCCCGTTTCCCAAAATGATATAATAATATCCAAACATCAGAGTTAATCAACAAACAACGGAGCATTACACACACATTTCAAAAATTATTTATTTAAATAGAAACATAAAACTATTTAAATAATCCTCCAAAACAACCTCTTTATAAAATGGTCTGCAGCGGAATAATCATTACAAAATCATCTTAAAAGTTCTTATACTTCAACATATCTGGCACAAAGGCCTCACCATAATAAAAATGTTCTCCAACATATATCAAATATTTATTCAACAAATCTCCAACATGAAGTGATACATAAAGGAATGAAATTATAAAACATAATATCTCATCCCGTTACGTATCAGAGCCTACGACACAATGAGCCAACTCCTATCTATCCATCGCTACCTGCACTTGCCCACGAGGCGGCAATTCCAGCAGAAGGGGTGAGTTCACAAAACAAAAGCAATATATATATATATATATATAATTCATAAAGTTGTATTGAAAAACAACAACCACAAGAACGTTCATCATCACCATAATCATCAGCAATCTTCACTAACATTTCAACAATATAATTTAGATTCACCTTAAATAACAACACCGACGACAACACCACTTGTGGTGACACCTCACCAACAACAACTCACACCTTAAACTTCTAATGCAAGACTCCATTAACGACTAATGCATTATGCAAATGTGGTACCAACTACGCGCGTTGAATGCTAAGCATTCCGGGGCATAAGCCCCCACCGAATTGGATGGTTAAAGCATCCCAGGGCATAAGCCCTCACCAAAGTGAATGACTAACATTCCAGGGCATGAGCCCTCACCAGTTGAATGTATAAACATTCCGGGGCATGAGCCCCCACCAATGCAAATGAGTTATGAGACTCAAGGAGTATATCTACATACAACCATACGACAGAAATAGTGGTGCATTTTCACCATGCAACCAACAACAACACCAACTAGGACACCTCCCCAACTAGACTCAACCACACCACAATGTAACGCCCTATTTTATATTTTACTAATTTTGGTTGATTTTAATATGTTTGGTGTATTTTATGTGAAAATGTTGCCTACGTGAATATGTGGTGTGTTATTTGATTTATATATTTATTTATATGAAATTTATAATTATTTGTGTGATTTATGTGATGTTATTATTTGAATTATATTTTATTGTATGATTTAATAAAATGGGAGGAGAAATAGTATTTATTTGGTTATAAGGGAGTTATTATGATTAAAAAGAATTAAGTGGAGAAATGATATTTATGTATAATTTATGGAGTTTTTGGGGGTTACATATTAATTGTGAGAATTAAAGGGGTTAATGTGAATTAATGAATTTAAGGAAGGAGTTAATAGAAATTAGTGGGGGGGTAAAGGGAATAGAAAGTCAGTAAAACATTGTACGTGCAATTGAAAGAAGAAAAAACAGACTTTTGGGAGAAAAGAGAGAAGAACCAAGAACAAGGGAGATTGCTAGAGGGGAGTCGATTTCTGTAGTTAATTGTTCATCTAATCAGGTAAGGGTGGGCTAGCAATTCATTGGTTAATATATACATGTATGTTTTCATGATTTTGGATTGAAAATGGTGATTTGTTGGTTTAGGTTTAATATTTATGAAAAATGCCATTGTTGATGAATTATGTTGTGATTGATGATGTTTCTATGAGATGTTTTGTTGTTTTGATGAGTAGTGAACCCATAAACATTGTTCTAAATCATTTTGGGTGATTGGGGGATTAAAATTGGGTTTTTGGATGATTTAGGGCTTAGAAAATCGTAGTTTGAAATCTGCCCAGATGAAGCTTCGCTTGAAGCGAGATATTTTTCGCTTAAGCGAGATTCCCAGAATGCTGTCCAGATGAAATTTCGCTTAAGCGAGATGCAAGTGAACCCCGAGCGAGATTTCCCCAGACTTTCGTCATTTAAGTCGCTTGAAGCGAGATTAACTTCGCTTAAGCGAGATTGGTCTTGTGCGACCATTTTGTGCAATTTTCCAAAGTGCTCCTAACCCAAACCTAAGCTTCCTAACTTGTTTGTTAGATTTATTAATAATTGTTTGGATGATGAAACTTATATATGAAGATGAATATGATGGAATTATGTATGTTTACATGAGATAAAATATACTTTGTTAAGTTTGAAGTTGTTCTTGATGTTGCTGAGTGGTTGTGTCGAGTTGGGGAGGGTGTCTTAGATATTAAGCACAGTTGTTGTTGTTGAATTGTCGTGGTGTAAGTCATACGTAGATGTATGCATTGTTGGTTGGTGGTTGTTGTCGGTGTTGTCATGTTGTATGTTGATATACACAGTTGGAGTCTGATGCATTGTTATTCAAAGCGGTGAGAGCTTATGCTCTGGAACGCCTTGTCGTTCAAAGCGGGAGGACTCATGTCCTGGAACACTTTGTTGTTCAAAAGCGGTGAGGACCTCGGTCCTGGAATGCAATGTCATTCAAAGCGGTGAGAGCTTATGCTCTGGAACGCCTTGTCGTTCAAAGCGGGAGGACTCATGTCCTGGAACACTTTGTTGTTCAAAGCGGTGAGGGCTCTGCCCTGTATTTTGGTACCACATTTGCATAATGCATTAGTAGTTGATGGAGTCTTGCATTAGTTGTTGTAGGTGTGAGTTGTTTTGTAGATATGTTGTTGGTGAGGTGTCGCCACAAGTGATGTTGTCGTTGATGGTGTTAACCGAAGATGAATCTAAATAATATTGATGATGTTGTTGCTTATATTGATGATGTTGTTGCTAATATTGATGATGTTGTTGCTTATATTGATGATGTTGCTGCCTATGTTGATGATGGTTGTTATTATTTGTTGTTGTTTTTCAATGCAATTTGATGATTCATATATTTATATATTACCTTTGTGTTGTGAACTCACCCCTTCTGCTGGAATTGCCGCCTCGTGGGCAAGTGCAGGTAGCGAAGGATAGATAGGAGTTGGCTCTTGTGTCGTAGGCTCTGATATGTAACGGGATGGGATTTGATGTTTATGATTTCATTCTTTTATGTATCGGTTTTTGAGAACATGTTGCTTAGACTTTTATTGATGTTGAAGATTTAAATCATCGTTGAATAATATTTTTTATTATGTTGAGGCCTTGTGCCAAGGATGTTGATTTTAGTTGTTGATTGTTTATCAAATAAATATTCCGCTGCAGATTTTTATAAAATGATGTGTTGAATTAAATAGTTTTTTATATTCTATTTAAACTGAATTTTGAAAAGTAGATGTAATACTCCGTTGTTGTAGAAAACTCTGATAATTATACATGTTTATGTCATTTTGGGAAACGGAGTGTTACAATTGGTATCAGAGCAGGTCGGTCTGTCAGACCATTAGTAGAGTCGTGTCGAGCCATGTAGTGTTGTGTGACAGCTTTAAACTGTCTTTGTTGTCTTAATTTGTTGTTGTTGTTTAGAATATCGTAATGGCTGGAAGAAATGATGTTGCTTTTGTTGTTGTTCTGAATTGTTGTTTCTTATGTACATTTTCGAGGACGAAAATTTTCTAAGTTGGGGAGAGTTGTAACGCCCTATTTTATATTTTACTAATTTTGGTTGATTTTAATATGTTTGGTGTATTTTATGTGAAAATGTTGCCTACGTGAATATGTGGTGTGTTATTTGATTTATATATTTATTTATATGAAATTTATAATTATTTGTGTGATTTATGTGATGTTATTATTTGAATTATATTTTATTGTATGATTTAATAAAATGGGAGGAGAAATAGTATTTATTTGGTTATAAGGGAGTTATTATGATTAAAAAGAATTAAGTGGAGAAATGATATTTATGTATAATTTATGGAGTTTTTGGGGGTTACATATTAATTGTGAGAATTAAAGGGGTTAATGTGAATTAATGAATTTAAGGAAGGAGTTAATAGAAATTAGTGGGGGGGTAAAGGGAATAGAAAGTCAGTAAAACATTGTACGTGCAATTGAAAGAAGAAAAAACAGACTTTTGGGAGAAAAGAGAGAAGAACCAAGAACAAGGGAGATTGCTAGAGGGGAGTCGATTTCTGTAGTTAATTGTTCATCTAATCAGGTAAGGGTGGGCTAGCAATTCATTGGTTAATATATACATGTATGTTTTCATGATTTTGGATTGAAAATGGTGATTTGTTGGTTTAGGTTTAATATTTATGAAAAATGCCATTGTTGATGAATTATGTTGTGATTGATGATGTTTCTATGAGATGTTTTGTTGTTTTGATGAGTAGTGAACCCATAAACATTGTTCTAAATCATTTTGGGTGATTGGGGGATTAAAATTGGGTTTTTGGATGATTTAGGGCTTAGAAAATCGTAGTTTGAAATCTGCCCAGATGAAGCTTCGCTTGAAGCGAGATATTTTTCGCTTAAGCGAGATTCCCAGAATGCTGTCCAGATGAAATTTCGCTTAAGCGAGATGCAAGCGAACCCCGAGCGAGATTTCCCCAGACTTTCGTCATTTAAGTCGCTTGAAGCGAGATTAACTTCGCTTAAGCGAGATTGGTCTTGTGCGACCATTTTGTGCAATTTTCCAAAGTGCTCCTAACCCAAACCTAAGCTTCCTAACTTGTTTGTTAGATTTATTAATAATTGTTTGGATGATGAAACTTATATATGAAGATGAATATGATGGAATTATGTATGTTTACATGAGATAAAATATACTTTGTTAAGTTTGAAGTTGTTCTTGATGTTGCTGAGTGGTTGTGTCGAGTTGGGGAGGGTGTCTTAGATATTAGGCACAGTTGTTGTTGTTGAATTGTCGTGGTGTAAGTCATACGTAGATGTATGCATTGTTGGTTGGTGGTTGTTGTCGGTGTTGTCATGTTGTATGTTGATATACACAGTTGGAGTCTGATGCATTGTTATTCAAAGCGGTGAGAGCTTATGCTCTGGAACGCCTTGTCGTTCAAAGCGGGAGGACTCATGTCCTGGAACACTTTGTTGTTCAAAAGCGGTGAGGACCTCGGTCCTGGAATGCAATGTCATTCAAAGCGGTGAGAGCTTATGCTCTGGAACGCCTTGTCGTTCAAAGCGGGAGGACTCATGTCCTGGAACACTTTGTTGTTCAAAGCGGTGAGGGCTCTGCCCTGTATTTTGGTACCACATTTGCATAATGCATTAGTAGTTGATGGAGTCTTGCATTAGTTGTTGTAGGTGTGAGTTGTTTTGTAGAGATGTTGTTGGTGAGGTGTCGCCACAAGTGATGTTGTCGTTGATGGTGTTAACCGAAGATGAATCTAAATAATATTGATGATGTTGTTGCTTATATTGATGATGTTGTTGCTAATATTGATGATGTTGTTGCTTATATTGATGATGTTGCTGCCTATGCTGATGATGGTTGTTATTATTTGTTGTTGTTTTTCAATGCAATTTGATGATTCATATATTTATATATTACCTTTGTGTTGTGAACTCACCCCTTCTGCTGGAATTGCCGTCTCGTGGGCAAGTGCAGGTAGCGAAGGATAGATAGGAGTTGGCTCTTGTGTCGTAGGCTCTGATATGTAACGGGATGGGATTTGATGTTTATGATTTCATTCTTTTATGTATCGGTTTTTGAGAACATGTTGCTTAGACTTTTATTGATGTTGAAGATTTAAATCATCGTTGAATAATATTTTTTATTATGTTGAGGCCTTGTGCCAAGGATGTTGATTTTAGTTGTTGATTGTTTATCAAATAAATATTCCGCTGCAGATTTTTATAAAATGATGTGTTGAATTAAATAGTTTTTTATATTCTATTTAAACTGAATTTTGAAAAGTAGATGTAATACTCCGTTGTTGTAGAAAACTCTGATAATTATACATGTTTATGTCATTTTGGGAAACGGAGTGTTACACACAACACCATGAACAATCGCAAACTTAGCATAGTATAGTTCATTTCATTTCATATAAGATTTATTCAAATATGCATCATAAACATCTCCATTCTATATTATTATTACTCCAAAAATTCTCTAAAAATCCAATAAACCACTTAGAAAGCTTAGGTTTGGGTTTAGAACACCTTAGAAAAATCACACTTTGGGTCGCACAGGACCCAACTCGCTTAAGCGAGCTGCTCGCTTGAGCGAGTCAAAACACGAAAGTTAGAGTTTTCCTCGCTTCTGGCTCGCTTCTGGTTCGCTTAAGCGAACAGACCATTTTCCAAATTCTGGGCAAAAACTGGCGTCTCTCGCTTAAGCGACGGGAATTTCGCTTAAGCGACGCAAATGACGAAGGTTAGTATTTCACTCGCTCCTGGTTCGCTCGTGGCTCGCTTAAGCGAGCGGCTAAAATTCAGACTGGGCGTTGCAAAAAGTTGCTCGCTTGAGCGAAGGGTATCTCGCTTAAGCGAGTGCTCATCTGGGCAGAATTACAACCTACGATTTCTAACCCTTTTTCATCCAAAAATCCCATTTTTGATTCCCCAATCACCCAAAATGATTTTAGATTAAAGTTATGGGTTCACTACTTATTCCAGGCACCAACACAACTCATAAAAACATCATTAACAACATAATTCAACAACTTTAGGTATTTTACATATTCAAGAAAACCTAAAACAGAACAACCAATTTCAATCCAAATTCATGAAAATATACATGCATATATTGGCAATTGAATCATAAACCCACCCTTACCTTAATTCAGCGAAATCTACAGCAATTCCTAGCAATTCCCCTTGGCTCTTGGCTCTTCTCACCTTCTCCCAAAAGTCTACTTTTTCTTTTCCTTTTTCTTACTGATACGTACAATTGCTTGTCTGACTCTTTCTTACTCTCTTACCAACTAAAGGGTAACTCATTTTTACTCTTTACTCTCCCCCACTAAATTCTATTGATTTCTCCTGAATCCCTTCTTAATTCTAATAACTTCAATTAAATCCCTCTTTTTCTAAAATAAATATTATTATTATTATTTCTACTATTTCCATAAAATATTACAATAATCATAATAAATAATAACACACCAATTATTTCATATATCAATTATCTCCTTGCCTCTCAACTGCTTCACCTTGCGATCATCAATCCTCAAAGGTAAAGTCTCAACAGTAAGATTATCTCTAACTTGCACATCATCTCTAGGAATAACATGCGAAGGATCAGCTACATACTTCCTCAACTGCGACACATGAAACACAACATGCAAGTTTGATAGATGCGGTGGCAATCCAATCCGATATGCCACGGTTCCAACTCTCTCGGAAATCTGATAAGGACCAATGAACTTTGGAGTCAACTTCTTCGACTTCAATGCACGTCCTACACCCGTCATCGGAGTAACCCTCAAAAACACATGCTCACCCTCCTGAAACTCAAGGGCTTTCCTCCTTTTGTCATGATAACTCTTCTGACGATCTTGAGATGCTTTCATCTTTTCTCTTATCGTCTTGACCTTTTCTGTAGTCTGCTGCACTAACTCAGGTCCTAACACAATACTTTCACCCGACTCAAACCAACATAGAGGAGTTCTACACCTTCGACCATACAAAGCTTCGAACGGTGCCATACCAATACTTGAATGGTAACTATTATTATAAGTAAACTCTATCAACGGCAAGTGGCTGTCCCAAGCCCCACCTTGCTCGAGTACACACACCCTCAACAAATCCTCCAAGGATTGGATAGTTCTCTCCGACTGACCATCTGTCTGCGGATGATAAGCCGAACTCAGCCTCAATTTCGAACCCAATGCATCTTGCAAGCTTTTCCAAAACCTTGAAGTAAACCTCGGATCTCTATCCGACACAATACTAGATGGGACACCATGCAACTTCACAATATCACGGATATAAATCTCCGCTAACTGAGCTACCGGATAAGTCATATTAATCGGGATAAAGTGTGCCGACTTAGTCAATCTATCAACAACAACCCAAATGGCATCATGCCCTCTTGGAGTATTCGGCAAACTCGTCACAAAATCTATCGAAATGCTATCCCACTTCCACTCAGGCACATCTAACGGGGTCAACAGCCCTGCAGGCTTCTGGTGCTCCACCTTAGACTTCTGGCAAGTCAAACACGCATACACAAACTGAGCAACATCCCTCTTCAAACCGGACCACCAAAATAATTTCTTCAAGTCATGATACATTTTAGTAGCTCCAGGATGAATACTCAAACTACTCTTATGACTTTCTTCTAAGATCAACCTTTTCAAACCTTCATCATCAGGAATACAAATTCTTCCCCTAAACCTCAACACACCTTGGTCATCGACCTTGAAGTCACCATCTACATTCTGATCATTAGCAGTCATCAAATCAACAAACTTAACATCAATCTTCTGGGCTTCCTTGATACTACTCAAGAAATCACTATTAATCTTTAACATTCCCAACCGTACACTTTGATGCGATCTTTCACAAACAAGACTCAAATCTCTGAACTGTTCAAGTAACTCGAACTCTTTCACCATCATAGCCGACATATGCAATGTCTTTCTACTCAACGCATCAGCAACAACATTAGCTTTACCAGGATGGTAATTCAAGCCAAAATCGTAATCCTTAAGTAACTCAAGCCACCTCCTCTGCCTCATGTTCAACTCCTTCTGATCAAACAGGTACTTTAAACTCTTATGATCACTAAACACCTCGAATCTGGAACCATACAAATAGTGCCTCCAAATTTTTAACACAAACACCACGGCTGCCAATTCTAGATCATGCGTAGGATAATTCTTCTCATGCACTCTCAGCTGCCTAGAGGCATACGCCACCACCTTGCCATCTTGCATCAAAACACCACCTAAACCCAACTTAGATGCATCACAATAAACAACAAAAGGTTCTTCTGGCTTCGGCAAAATCAGAATAGGAGCAGTCGTCAATCTTTGCTTCAACTCATTGAAACTACTCTCACATTGAGCATCCCACACAAATGCTTTACCTTTACAAGTCAGCTGCGTCAAAGGAAGTGCCAACTTCGAAAATCCTTCAATAAATCTGCGGTAATAACCAGCCAAACCAAGAAAACTTCTCACCTCAGTAACTGACTTTGGTGTCTCCCATTGCGACACAGCATCAACCTTCGAAGGATCTACAGCAATACCTTTACCAGAAATAATGTGGCCAAGAAAACTTACTTCATTCAGCCAGAACTCGCACTTGGATAACTTGGCATACAATTTCTTCTCTTTCAGCACTTGCAATACAATCTTCAAATGCTCTGCATGCTCAGCTTCAGTCTTAGAATAAATCAATATATCATCAATAAAAACCACAACAAATTGATCCAGATATTCATGAAAAATTCTGTTCATGTATTCCATAAACACACCAGGTGCATTCGTCACACCGAAAGGCATCACCTTATATTCATAATGGCCATACCGCGTCCTAAACGCCGTCTTTTGCATATCCTCATCCTTCACCTTTATCTGATGGTAACCTGACCTCAAGTCAATTTTGCTAAACACACGGGCACCCACTAGTTGATCCATCAAATCATCAATTCTCGGAAGTGGATACCTATTCTTAATCGTCACTTTATTCAACTGACGGTAATCAATGCACAACCGCATGCTACCATCCTTCTTCTTTACTAACAACACCGGCGCTCCCCATGGTGAAACACTCGGTCTCACAAACTTCTTATCAAGCAAGTCTTCTAATTGTTTCTTTAACTCAGCTAACTCCGAAGCTGACATACGGTAAGAAGCCATCGACACAGGCTTCGTACCCGGCACCAGGTCTATCGAAAATTCAACCTCCCTTTCCGGTGGCACATCTGGAATCTCATCAGGAAAAACTTCAGGAAATTCCTTCACAACAGGCAGCCCATCAATTACAGCTTGGTTCTCCACCGACAAAAATGCCAACAAAGAAAACATCAACACACCATCTTGTTCTAATCGCTTCATCTCTTTGGTGGATAAAAATTCTGCTCCACTCTCTTCTTCAGCAGAAGAAAACCGCACCGTCTTCGTAAAACAATTGATCAGGACATGATTGTACTCTAACCACTTCATCCCCAATATTACATCCATTCCCACTAACGGCAAACAAACAAGGTCCACCTCAAAATCTCTACCAAATACGGACAACGGACAACTTAAACAGACAAGGGAAGTAGTCACTGAACCCTTAGCTGGAGTTTCAACAACCATTTTCCCATTCATATCAGACATATACAGACCCAATCTTTTAGCACAATCAATAGCAATGAAACAATGGGTTGCTCCAGTATCTATAATAGCAATTAAAGGAGTACTATTAAAGAAACAAGTACCTCTGATAAGTCGATCCTCCTGATCAGTCTGGGTACCAGTCAATGCAAACACCCTTCCACTGGCCTGCGCCTTCTTAGGTTTAGTACACTGAGTGCTAAGGTGACCCTCCTCGTCACAATTATAACAAACAATATCTCCACGCTTGCATTCAACAACAGTGTGGCCTTTCTTACCACATCGGAAGCACTTCTTTTCGTCACGGTTGCAGGCATTACTCTTGTGGCCCTTAACACCACACTTATAACAAACCACCTCAGCAGGAGCATCTCTACGTGCTGGCCTCCTCTCATCGTGCATTCTTTGCTTGCCCTTATCAGCTGGGGCACTATAAGGCTTTGGGCGACTCTGATGCCCCTTTCCCTTGCGGTCATTCATCACTTTATAATGAGCTTTAGTATCTTCTTCGTAAATACGGCAACTACTCACCAACTCAGAGAAGTCTCTGATCTTCTGATACCCAATGGCCCGCTTGATATCAGCTCGCAGACCATTCTCAAATTTGATACACTTGGAGAACTCAGCAGTCTCCGCAGCATAATGAGGATAAAACTTTGCAAGCTCCACGAACTTAGCAGCATACTCCGTAATGGACATGTCCCCTTGCTTCAGCTCAAGGAATTCTATCTCTTTTCTACCACGGACATCTTCCGGGAAATACCTCCTCAAGAACTCCCGCCTAAACACAGCCCATGTAATCACAGCACCTTCATTCTGCAAAATAGGTTGAGTGCTTACCCACCAGTCGTCAGCCTCTTCAGCCAACATATGGGTGCCAAACCGCACCATCTGAGCATCCGTACACTGCATCACCCGGAATATTCTTTCAACCTCTTTCAGCCAGGTCTGTGCTCCATCAAGATTATACCTTCCTTTGAAGGTTGGTGGATGATTCCTTAGGAATGTCTCCAGCATCCTTACACCCTCACCAGCTCCACCAGCACCTTGTTGTTGTCCAACAACTTGAGCCATTGCTTGCAAAGCAGCAGCAAGAGCAGCATCATTCCTTCCAGCCATCTCGATAGTTCTACATAACAACAAGAATTAGAACAACAAAGACAGTTTAAAACCTGTCACACTACACTATTGGCTCGACACGACTCTCCTAATGGCCGGACGGACCGACTTGCTCTGATACCAATTGTAACACCCCGTTTCCCAAAATGATATAATAATATCCAAACATCAGAGTTAATCAACAAACAACGGAGCATTACACACACATTTCAAAAATTATTTATTTAAATAGAAACATAAAACTATTTAAATAATCCTCCAAAACAACCTCTTTATAAAATGGTTTGCAGCGGAATAATCATTACAAAATCATCTTAAAAGTTCTTATACTTCAACATATCTGGCACAAAGGCCTCACCATAATAAAAATGTTCTCCAACATATATCAAATATTTATTCAACAAATCTCCAACATGAAGTGATACATAAAGGAATGAAATTATAAAACATAATATCCCATCCCGTTACGTATCAGAGCCTACGACACAATGAGCCAACTCCTATCTATCCATCGCTACCTGCACTTGCCCACGAGGCGGCAATTCCAGCAGAAGGGGTGAGTTCACAAAACAAAAGCAATATATATATATATATATATATATAATTCATAAAGTTGTATTGAAAAACAACAACCACAAGAACGTTCATCATCACCATAATCATCAGCAATCTTCACTAACATTTCAACAATATAATTTAGATTCACCTTAAATAACAACACCGACGACAACACCACTTGTGGTGACACCTCACCAACAACAACTCACACCTTAAACTTCTAATGCAAGACTCCATTAACGACTAATGCATTATGCAAATGTGGTACCAACTACGCGTGTTGAATGCTAAGCATTCCGGGGCATAAGCCCCCACCGAATTGGATGGTTAAAGCATCCCAGGGCATAAGCCCTCACCAAAGTGAATGACTAGCATTCCAGGGCATGAGCCCTCACCAGTTGAATGTATAAACATTCCGGGGCATGAGCCCCCACCAATGCAAATGAGTTATGAGACTCAAGGAGTATATCTACATACAACCATACGACAGAAATAGTGGTGCATTTTCACCATGCAACCAACAACAACACCAACTAGGACACCTCCCCAACTAGACTCAACCACACCACAACACCATGAACAATCGCAAACATAGCATAGTATAGTTCATTTCATTTCATATAAGATTTATTCAAATATGCATCATAAACATCTCCATTCTATATTATTATTACTCCAAAAATTCTCTAAAAATCCAATAAACCACTTAGAAAGCTTAGGTTTGGGTTTAGAACACCTTAGAAAAATCACACTTTGGGTCGCACAGGACCCAACTCGCTTAAGCGAGCAGCTTCTCGCTTGAGCGAGTCAAAACACGAAAGTTAGAGTTTTCCTTGCTTCTGGCTCGCTTCTGGTTCGCTTAAGCGAACAGACCATTTTCCAAATTCTGGGCAAAAACTGGCGTCTCTCGCTTAAGCGACGGGAATTTCGCTTAAGCGACGCAAATGACGAAGGTTAGTATTTCACTCGCTCCTGGTTCGCTCGTGGCTCGCTTAAGCGAGCGGCTAAAATTCAGACTGGGCGTTGCAAAAAGTTGCTCGCTTGAGCGAAGGGTATCTCGCTTAAGCGAGTGCTCATCTGGGCAGAATTACAACCTACGATTTCTAACCCTTTTTCATCCAAAAATCCCATTTTTGATTCCCCAATCACCCAAAATGATTTTAGATTAAAGTTATGGGTTCACTACTTATTCCAGGCACCAACACAACTCATAAAAACATCATTAACAACATAATTCAACAACTTTAGGTATTTTACATATTCAAGAAAACCTAAAACAGAACAACCAATTTCAATCCAAATTCATGAAAATATACATGCATATATTGGCAATTGAATCATAAACCCACCCTTACCTTAATTCAGCGAAATCTACAGCAATTCCTAGCAATTCCCCTTGGCTCTTGGCTCTTCTCACCTTCTCCCAAAAGTCTACTTTTTCTTTTCCTTTTTCTTACTGATACGTACAATTGCTTGTCTGACTCTTTCTTACTCTCTTACCAACTAAAGGGTAACTCCTTTTTACTCTTTACTCTCCCCCACTAAATTCTATTGATTTCTCCTTAATCCCTTCTTAATTCTAATAACTTCAATTAAATCCCTCTTTTTCTAAAATAAATATTATTATTATTATTTCTACTATTTCCATAAAATATTACAATAATCATAATAAATAATAACACACCAATTATTTCATATATCAATTATAAATTCAAGTAAAATACACCAAGCACACCAAAATCAACTAAAAATCACCACAAACCACAAAAATAGAATTTAGAGTGTTACAAAACGCGGTCCACCGTAAGGTACAGTGTACTTAAGTGTTGTATTGTTGACCACACAAGTGATTCTATAAATAGAACCCTTGTGCTGAAGCATTTCTAACCTTTTATGAGTGTTTAACCTAATTCACAATAGTTGTGAAACCCTAGCCGCCGCTCTCTAAACCTAGTCTCTCTGAATCTCCGTTGGAATTGGCTAGCACCGGTCATCGGAGAAGTTATGTTCGTGTGGACTGAGTAGAGGCATCGGTGCTTTGCTTTGCATGTGATCAGAAGTATTTCTTCTACAAAGGTTCTGCTCTTCAAGAGGTAAATACATGAATCTTAAAGTGTTTAAGTTTCTGTTTGATTTGTGATTAATGATTTAATCAAGATCCGTTTTCAATGGGATTTCTTCCGCTAAGAGGATTAAAGTTTTGAAAACCTCTCTTAAAATCCCTTCAGCAATCATCTGTCACGTGTCCGTGACATTTGTGGAGCCGACACCATTTGGTTTTGTTGATTCCTTTCTTTTCTTGTGAAGGACGTTTTGGGGTTTGACCCCAGCTTCCTTCAGCTCAGCAACCAAAATCTCGGCGAGGATCTTTTCCCTGCACAGAGACAGGGGGTGTATTCCGTGAAACGACCGCTGGGTCCTTTGCCTTCACGGGTAGCTTTGCCTTCCTTCTTCTTGTCGTGGAAGGGCTTTTTGGAGGATTCAACAGCAGACTCCTCCTTCCTGATTTTGTTGAGGTTGATTGTGTAGACTTCCTCCTCATACCTGATGTACGTGTTGACGATCGCATTGAGCTGATTGTAAGTCTCCGGGCGATCGAGGCGAACTGCCTTTTTCACGTTTGTGTCTTCGCGCAGACCCTTGGTGATGAGGTACCGCTTCATGTTTTTGTCGGCACCTCGTATCTGGACAACTTCTTTGTTGAACCTCTCGATGTAGTCTCGGAGAGGCTCACTCTTCCCTTGGAAAATAGCTTCAAGGAACGCCACCGTTTTTGGTTGGGTCCTTGAAGCTGAGAAGTGAGCGGTGAACTCGTGACAGAGGTCACCTCATGAACCTATGGAATTTATTCACATGTTCTTGAACTAAGTCATTACCCCTCGCCTTAACGTAGTGACGAAGAGCTTGCATTTAACCGCCCCTCGCATGAAGCGGTAGGTGAGAACAACTTTGATGTTCTTGATATGCTCATCTAGATCTGACGTGTCGTCATAGAAATCCATCTGAGGTGGTTTTTCTAATCCGCGAGGGATCAAAGTATCTCAGATGCGTCTTGTGAAGGGACCATATGTATAACGAATGCCTTAAGCATCGCGTTCGTCGTCAGAGCTTGAGGAAGAAGTCGAAGAGCGTCTGCGTCGCCTAGATGGTGACCTTCTGGGAGGAGATCGTCTGGGAGGGGAGCATCTTGGTGACCTCCTTCTAGGTGGAGACCAGTTGGGAAATCTCACGCTGACAAATCGTCGGGGAGATCTGGACCTAGAGCGGTTAGGGCTCCCTCCCCTTCTGTTACGTGGTGGGGAAGGAGCGTCATGGAGATGGAGCAGTTGTTTCCTCGAACGTTCGAGCTCAGCAATGCGCCGATTCTGCTCTTCGACCATTGATGTCTGAGCCTTAACGGTTTGCAACAAGTAGCTGATCCATGAACCCAATGGAGTGGAGTTGTCAACCATTTCTTCTGGTCGTGGATGACCAAAAGTTGGCTGGTCCTGCACTAGAACCGCTAGATGGGAGCTCGTAGGAGAGAATCCTCTCCGTGGGCTTGGTGCAGGGGATGGAGAGGTCGTTTGTCTGTCTTGGTTTGGACGTTGGACAAGGCTCTGAAGGCGTTGTGTAGCACTGTTGACAGCCATGGTTTTATATGTGAAAGCTTTGTTTTTTTGTATGTAAAAATGGGGAGAGCTTTTTATTTTCCATAGACACTCCGACGCTCAAGACAGTAGAGTTTTAGAGTGAGGGTGAGAGTGTGAAAAGATTCTACCTTGGAGGCTGCAAGGAGCCTCCTATTTATAGAGGTGGGTGAATGCAGAGCCGTTGTAAGACACACATGTGACCAGCGGTTATGAAATCGTAAGAAGTGTAACGACCGGTGAGATATTCACGGGAACGTGAGTAAAGAGACATTGTTGAACGTTGCAGGACGTTTGAACTATTCTCCTTTGCTCCGAGAACCCCCCTCGCGGGGAAAGGGTGTGATGCGATTACTTTAGCCAAATGCAGCATTTGGGCTTGATTTGTTATTGGGCCTAGGCAGTTGAGCCCAAGTCTTTGACCGGTCCAGGAATAACCTATCAATAAAGAGTATGATTTTTCATACTTCTAATGCATATCATCTAAAGAAGATTACATAAGATAACTTGGCGATTCAACCTTCTCTAGATGCTTCATCATTAATCTTGTCCAGCTAGACAAACCCTTGATACCCCTTAGTGTTTATTTTACGTTTTAACCAATTTATTTTGGTTTAGCCTTTTGTAAGGAATATTTTAATGTAATATAAATTACACTTGTAATGAAGTTACAATTGTTGCATGATTTATAATTTGAATATGTTTGTGTTTTTTTAACCTATCACAGGTTGATGTGTTTTACTTTCTCCCATAATTCAACGATCGTGATGATAAGCTTCAGAATTGAATCTTTTGCCTGTTTCGAGACATTGGCAGTGGTTTATGAAGGATTGACTATTGAAGAGACGTCGTGAATGGAAGATTTGAGGAATTTATAACTCACATGTCTTGATATTTTAGGGCAACATTAAGATCAATGCATAAGGTATTGTTTCAAGGAATTGTTCCATTTTTTCACGTAAAATGGAGGACCCAGAAAATGGAGAACCCAGAAAGAAAAAAGATCCAAAAATCCATCTCATAAAAACCTAGGAAAAAGAGTGATAACACACAGGAGAGTAATGTGACGATCACGAACTTAGGTAGCGACAACGATAACAAAGAACTAAGAAAAGTAGAATGGACCGTGGTGAACCAAATTCGTGGTATGCAGATCTGGTAGATGTTGTATTGGGTGGAGTGGATATCTAGTGAATGTTTTATCTATGGCAACGCTTGACTAGATTTAAGTTTTCCTTAACGAATTCTTTGATTGGATAAAAATTAGAATCAATAGCTTCACTTTTGTGCTTGAGATTGTTGAAAACTGCATATTTCGACGACATCGATGTGTCATGAATATGGCGTCAATGTGTCAGAATTTGCGGTGCTAGCGTCGATGAGTGGTGGAGAAGATGGAAGGGGTCATGAATCCTGGTCGACAGTTGTGTGTTGGTGGTGGTGGGGGAGAAAGAGAAGAGGGCGAGAGAAAGAAGAATAAAGTTAAAGAGAGGATGTCATTTTGATAATTTCAGCATGACTGATTTCATTAAGGGTAAAAATGTCAATTCATGTGGTATTTTTTGAGTCATCATGGTCTTTTACCTGTCAGTTTGTGCCACATCACTAATCAGATGCAACATAAGTAATTAATCGAGATTAGGACCAAAAGTTAAACGATTAATATTTACATCGTTGTTTGGAAGTATTAGTAATTTCAAGAATGAAAGGGCGAATTTGTTTAAGGCTGGGTGTGGTTGCCACACCCAACCAAGGCGTTCCAATAAAATTGGAGGCTTGACTTTAAATATTAAAAATGGCCCCCAATAAAAAAAATTAATGATAATTTAAATAATTACAAATTAACAATAAGCATTATTTTGATTTTGATTTGTTTTGTTTAATTTTTTTGTTAATAGATGTGTGAGTTTGGCTTAACTTGTCCATTTACTCTTTATTTTGATCATATAATAAGTGTTTGATTTGAACCTACGTAACAATGGAAAATATTATCCAATGTCCCAACAATTATACTAATGCCTCTACAAATAATGGACGCCCCGTAAATTAGAGACCCGACTCCGTAGAGCACTTTGCACATGCCCAAGAACGGGCTGCACCCAACCAACCCAATTTTTGTTTTTTTTTTTTTTTATAAATAACACACCCACACTCAGGCCTAACCCAATACCTTTGAATTTCATTATTCTTTCCATCAGTTTTTCCGGAACGTACGTTTTCTTCGTTCCCCATTCTGATACTGTTATGCGCATGCTGGCTCTCCTTCAGTCCATGCATAGAAATCGATTCCTTCCTCTCCTCTTTCCTCTTTCAGATAGAAAGTTGATTGATTCCCTTATTCTCTTTCAACTTAGAAATGATTCTTTCTCCCTTCCGTGTTCTGTTCTGTTATGCACACTTCTCCTCTTTCTTTTCTCAAGTTTTCCCCTTACTCTCCAATCACCTCTTCTCATCATCTCCTTCGCTATGTTCCTGTTTCAGGTTTGTACATTGTGGATTTATGAAACACTGTGGAATTTAAAGGCATACTGAATATCGATTTGTGGGTTTAAGTTTTATGATAGGTATACATTACTTCTCTGTGGAATTACTTTTTTGTTTGAATGTATCACATTGAATATTGATTATTTGTTTTAGATGAAGAGTCAAGCTAAGTAACAAGATGAATGATCAATATTTAAATGATCGTCTTGTAATGTATATAGAAAGATACTCCCTCCATTTTAAAATGAATGTCATTTTAGTCAATTGTACACAAATTAAGGAATGAAATGAAATAATCATTAGACATAACACTTTTACTAAACTGTAAAGAAAAAACTTAAAGTTGTATTGAAAATTGTGCCAAGAAAAGTTGGAGTATCTAGTGAGGGTAAAGTTGGAAGGAAAAAATTAAAGTTGTATTGAAAATGTAAAGTGACATTCATTTTGAAACAAATTTTTTTGACTAAAGTGACACTCATCGTGAAACGAAGGGAGTATGATTTTAGAACAGTTAATAACGATGTAATTTTATCTCATCTTCAACAAATAAATAATATAGTATTTTCTTTGTAATTTTAGTTGCTACGTTTTAAAGTTTAAACGAGGTGGATGCGGTAATTTTGTTGTATCCCTTGAAATTTGAATATCATAATGCAATATCATTCTGATTTTAATCTTTATTAACATTTATTGCTTTTGGTACAGAACTGCAGCTGCCAACATTAACATTCCACTAGTAGTACTGACTCAATAAGACCAAAAGCAAAAAGTTTGATCTTCAAAAGGGAACTGAAAGCTACAACAACTTTCATGTGGTTCATCATAACGTCCAACATCTTCAGCTTTTGGTATGAATGGAACATTCAAGAGGTTTTGGCTTAGGATGTCTTCTTTATCTTGTGAAAATTCTGACTGGTTTGGTTCCACAGCTGAGGATTGGTTTCCATCAGTTTTCTGTAGGCACTCTGAATCAACCACATCACTTTTATGCTGTGAAATGATATCATCAAGGGACTTGTCAACTAAATTATTTTCCACTTTTTCTCTTGGGACCAATCTTTTCTTGAGAGAAATAACCTGTAATAAGAAAGTTGTACCAAAATCAAACACTAACCATTAGTGGGAAAAAGTTTTAATAGCAGTACAGAGAAAAAAACTAAGCATAAAGAGAGATGTTAATAATAGGTTTTACATCTTGCACAGGGTTTTATGAAAAAATGTCTCCAAGTGTGCAAGAATGAAGAAATTTTGAGCACAGTGGACCCATTGTCACATGCATAGTACTAAAAAATTAAAAAATAGTCATTTTAATCTCTAAATGAATGATTTGGCATCAAAGTATCTAAATTTATCAAAATTGACTATATAATAAAATTTCATTTAAGTACTAAATTAACTAACTAAATACACATTTAAAAACCCAAAAACTGACTAATAAAATATACATTTAATCCTTAAAAAAAATAAATTTAAGTTTGTTTGAGTAATTTTACTATATTTTAATACTATTATAGAGATATATCGCATAATTAAGGAAAAAAAATCAAAACATAGTGGATGCATTTGTCATTGTTTTTGTCGTATCATGAATCTATAAAAACACCGACACAGACACCAAACATGACACGGACATATTGATACCAAATATAATTTGAAAAGATATATTAATTGAATATCGCATGCATCAAATTCCGAGGCACCGGACACATCTTCAATCAGAAACGTCAGTGTTTTATATATATATATATATATATATATATATATATATATATATATATATATATATATATATATATATATATATATAGGGTTTTGCTAGAAGACACCTTTTATGAAGGTGTCTTTTAGCAAGTTTATAACTAAAAAGTAAAAATCACACCTTGAGGTGTGGGTTGCTGAAAGACACCTTCGTGAGTGGTTTCTAGCATAACTCATATATATATATATATATATATATATATATATATATATATATATATATATATATATATGCATAAATTTTTACCTCTTCTTTTAATTTGTTGTTTTCTTGAAGGAGATTGTCATAGTCAGCTTTGAGCATGTCATAGCGAGCTTTCAATGAACCATAGTCCTTTTCTATCTGTTTGGTTTTGAATCTTGCTCTCCTATTTTGGAACCATATAGCCACTTGTCTTGGCTGCAAGCCAAGCTCCTTTGCAAGTTGAACTTTCCTTTCAGGTTCAAGCTTGTTTTCTATCTCAAAATTGCTTTCAAGAAAATGAACTTGTTCGTTTGTGAGCCTCCTTTTCTTACCGGGTTGGTGCAAGCACACTTCATAGTTCTCATCGTCAACATCATCATTGTTCTCTTCTTTCTCAAAAGCTTGAAAGAAAGAACTACTTTTGACTCCCATGTCACCAACATTCACAGCATTAACCATAGAATTGGAACCTGAATCCAAGCCTAAGAAAATATAACTTTGTATTGTAATAATTCAACTTACATGAGATTCAATCTTGATTTTTCATTGGAAAACATCATATTCTAAAACAAGGTTTTAAAAAAATGTCCTTGATCGCGAATTGGGCCACAAATTTTTTAATGGAAACAAGACTACAACACAATCGTGACCGAAACCCTATCACCTGCATTTTACTACGATTCACTAAAATATTATGTGTTTTTTTGAATTGACGGTGAGTTAGATAGAATAAAATTGTGCCACTTTAATTTTGACAAAATCTACATTTTGCAGTTTTAAGTTTCAACAAATCACATTACCACGTTACCTCTATGATTCCAAACATGCACTAAGTATCGTGACACCATTACTGTCGCAATTTAAAACAGATAGTAAAAAACCATAAGAATCCAACTGTTTTTGACCAAAAAGAAAACTTTATCTGCACTTAAGGAAAAACTAAACACGTGAAACGAATTTCAAAACAAAAAAGATAAATAAAAAACTTTAAGACAACAATCAAGAAGCTACAAAGGTAATAAATCACCTTGAAAAGAAGGTTTTGAGCTTTGATTATGAACCAAGAGAGACTCAACAAGCTCAGAAGAACATGGAAGCTTTTGACTATGAAGTAGAATAGTCATGCTTGAACTTGAAATCTCATAAAGCTTCTCATCTTCCATAGCCTTATAAAAATTTGTGCTACTATGGATGATAATAAAGTTATTAAATTTGGAGAGAAGTTTAAGCTTAAAGGGTCATATTCAATTAAGAAGTAGCATAGGGATAAGGCTATTTTGTTTGATCCAAAATTAATGGCTAGAGCAGAAGGTAGTGAGGAATAATGCAATGTGAAATTTGTGAGAGTGAGGGACATAGGAGTTAAGAATGTGTCAGATGTGAATAAATTTAAGGGCAGAGGGTAGTGTGATGTTTTCTTTTATGTTTGGAATGAGACAGAGGGTATGGTCAGAGTTTTATTCTTTGTTGGGATACACAACAAAGTTTTGACAAGAGAAAGAGAGATTCTTTTGGTTTTGGTGGTGGTGGGGAAAGGGAACTTTAATGGTGGTGTTATATGGAGACTAGAGTGTTGGCAAGGTGAAGTGACAGGGAATCATGCATACACAAAACAAGGGAAATCTTAGCATACATATAAGTATAACTATATTTTTTATACATATAACTTTATTTGAATCATGCTTTTTTTTTTTTTTATGATAAGAATAATTGCAGAAAAAAATCGAAAAACAGTGTAATACGTAGTGGAACTGAAGAGGCTTTCGGGGTTGAGAGCGATTTTGGATTGGAAAACAAACGGTGAGGATAAAATAAGGAATTATTAGGCTAATTTTTGGGCTGGATTGCATCAACAAAAAGTCTTTTTTTAGGTTTAAATATACTTTTGACCCCTATCATTTAAATATTGCGATTTTGGTTCCTACATAAGCGGATTTACATTGGAGCTATGTGGGACTATAGCTCCACATGTTTTTCCCAATTTTTTTTTAATAGATAAAGAACATGAGTCATGATAATATGACTTTTGTGCTACTGTAGTAAATTTCATTCCAAAGCTATTTATTCGTCTTTTCCCTGTTAGTTCTTGTAACATTTATAACTTATTATAACTTTTAGTTCCATGTAACACTTTCAGGGTTAATTTGAGATAACAATCTGTTATTGTGATTTTTTTCCTATTGTGTTCTCTGTAGTGGTTTCTTACTGTTATTGTGTACACTTTGTTTAATCAGTTGGTGTATTAATTGAATGAAGTTTGCTTGTTAGAAACTAAAATGTTTTGTGAGAATTTTCTCTAGCAATATATCAGTCGCAATTTTTAATGCGCATATTAGCATATATAGCATAGAAAGAGATGTTATATTAACAATTAGCAATGAAATCATTTTAGCTTATTTTCAATAAATGGATAGGAGACGATTTTCATTGTAATGTATTGTATTAATAATATTTGTTGATTAAAAAAAGAAAATAGTTTGTATTATTATTTATTTAAAATTTTAGCTCCACATTTCTTCAAAAAAAAAAATTTAGCTCCACATGCACCTAAAGTCTAGATCCGCCCCTGGTTTCCTATGGAGAAAATAACAAATTTAGTCCCTTGTGTTTTAACCCCTTGGCAATAGTGATCATTTTGGCCAATTTTGTCACAATCAACACCTGCGTGTAATCATTTTCTAAATTAAATAAATGGAAAAGAAATAAAAAAAAACAATTTTTTTTAAAAAAGTAAAAAAAAATTTAGAAAAAGAGAGTTTGATTTCTCTCACAACCCATTCGTAATGCTTCATAAGAATTAAAATCACCATTTGAATTGTCATTCAAAGGTAATGAAGATTTGTTACCATGATTATGAAGTTGTCCTTGTCCTGCATTCAAAGAAGAATTACCCGTTTTGCTACTCCTTGGTTGAGCAACAACAACACTGTTTTTTGAGGTTGCAACACCATGGTTTCTTGAGTTTCCACCTTATTCACGATTCTCAGAACCTTTGGAGGACTTTTTAGGAAGTTTACCAATATCTTTTTAAACATAATTCATTGTTTAGAAGATGAAATATTGATAGAAAATGAGAGAAAGTGAAAGAAAGTTTGAGAAAAAGTGAATGAATTTTCATTAACTTGGAATAGAAGTAACTAAAGCATTTATAGTTTGTTGTTATTGTGAGACCATGATAAATTTAACGTTCTGGATTTTCATCTAAGACATTGATTAAAATTATTCACCTCTTTAAAAAAATATTTGAACGAAACTAATGGAAAGGTAAACTATTAAAATAAATTAATATAAAATTACTCTTTAAGATTAATTATATCCTAACACAAGAAATAATAGAGTTCAAAAATATTTTAAAAGTTACAATTACAAATTAATAAAAACTACTATTCTTTTTCACTGAAAAATCAAATTTGCTCCGTAAGCGTTTCATTACACATCAAGTTTCATATTTTATCTTTGGTACCTACAACATTATATTAATATATGAGTCAATTTCCTTATCCAAATTGGTTCATACTCAAAGCACAAGAAACAATGCTCTTAAAAAGATAGTATAAAATCTTCTCGATCAAAAAGAAATAAAATTACACTCAAGCCATATTTAAAGAAAAGAACTCAAATAAAATTAGGCTTAATTGGACTTTCGGTCCCCTAAGTAATTATCAGTTTTCATTTTGGTCTTATAATTCGTAAAATCAACATTTCAGTCCCTCTTGTTTTGCTCCGTTAGTCAAAAAAGTCCCTAACCGTTAACTTTAACCTCAAATGTCTATGGTGAACCATCTTAAGAGTGGTCCACAATAGATCCTATTCATTTTTTTAATTTAAACCATTTGATCTTTTTTATTAAAATATAACGGTTAGATCATGCATGTCTATTGTATCTTACAATGAACCAACAACAACAAACTTTATATCTCATTCTTCATCTTCTTCCTTCCTCTTATTCATCACTTTCATCAAACTTCATAAAAAATCCAGAAACTCATCACTACTCAGTTCATCTTCCAATCTCATCATTTCACAAATCTAACATACAACACATCTGACGAAAAAATAAAAAAGTCATAATCAATTAAAATTTAAACACCATCAACAACAACAATATCACATAAATCTTCATCACCACCACCACTACCAACACCAACCCCACTGTAACTTCGTTCCACCACGCACCTCCACCCCATACCCTAACCCTAAATCCAATTCCAATTCAAAATCAATTTCCTTCATCTTCCTTCTCCTCTTCTCTCTCTCTGTTCTGTCTAGTCCCTTTTCCCTTTCCTTCGTTCTTCTTCACCTTCTTTATCTCTCATCCCCTTTTCCTTCATTGTTTCACATCTTTCTTTTTCCTTACCTTCACTTTCTCTCTCTTTTCATTCTCTTCTTTCAGACTTCCTTGTTTCACTATAGAAAGTTTCAATTTTTAAGTTAATCCAACAAATTACCTCAACTGGATATCAATTTTTACTCGAATTTCAGTTAAAAAATTGGGGAAAATCGAAGCTAACGTCGTTGGATTTGATGAATGGCTGTGGTGATACGGAGTTTCGGCGAGGAAAAGAATCCGACGGTAGTGAAACGGATTTGTGTTGTGTTGTTTCTTTGTATTTTCAAAAATAAAAAATGGTATTTATGTGTTGTGTTGTTTCTTTGGATTTGTATATTGTGTTGAGAGAGGAATAATGAAGGAATTATGAAGAAAAAATTGATGCATTTTGGGGAAGAATATTACACTTTGGTTTAATTAGAGTTGTTGTTGGTTTTGTGTGTTATGGGTTTTATGAATTTCTTTTTCTGTGATGGTGGTGCAGTGATGAGTTTATGATGGTGGTGTGTGATGAATTTCTAGGTACAGAGTAATTAATTAGGGGATTTATGGATTTTGGGAGAAGAAGATATGAAGATTTTATTTTGGGAGAGAAGAAGAGATGAAGATTTATGGAGATGAAGGAATTGTTGGTGATGAAGAAATTCTGGAATTTTTTTTTTCTGGAAAATATTGATATAGATACGAGGAAGAAGAACAAAGAAGACAATTAAAAGTGAAAAAAAATCAGGTGCCGACGGTTCACTGTAAATACAATAGACATGCAATCAAATGGTTAAAATCAAATAAAAAAATTTAGACATTAAAAAACTAACGGAGGGGACCAAATTGACTAACGGAGCAAAACAAGAGGGACCGAAATGTTGATTTTATGAATTATGGGACCAAAATGAAAATTGATAATTATTTAAGGGACAAAAAGTCCAATTAAGCCATAAAATTATGCATGCTCTTATGTACTGCATGATCCAGATATAAACAAGCCAAACACACTAAAGACGAGTCACACAGGCTAAGAACGAGTCACGGAAGCTAAACAAGCCACAAAGGCTAAACAAGCCACGCAAGCTATGCAAATGTCATCATAATGAAACAAGCCATACAGGCTATGCATATGCTAGGAAAATGCAAACTAAAACCCAGCCACTAAGGCAACCACACAATTAAATCTTAGCGGCGGCTAATTTGGTTCTTCCTCAACCGGTACCTTTATGCCTCAAGTTCTCTTCAGATGGGGAGAAGAGAGAGTATTGCCGCCGTGTACGGTGTATTGGGGACCATAGCCTCTTTTATATTGGATGGCCATTAGGGTTTCCCATTATTCCGTAAATGGACCATCCGGACATCCACTCATTGAGTCCATATTAATTAATTAATCATTTAATTAATTATCTTATTAGAAACCTAATAGTCTTATTACTTAATTTGATCACTAATCAATTAAGGCTCACAATTGATAAATAGTTAATATAATTATTATTACGATATTTGCCCACATAATATTATTGTAATATATAATTAAATAATAAAATATTCCAACAATCTCTCACTTGGCCTACATATCTTAATAATTATATCATAATACTTTAGGCGCACGTCTGAATGCTATTTATCTTTAGATTTCAGCTTTTCAATCTGGTCCACCTCATACATTAATAATGAGACCACTGCGGCTGTCGTCACTGACGTATAACGTGACGGAACCCCGACGACCACCATATCAATGCACTTGATGATATAGATCGACATGGATGACTGACATGGAAATTTCATGTAACGTGATCTCTAAATAATATCTATTTCCAACTGATCCAACAAAAAAACTTTAGTGAGATCAAACTGAAGTTTGCAAATTCAATATGTGCACAAAATGATACAGAAATGGATATAACAAACATAACCTCATGAACTATATTTCTACAGAAAATCATAACATAAAGTATGTATCAATAAAAGTATAGAACATAAAATAAAAGAGACTCCCACTAATCCAAGACATCCTTAATGACAACAACCATATGAAAGACCTTAGGTGGCATGTCTTTGATTAGTGGTATAGCTAGCATAAAGTTTATCTCTACATGTTCTATCATTTAACAACAATAATCTACAAGGTAATGAACCTTACAAACTTTGTTGTTAAATAAATATACGATTGAATTATGTCACCATATAACTTGAGTGATCTTTCAATACCTTTTACTATATGCAACCAAGTGACATGAATACTTACAGTCGTTTATTAAGTTAGGATGTGTTTTATCTACTTACATCCAAAAGCCAAAGTCTGACACATAAATGATATCTAAATTGTCAGATCTCTTATGTGAACATAAACTCTTTTGTTCTCTTTAAAAAATCCTCATGGTTGCCTTTTAAATAATTCAAATTTTTGAATTGGTTAAGTATCTGTCAAACAATCTTATTATATACACTATTTTCAAACGTGCATAACAAAATCATACATAAAAATTCTATATGCAAAGCGTAGGAAAATACTTAAATTTCTGAATTCATATATTTCCTAATGGGCAATATTTGAGACTGAAAAGTCTCTCTCGGTGGCTGATGTCACCCATAAATTATGTCATTGCATTTTCAACTTTATTGATATAACTCTTTTGTGATATCCGAATAATACCTTGAGAAGAATCTCTATGTATTGAAATGCCTAATACAAAAGAGGTGTCCCTAGGATCTTTCATCACTAACTTTTATTAGAGATTTTTTTGGTTTCACATAACTGATATATATCATAGTTAACTAAATAAAATAAAATTGACACATTAAAACTCAAAATATAAATTTACTCCCACTGAACTTACTAAATTCACAATTCTTCATAATATTATCTCTAAACGAAATGAGACAATTACTTCATGAGAATTTGTGGTAACACTAAAGAGACAAATTTCTTAACTTACAAATGCATTTCATGACTTTGCAAACCATCTGCTTTGTATCAATTGACACAAAAGCTTTATTAAGTTGCACCGTATTGTATCATTAATTTCACCATTAAGAAACGCTATATTGAAATCCAACTTATGCAGCTCCAAAATTAAAATAAGCAAACTAGTATCATGATTGTCCTAATAGAGTTTTTCAATTAAACTAAATAGAATTTCTCTTTTCAGTCAATTCTTAATGACACTAGAAGCTCTAGTTCTTGAGGGTGTTGAATTTGATCTATATGAATTAATTTCTTAACTTGATTGAGAGGAAGAACAATAATGCGCTCACGAGGATCCAAATATACTATAATAATAATAACTATATGAATTAGTTTAGAACTAATTCTTCCTCATTCAAGTGTGTTCTACTACCATATCTCTCCCCCAAACTCAATATCCTCAAGAAGACTTAACAATTTATGTCTCAAAATTTTCTTAATTTGTGGGACGAAAAACTTATAGTATTCAAAACCTTAAACAATATAGAATGTCACAAGTCATAACTGAATTGACTCCAATAATTGAACTTAAAAGACACGTTGAATCATCATTTGAAAATAAAACTCAAAATATCTTGATTTACTCAAAGAGAAATTAAAACAAAATAATAATAATTCAAATGATGATTCACCAAATTGTCTTTTAAATACAAAAATAAGCTAGTAATAACGATAATCCAAAATTGGTTTATAAATTAATAAAGCAATCTTTTTCGACTTTTTCCATTCTAAATTGATATATCTTTGAACATCATTAGACATAAGACAGTTAAGACTACCTTTATTTATTTGCCCTTATCTTTTGAGGTATTTTCCGAATGAGCACTATTTTATTTTCTCTTGCTTCAACTTTTCTTTATTTGCACACTTTATGAATTGATTTTTCAAACGATCATTTCTAACTTTAACAGTTACAAACTTAATTGTGCAAATAGAATACTAAATGCTGAATTTTTGAACAAGTCATATGATGGTCGAAATTACTAAATTTTCAAAAAAGTCATATGATAGTCGAAATTATAGTGTCTTAGCAAGATTAAATGTTTACATAATGTGCTCCTAACATTTTCTTTGCCTAATAATCTTAATGAAATACTCACTCTCCAATGAGAGCTTGTCTTTCTCTATAATGCTTTAAAAGCACCTTAGTTTAAGCATTGAAAATATGACAAAAAATAAAAAATAAAAAATTGTCATCTTAAACAACACCTCTAATACATATGATATTTTAGCTTTATGATCACATATGACCTATGAGATTTTGTGTATATTCACTTGTCAAACTTGATTCTCACATTAGGTGTTGAATTTTTGTGAGAATGTGAGATTCACCACCCTTATCTAAGGTCTAGATCCAAAAACAATATTAATATTATTCTTTAATTTCTAAAAGTTAGAACTTGTAAGAGTTAAAAAAATTCAACTCAAATTAACAGAAACATTAAACTTTATTAGCTTAAACAGAACAAGAGTAGCAAAAGCACTCACCAAAATACCTAAAGCATCATCAATATCAAGTCTTTAAACAGTGATATCAATTGCTAGCGGTATTTTACAACATTGATTAAACAATGACAATTTACTTTAACAAAGAATAAATTTTTTTAATTGTCATATGTTTACCATCACAGGTGTGGATGTAAACTCTTAAATACTTGAATGAGTTTACACTCGCACAACATTAGTAGACATGTCAAAATTAATTAATTGTAAGACATGCACAATTTATCTTTATTTGTAAATTAAAAGACAAAAAATAAGATACCAAGTGCACTATTAAAATACAATCTTTTGACTTCTAAAAATTAATTGCAAACGGTACTCTCAATGCAATGTTCAAATATTGGTAATAAGTCCTGTCAGATAATGGGCGTCTTTTGACATCCTCATTACCTACATGGAAAATTAAATAATTACCACATATTTAACATCACAAGTTGTAAATTAAGAGACCAAAAACAAGATACCAAACGCACCGTTAAAACACAATCTTTTGACTGCTAAGAATTAAATATGATAATAAGTCCTGTCAGACAATGGGTGCCTTTTGACATCCTCATTATCCACATGTATAAAACTTAAGAAGTCCTGTCAAATAATGAGTACCTTTTGACATCCTCATTATCCACATGGAAAACTTTTTAATTACCGCATATTTACCATCACAGGTATGTAATTATCCGGCCAAGTTGTACCTTCCTTTTGGCCGACTAAAACAGCTCGCATGAACAATTCCACACTACATCTTTTGTAATTCTAATTGAATCAAATCTACGCAACAGAGGTTACTTTTGCAACTTGTTGTTTCAACCAAAATTACTAGACAATTCAATAAATGAATTTAAATAGGAATGGTCTTAATTTTACAAGGCAAACGGAAAATGTCTTAAATTTACAAGGCACTATTGACATAATGTAGGCCGAATTAGTTCATTATGTTGCAGAGTAACCATAAGGTCACTCGACAACCCTTAAGTGTGAAGAAAAATTCACGAATTTGAAAGAAGAAGCAAGTCACAAATGACACCAATGTGTGTATGACAATACTTAAGTCTGAAGACAAATTCATGAATTTAAAAGAAGATGCAAGTTAAAAATCACACCAATGTGTGTATGACAATACATTTACATATATCGTGTAACGCCCTTTTTTTAAATAAACAATAAATCACACAATTATAATAAATAATTAAGAAATAGACGTCACGACTTTGAATAATTCACCAACTAGACATGCTTAGAATATTTCAACATAAAACATCACAGCGGAATATCACATACACTTCAATAATATAGCCATGTCATCAAACTCAGGGAATACATCCAAATAATAATAAATCCCAACATAAGGTATATCTCAACAACAGATAAAATCCAAAACATAAAATAAATGTCGTCCTAGATCAGAGCCTCTCTAAGACACTAAAAGTGAAATAAACGGAGGATGCTCATGTAACCCTCCAGCAACTCACCAAGCAAAGCGAATCAACTAATCATGCACGCCGTCTACCCATTCATACAAATAGGTAGGTGGTCCACCACAGACCACTGGGGGTTAGCTTCACATCAATCATAA
Organism: Medicago lupulina; assembly: GCA_958299785.1. Lineage (NCBI taxonomy): Eukaryota > Viridiplantae > Streptophyta > Magnoliopsida > Fabales > Fabaceae > Medicago > Medicago lupulina. The sequence goes on from OY283143.1 coordinate 29,722,129, forward strand.
TCAGAAATTATAAACAGGATTAAACATGCATTATAGAATTACATATTTCATAATGAGCATTATTATAACACATCTTCACACATTCACCAAGTCATCACCAATAAATCTTGCACAAGTACATAATTCATCAATTGCAAGTAATCACCAAGCACACCATTACACGTTTACACACCAAGCACTTAACATTTATCAATCATGTTATTCTTATGCAATGCGCCTAGACACGACGCCTATATGCATGTGGTACCAAATCATCTCCGAGACTGTCGCCCCTGATGCCAACTGAACATCATAATCACCCCAAATAATTGAATACAAAAGTGTTCGTCACCAACATGTTATGATGCATGAACATATGACACAATCGACAACAATGCATATGTTCACATAACCTCAACAATCAACACCAACATTATTCGTTACATGCTTACACTAACGGCTCAACAACAATAGCATGTACGACAACTCAACAACAACATATAACATATATAAACACCAACAACATCATATTAATTCAACAACTTCACATAATTCTCACAATTTAGTTAATGGAGAAAATACACCATATTATGACAATCATCATATTCAATCACCAAACCATCATTCATACAACCTTATATATTCATATCAAACCATTCATGAAAGAATTTCAACATAAACGGGTTCAATGAATATTTTCAACCAAGTTCGTATAATATATTTCATAACTTTAAACAATTTGGGGTCAATGAACCAAAACAAGCAAAATAATTCAATTACCTCAACTATGCATGCACACTAATCACTTATGAGTGTAGGTGTACATACATGTACGTTTCACCGACCAATTACCAAGAAATCTCATAATTCACAAAGTTCTTATCATATCGCCACTTTTTCAAACTAAGACAAGGTAGTTCCAAATGAATTCGATCAAAACCACTTTTTAGTAATCACATATACATCATGCATACCTAGCCCTACATCATTCGTTTAAGAAAACGCATTTCGGAAAGAACGGAGTTTCTTGGAAATTTTCCAAACATTAAAACCAATTCATAAAAACCAAGTCCAATTTGATTCGAATGATGTTCCAGTAGGATTAGATGTATAAACAGTGATTAACTAAGCCAAAAGAAACCTTTTAGGAAGTTCGGATTGGTCCCCAAGTGCACGAAACGAAAATCAAAAAGTTGCTGAACAGGACACTGCTCGCTTAAGCGAAGTCTGGTTCGCTTGAGCGACCAGGTTCCAGTAGCTTCTAGTCACCCTTCGCTTGGAGCTCGCTTATAGCTCGCTCAAGCGAACTGTCTCCAGAACCTACTGGTCACGTTCGCTTAGAGCTCGCTTACAGCTCGCTCAAGCGATTTGTGTTCAGAACCTACTAGACACGCTCGCTTAGAGCTCGCTGATGGCTCGCTTAAGCGAACGCTCATCAGTTCTGAGAAAAACCTTTGGGTTTCGAACCCTTTTTGCCCCAAAATCCATATTTTGATCTTTCCAAAACCCAAAACTCGTTCCAAATAATGTTTATAGGTCATATACATGAAAATACATTCAATGCATAAAACTTGAGATTAAAACATCATTTCATCAAAATTCAACAATTCACTAAACTTTCACAAATTTTCAACAACAACAACAATTCTCATCACCAATTCACAAATAGGGATACCCATTGTATCAATTCATCAACAACATGCTCCAAAACAACATCAACAACAAATAATCATGAATTCACTCATAATTCAACAACCACAACTTCATTCTTCATCAAATTTACACAAAAACATAATATACCCACATATGTAACTTTTGGCATGCAAATTCATCATCAATAACACAATTATCATTCAATTCATATACAGAATCATATCATCAACATCTAAGTATGAATTTCTACAATTAAACTCAAATAATCACTTATCCACATAATCACTTATTCAATTATGCACTTATGAGAAATGGGTAGAAAAAGATTATGCTTGAATACTATCCCCCTTACCTCTAACTCCAAGAATCCAAGCCTTGGCCTCACTTTAGCTCCTAGATTCTTCACCCTCTAGCTCTTCAAGCCTCTTTCTCTTCAAACCCTCTCTTCCTCTTTCTTTAGCCTTTCTCTCTCTACCTCTATCTTGTGTTATGAAATGAATTGTTCTATTCCTAATTTCCTCTTAAGAGTTGGGTTATATAGTCACACCACTAATGGGCCTAACTCTCCAAATGTTATATGAGCTCAAACTCTAATTAATCAAATTCTCTAGTTTCTATCTCACTAACGGTAAAGTAACGAGTAACCACCGGCTCTAATTTTAATTAGCACAACATACAAACAACTTAATAAACAAATGGTCATCACTTAAAACGTTACAAATAATTCTCAATCAAAATTACTAATTTACCCTTGCTCACCAAAAGATCAAAATGCCTTTCTAACACGAAACCCAATAATTTACGCTTAAGGATAAATAATCACATACAAGCTTATATAAACACACATAAAATAATTAAAAATAAAATGACAAAAAAATCGGGCTGTTACATATCGCATAAAAGCAACAACATAAATAGCATGAAATATTTCCAAAATGCATGATTAGAAGAAGAGAAAAAAAATGCTATTGTAGAAATTAATGACAATAAACTCAAACATCACAATCATGCCATAAACTAAATATTCAATTTTAAGTCAAAAGAAAATTGAATCTTATATGCCAAAAATATTCATGACATAATTGATTCACATGTACGCTTAATGATTCTTTAAATAAAGAAACAAATAATTCTAGAACCAATTATTTTCAACATAAAGAAAACAAATCTTTATGTGCTTAAAAAATAAACAAACGACTCTAGACTCCATATTTCCCAAAGTTAAAAGAATCAAATCTTTAAATCATGTACTACAAAATTCTTTCAAAATCTTCATGTGTTATTAAACGCTATTCAAAAGAGACAACAAATTTTATAAATAATATATAATAACCAAATATATATATCACAAAACTTAATTTGCCTCATTTCTCAAAATAAACTTTTAAGTACAAAATGAATGTGAATCAAAAACTAATTTCATAGAGAAATTAAGCCATAAAATATGATAATTATATTAACCGAAAGATTTCATATAAAATCAAATTATCAAAAACAAAATAAGATTCAAATCTTTATTAAATCCATATAAAGAAAAAACTTTATTTTCAAAACATGCATCAGGTTCCTCAACAAAAAGAAAACCTGCATTAGGTATTCACTATAATAGTGACTAAATATATAGCAATACACCTAACATTATGAAAATTGAACTGAATAATTTCAATTGAAAGTTTTGAAAATAATCCAAAATAAATTGAAGTCCGAAAAGATCCATAGTGAAATCAACAATTTGTTAACAAATTAATCCTTTTTTATTTACAAACAAAATGGAACTCCTCTTATTCGGAATCATACATTAGAGGAAAGAAAGCATCTTGGATGTTGAGAGAAAATCATAGTGCACAGTACTATCACGAACAAACCTGTAGTGCCACATTTGAAGTCCCCTCCACTTTGCTGCCACCAATCCTTTTGTTTTGCATGATTAAAACAAAGCTTTCACCAATATTTGGTGGATTTTGAACCTAATCCTGAACCTAGTTGATGGATCATGAACAAATTATGAGATAACTATCACAAAACGAAAAGTGAATCATTAAAGCTTGCACTTTATTCAATGCTTTTTCCAATACCAGTAGTTTATGGATCTTCTTGGTCTACATCAGTATTGCAGTCAAACCAGACATATATCTCAATAAACGTCGTCCAACCAAAAAGCGTGACCTGCAAAGTTGAAAAAAACGGGAAGAAAAAACATAAGAGAATTAGATGGGAGAAAGAGAGTGAGAGATACACCCAATTCAAACAATGAGTAGTCTGAAGAATACCAATCTAGATCATCAACGATCATTATAATCACCTTCTGATAAATTTTCTGAAATCCCTCAGATTTCTCTTCACAACAATGAAAGAGATTAATGAATAAAAGAGTTTATGCAATTTAATGTTGTTGAGCGTAATTGAAATAAAAGAGTGAAAGTATTGTTTGCCTTAGTGGCGGATCAAATAAACTATGGATTAATAGGAGCGATAAGAGGAGGTAGGAAAATAAGATAATTTGTTAAGAACGATTGAATTAATAGGAACGATCAGATAATTTGTTAAGAACGATTGGATTAATAGGAACGATCTGTTCTTTCAAAAAAAAAATAAGAGCGATCTGTTTTTTCAAAAAAATAAGAGCGATTCTTGATATTTAGTTTGTAAATGATTTTGTTTTGTTTTTTTATTTAAAAAGGAAATAATAAGAGTGATCTGTTTTTTTTTTGTTATGGATAAGAATAGGAGGATTTGTTTATTTGTTTAGTAAAATTAAGGAGAAAAAGTATGATTAAATTAAATAGGGTTAATTAAATAGAGCTAATATAGTAAAATTAAGCAAAGAAGTTAGGTTAAATCTATGGCAAAATTTTGCTTTCGGGTTAACTTTAAAAAATAAGAGATTTTTTTTTTTTTAAAAAAAGGAAATAATAGGAGTGATCTGCTGTTTTTTAAGAATAGAAGGATTTGTTTATTTGTTTAGTAAAATTAAGAACGATTTGTTTATTTTGATTTCCATAACAATTAAAATTTTGTTTAATTAAATAGGGTTAATATAGTAAAATTAAACAAAGAAGTTAGGTTAAATCTAGGGTAAAATTTTGCTTTCGGGTTAACTTTAAGAAATAAAGTACAGACTGCGATTTGTGCATCAAATCATGTTAATAATCCTCTATACATACATTTGAGAATGTTTAAATTGAACAATACACATAGCATATCAAAATCAAATACAGAAGAAAAGTAACATGTGGCAATATAATGTTAAATCATACAAATCATAGTTCAATCACAAAATTTAAGACAAACATTTTTTTAATGACACAATTTATGACATACTAAAGTAACAAAGTATAACTAAAAGTCAAATAAAAATATCTTCAACAACAAAATTTTGAAAAATAATCTAAATAAATATTTATATAAAATGACATAATTTCAAAATAAAAAAATGGAATTATAATTTATTAAATTTGGAAAAATAGTTTTTTTTATAAATATGATATAATATCTATTTATTTGAATAGGATATATTTTGCACTAATTAAAAAATCATAATCTCAAATGATTACATTGCTTCTTGCATATGAATTTTTATTTTTATTTTGTAAAAATAAAGAACTAAAATTGAAATGGTCTTACGAACAAAACATTAAAAAAGTACAAATAAAGAAATCTCTTATGCATATTAAACAATATGAGAAGTACACATGACACAATATAATATAGATTATTCACATATGCCACACACTACCACAGTGATATTGATCCACAATTATGAAAAAGATCATTGAAAAACATAATTATTTACCGTATTAAATGATAATAATGAGGTTAGAAATGAAAAACATAACTTTTTTTTGGATACACCGACTTTATTTGAAGAAAAATTGCATAAATGTTACATTTCAATTTCTTTCACCACTTATACAAAATTTAAATTCAAAACAAGTGATGATAAGTTGAATTGAATCTTTTTTTGTTTGACAAAAAAGTTGAATTGAATCGGTACTCCATTTAATAATTTACTATAAACCATGAATTTGACTAATACATGGTACATAAAAATAATTACAAAACATGTATTTATCATTGATTTTTCTATCTACAATTGATTTTATTGGAAAAACAAAAATAAAAGCACTTGATTAAATAATTATTCTTCAGGTAGCATTGTGCGAAGCCAGAAAATTTTAAAACAAAATTATTCTGACTGATAATAATATCTACTAACAATATATAAAAATCGAATTCCAGCAAAATTTCATAATCGTCCTCAATTAAATGCACAATCTTCTTAATTTTATGACCACATTCGTCATTTTGAAACTAAAACTAATTTATTCAATTTTTAAAAATTACATTTTTTAGGTTTATCTTCCCGTCATAACTAAATCCCTAAATATTGCAAGTTTATCACTTCAAAAGCTAACTAATTCTAGATACTACTTTTTTGCTTTATTATTTTTGAAGCCTAACTAATTTCCTATGAGTAGGAAAGAAATTTGAATTATTAACATGCATATATGATTTTTTTTTAAAAGAGTATGTATGTAAATATTTACTTTATAAACATGAGCACGTTACATCAAAAAAATAATTAACATGATCAGGTAGGAAATTTGTGAAGAAAATAAAATTTGTTACATTCTAAAAAGCCAATTATTTTGGGATAAGCTCTAATTCAAAAAAAATTCCCCGATAAGCTCTGATTAATTTGTTTGATTTATCATTTTCAAGCCTAAAACTAATATCCTATATTTACAACTATATTAAAACTAATTTTCAACAAATTTGCTGATATAATAAAATTGTACTTCGACAAAGACAAAATTTTTCAATTATCCTTTTTAAAACATAAAATTAATTTATTTTTTTTGTATAATATATGTAAGGTCTGAGGTTTAAACCCCGGTCACCACCATTTTTTTTTTTTTTTTTGAAAATCTAAGACGAGTTTGTTGTTTATTTCCACTTCCACACAACAAATGTAAATAGATTGTTTAATTTTTTTTTGGTTTACCGTTTTCAAGAAAACTAATTCCCTATATATTACAAATAATAATGAATAAATTGTTTCATTTTTCTTCTCCATTTTATTACCCGATTTCCTTTATTTTTTAAAGTGTCTAAAATGTCCACGGTTAGACTTCTAATATCACAAATTTATAACGGGTGTGGTGCACACATTGAATAATGTTTTGCTTATAAAATAAAAATTTATTTAATAAAAATACTACATTGATGTTTATATTTTAAAAGTATTCATGATTTTTCAATTTTATTTTTTAAGAAATGATTTTTCAAAATTTTAGCATATCGACTTTTCATACATGTATATCAAAATTTGTTTATGCATATACAAGTACATAAAATCTGCAACGAGTGCGGTGCAAACATTGAACAGTGTTTTACATATAAAATAAAAATTTATTTAATAGAAACACTATATCAATTTTAATTTTGAAAACAGTCATGAATTTTACCCGATTTCCTTTTTTTTTAAATTGCCTAAAATGTCCATAGTTAGACTTCTAATATCACAAATTTAGTGAGTTTTATGTTCAATTTTTTGCATATATAAGCACATAAAATCTATAACGGGTGTGGTGCAGACATTGAATGATGTTTTGCTTATAAAATAAAAATTTATTTAATAGAAATACTATACATCGATGTTTATATTTTGAAAATATTCATGAGTTTTCAATTTTATTTTTTGAGAAATGAGTTTTCAAAATTTTAGCATATTGACTTTTCATACATGTATATAAAAAAATTTGTATGCATAATTGCATATAGTACATAAAATCTGCAACGGGTGCGGTGCAAACATTGAACATTGTTTTACATATAAAATAAAAAGTTATTTAATAGAAGCACTATATTAATTTTAATTTTGAAAACAGTCTTGAATTTTTAAAATTTTATCATATCGACTTTCTCATATATATGTGCATAAAAATTTGTTTGTGTAGATATATAAGTACATAAAATCTACAACGGATGCGGTGCAAACATTGAACATTCTTTTGCATATATAAAAAGTTATTTGATAGAAACACTATATTAATTTTGATTTTGAAAATAGTCATGAATTTTCAAAATTTTATATCAACTTTCTCATATATCTACGTAAAAATTTGTTTTCGCATATATAAACAAATAAAATTCATAACTGGTATGACTTAACTATTTAACAAATTTTTGTATACGCAAGAAAAAAATATATGTAATCGAAACATTACATTAATACTCATAATTTTTATTTAATATCTATAAACATTCTACCATATTAACAATTGAATTAATTTTTATATAATTATCGCAATGTCACGTGACCCGTGCGAAAGCACGGGTCTATTACTAGTTAATAAAGTCAAAATAAATTACCAAAAAGTCTCAACCCTTTGAGTGCAAATTAACTGCGTTTTATTAATGTTTAACTTTTTTTTCTTATCCTATTCTGTAATGTAAAAATATCCATCCAACAATAATTTATTAGTTGTTTCGTACCTACCATCTTTTCAACTTCTGCACATATACGTAAAATATGCCATTCAATATATGCAATCATAATATTAAAATAGGTCAAAAAAATAGTATCTATCTATTTATCTATTTATCTATCAATCTATCTATCTAAGATTCATTTTATGGAGAAAATGAAATTAAAAGAAGTAAATTGAATATTTATTATTGAGCTAGCATTGTCCGAAGCTACAAAAATTAAAAACAAAATTATTCTCGCTCAGAGTAATAATAAAGTAAAACTAAATTACAAAAAATAGTGTCAACCTTTTGAGTGCAACCCAACCAAAGACACTATTACATCCTGTTTTTTCATAAATTTACTGTTGTTTTAGTCCAATTATATTTAAGTTACAGAGGGAGAATTAAAAATAAAGAACCCTAGGAGGCAGTATTTCATATGTAAATTATATATAACATAGATGCTGATAGTGATACAAAAATTTCCAAATAAAAACACTCATGCTTCTATGTCAAACATATGTTTGCGTTGGTTCTTGAAAAGTGAATTGTTATAATGCCACAACTATATTATCTTCTAATTCGTAGATTCATGCGACAAATATTTTACATTGTTTCCCTGTTCCTTTTCTTTTATTCCAAGCTCAAGAACAACATATGCAAAGAATTGCTGCATTTCGACAAGCCAGATTCATAAGGAAGCAAATTCTTAATTTTAGACGGAATAAGACCACTCCTGGGACAAATATAGGTAAAAATAGCTTTTCTAATTGTTATAGACTTTTACCACTAGGTAAGGGGAATAATTCGTCTTCTAATAATTAGTTGCGGTGTCATTTTAGGATTCTACTTATTTATTATTTACTTTAATCTTACGTAGCAAGCACAAGCCAACTCAGTCAAGCAGCAACAATAGAAAGACCCAACAAAAGAAAAAGAGGAAATACAAAAAACAATGTTGCTCCATCTCAGATCCATAACACAATAGGTAAGTATAGACTGTTTATTTGGATCATGTATCCTGTAGAAATTATAGAATATTTGATTGTATGGTTTATGTGCAAATCATGAACAAATTTATATGGACCTTGGCCCTCCAAATTTCATATGCCAAAAATGTGAGAGCATGATGTGGTACGAAGAAAGAGAAAATAAACCACATCGACCAATAAACCCAATATTTTCTATGTGTTGTTTGCAAGGAAGTGTTAAATTAGAATTTCTGAAACAACCACCAGAGTATTTAAAAGAACTTTTAAATTACAAGGGAACAAAAAACTCTGCTAAATTTAGAGAACAAATTCGGGCATATAATTCTATATTTGCATTCACATCCATGGGTGCTAAAATAGACACTGCAATAAACATGCGCCCAAGACTATATGTCTACAAAATTAGTGGTCAGAATTATCATAGAATCGGAGGACTCATACCTGATCAGGGAAAGCAACCAAAATTTGCACAACTTTATGTGCACGATACAGATAATGAAGTTCAAAACAGACTACATTCTTTGAAAGAGGGTAGGAGTGCTCAAGCTCTTGATGCAAACATTGTTCATAACTTAAAGGTTATGTTTGACAACAATAATAAGATTGCAAAACTCTTCAGAATGGCCAAAGATAGACTAACTGCACCAGATGCAAAAGAAATTCATATAAGATAGCTTGGCACAAGATCAAATCAGTTGCGACAATATACAATACCAACTACAACAGAGATTGCAGGGCTAATTGTTGGAGATTTAGGTCAATCTAATGGCAGGCGAGATATAGTTATTGAACACAAATCAAAAGGTCTTCAGCGGATAAAAGAATTTCATCCTAAATTCATGGCAATGCAATATCCTTTGTTGTTTCCTTATGGTGAGGATGGATTTCACTTAGACATTTTTTATTCTGAAAATAAAAAAAGAAGGAAAACTAAAAGAAAGACAGTAACAATGAGAGAATACTTTGCTTATCGGTTACAACAAAGAACCTCTGAAGCAAACACTCTTATTTGTGCTGGTCGATTATTCCAACAATATGTTGTTGACGCATACACATCAATTGAAGAACAGCGACTGCGTTGGTATAGACTGAATCAAACAGTCTTACGCACAGATCTATACAGAAATGTATGTGATGCAGTTGTGCGTGGAGATAGAATAGCAGCTGCTACTGGCAAGCGAATTGTTCTGCCCTCTTCATTCACAGGCGGTCCTCGATATATGGTTCAAAACTATCAAGACGCCATGGCCATATGCAGAAATTTTGGAAATCCTGATCTATTCCTGACATTTACTGCTAATCCTAAGTGGCTTGAGGTTCAGTATATGCTTAAAAAAATACTAGGTCAATCTGTAGAAGATAGGCCAGACATCAAGATACGAGTTTTCAAAATGAAACTTGACCAATTGATGAAACACATAGTAGAAGGACAATATTTTGGCAAGGTTATATCAGGTAAATTGTTTTCATATAATCTATTTAATATATTTCTTGCATATGCAATATTCTAACACACTCTTTTATTCCAGCTATATACACAATAGAGTTCCAAAAAAGAGGACTGCCACATGCTCACATTCTTTTGTGGTTGCATGCAAGTAATAAGTATCCAACACCAGAGGATATAGATAAAATAATTACTGCGAAAATGCCTTCTAAAGAAGATGATCCAGAAGCTTTTAATGCAGTCAAGCAATTCATGTTACACGGACCATGTGGACCTGCAAACATAAATGCACCTTGCATGCTTAATGGTGTTTGCAACCGAAATTTCCCAAAAAAAATTTGTGCTCAAACAATAATAGATAGGGATGGATTTCCAACATATAGAAGGAGAGACGATGGAAGACATGTCAAAAAAGGGGATGCTAATTTGGATAACCGTTATGTCGTTCCATACAATCAAAATTTGTTACTAGCTTTTCAATCACATCTGAATGTTGAATGGTGCAATAAATCCAGAGCTATAAAGTACTTATTTAAGTATCTCCACAAGGGTCCAGATAGAGTAGCGGTTCTAATAGAGGAAAATGTTTCGGGGAACACAACAACAGATTCGAAAAAGATAACAACAGTTGATGAGATTAAAACATTTTTGGATTGTAGGTAAATCAATAGTTCATAATTTTTTAATCGATGCATGTTTCACAATAAAATTTATAAACTAATCTTTGTTTTGCCAAAAATACTACTAAACTACCTTTTAAAAAATAAATATATATTCTTAAGCAATTTAGGGATACTATTTCATCGTCGCATTTATTACGCAATTTGTTTGACTTTGCATATATTATAAAATTTAATTTAAATATTTATTTATAAAATATAAATAATAGTTACTAATTCCATAATTGTATCACCATTTATGCAAAACAATTCCAGGTATGTATCAGCATGTGAGGCATGTTGGAGGATATTCAAGTTTGACATACACTACCGAAGTACATCTGTTAAGAGATTGAGCTTCCATTTACAGGAACATAACTCGGTCACTCTAAGAGATTCAGAGCAATTGGCAGATGTCATTACAAGAGAAGGCATTCAAGATACAATGTTCACTGAATGGATGAGGATGAATACAGTGGACCGAGAAGCTCGTAAGTTAACATATTCTGAATTCCCCACAAAATTTGTTTGGGATGAAAAGATTAAAAAATGGAAAAAGAGGAAGGCTGGAAAGACAATTGGAAGAATTTTTTACGCACACCCAACATGCGGCGAGAGGTATTACTTAAGAATTTTTTTGAATGTAATTCGAGGCCCAAAAAACTTCAAAAGCATTAAAACTGTGCGAGGGGTAACTTATGCATCATTCAAAGAAGCATGTTATGCGCATGGGCTACTAAACGATGACAAAGAGTGGAATGATGCCTTGAATGAAGCATCACTATGGGCCACGACTACTCAATTAAGAAAATTGTTTGTTACTATTCTATTCTATGGAGAAGTGATAAATATAACAGAACTATGGGGGAAAATTGGGAACTATTGTCCGATGATATTGTCTACAAAAAAAGAAGACTCTTTCAACACTATGGCTTGGAACTTAGTCCCAAACAGATCCAATCCTACTGCTTGATTGAAATCGAAAAGTGTTTGGTGATGAATGGAATGGAGCTTTCCGATTTTGATGGAATGCCTTTACCTGATGATTCATCCATTGCAGCCAAGGATAATCAACTTATTGCAGAAGAGCTTAATTATAATGTTGAAGACTTGAAGCAAGAACATGAAAGATGTCATCCATTGTTAAATGAACAACAACTTGATGTATATAATCATGTTGTGAATGTTGTCAACGCTGATACAAGTGGGTTCTACTTCGTATACGGCCATGGAGGAACAGGAAAGACTTTTCTATATAGAACAATCATTGCAAAACTAAGGTCAGAAAGAAAGATAGTACTTGTTGTTGCATCTTCAGGTAATCCAACAATTTCTATCCATTTCTTACTATATAAAATATAGTTGTTTATTTCTGTCGTAACTATAGCAATCCTTTCTTACAAAAATAATTATGTCCATCTATATATAGTACTATATCTTTTATCATAAAGTCACAATTTTAAATAATTATTAACAGTTTTTCATGCGTATTTTTTAATGTGCACTACAAAAATAACTGTATATACACATAGTCAAACTTAGTTACGTTTTTTTAACATTTGACACAAAATTTTTAGCTTTTATCTTCCATGAACAACTCAGTTGAGTTACCTATTCATTAAAAATATCATATCTAACATCCAACATTACATCAATATCTCACATGTATATCCTTAAATAATGTAGTCTGATTTGTATTTTCCAAAATTGCTTCATTACAGGTATTGCAGCGTTGTTACTTCCTGGGGGAAGGACAACTCATAGTAAATTTAAAATTCCTCTAGAACTCTTTGAAAACAGCACATGTACTATCAAGCAGAATACTAACCTAGCTCACTTGATGATTCAAGCGGATTTAATAACCTGGGATGAAGCACCAATGGCTAACAAACTGGCTTTTGAAGCTCTTGATAGGACACTTAAGGACATAATTGGATACCAGAGACTAGAGAAGGTGGATCATCCATTTGGTGGAAAAACTGTTCTACTTGGAGGAGATTTCAGGCAGATACTTCCTGTCATATCAAGAGCCCAACGACATGACATAGTGCATTCATGTATTAACAAGTCTAATTTGTGGGACTGTTGCAAAATATTTATGTTGTCCACCAACATGAGAGTGAGGGATACTACCCCTTCGGGAGAACAACATATGTTGGCATGTGAATTTAATAGGTGGCTCCTTCAACTAGGCGATGGAAAGGTTGAAGCAAAATGTAGAGATGGAGAAGATGTTGCATCATGGACAAAAATACCACATCAATATCTTATCCAACCAACTGATGATCTACTAAAACAAATTGTGGATAGCACCTACCCAAAATTGAATAAAAATTCAAGGAATGAAGAATATCTCATAGAAAGAGAAATACTCACTCCTCTGAATGACACTGTTGATGAGATAAATGATTATATTGTTCAATTAACTGAAGTACCAACAAAACAATATCTAAGCTCAGATGAAATTGACAAGACAACTGATAACATTTCAGAACAAGAGCTCATGTATCCTGTAGAATTTCTGAATACCTTGAATGTTAATGGATTTCCCAACCATTGTTTGAAGCTCAAAGAAGGATTGCCTATTATGTTATTGAGGAACATTAATCCTGCATTGGGAATGTGCAATGGGACAAGGCTACTTATCACACATTTAGAAGATTGGATCATAGAGGCAAAAATAATTACAGGCAGTAATGTTGGATCAAAGGTATTGATACCAAGAATTGTTCTCACGTCTAATGATTCTAAGTGGCCCTTTCAATTGCGCAGGAAGCAGTTTCCAATAAGGTTGTGCTATGCAATGACATTAAACAAAAGCCAAGGTCAGTCATTAAACTATGTGGGATTATATTTGCCAAGACCTGTATTTAGTCATGGACAACTATATGTTGCCTTTTCAAGAGTGACTTCGCCAACTGGTTTGAAAATTCTAATTATTGAGAATGATGAGAATCATGCACAATACACTAAAAATGTAGTGTACCATGAAGTATTTAGTGGTCTTCCTCAATGCAAGTATATTTGATTACTATTTCCAAACACATTGATTAATGTCATTCCGTTTTTCAATAATAACCATTTATCCAATACAATCAGCCTTTTTTATAAAACACTCTAAACCCGACAACCTTACAATAGCCATTTCAATGGGATAAAAAATTATTAATGGTTAAAATCATAAATGTATATCTATAAATCAACTAAAACACAGCCAGATTTAAACCAAAGATTAAAATTACGATAGCAATCAATCAACATACCGTGTTTGCACCGGCCACACTGCTAACTTCCAAAGGCCTTCGACAGATCAGCTCACAAACCTAAAGAACCAAAACATTCCATCAAAACTGACAAAAATGGAACACGAGTCCAGCAAATTATAAATAAATCGCAAACATAATTGAAGATAACAAACAACATACATCAAAACAAGCAAACCAAGAGGAATCAAAAATGTTCAATAATGTTAATAGCCATTAGACAAATGAACTATCGGGGATAAAGGATGGAAGGGATATCTTAAGGTCAGATTTTTAATTCAGTTTTATTTGTAGATTTACCACCTCCTTGCACATGCTTAAGTAAATTCACAATCATGTGAGTGTAATTGATCATATAATATATTTGTGTTTAGCTTTTGGAGATATCTTGAAGTTGTGAACCTAGAAAAAGAGATGAAATACGATGGAGTTAAAGAAATGTGGTACAAAGTTGGTGAAGACTTGAAGGTTCTAAGTGATGATGGTGGAGTAGTTGAAATGGTATATTTGGCCAATGCCAGTGACAAGTATAACATGCCCAACCTGCAACACATACCCATAATGCATCTACTTCAACTGCTGCAAATGTTAAACAACCATTTGCTAAAAACTACTAAGGCCAAAACAACATGTGTTGCAACTGCTAAATTTGCAATCCCCAAATCTGCATTCCAGCCCAATCCAGGTGGAAATGAAAAGCAACAATAACCTAAAAAAATCAGGAAAGTTGGCACTTCATCTTAGCCCAGACCAAATGCAACAAAATCAAACGAAACATTGTCTATGTTCAAGGAAGTTCGAACTTCTACAATATCAGCAAGGTCAAAGATGCAGACATGAAGGAAAAATATTATATTACACATTATTTTGAGTACCTTTCTGTGATTAACTCTTGATGGATGTAATTTTAATTTGAATGTTTTTGGTAATCAACTCTAGATGTCCGATATTTCTTTTATGTTGGATGATTTTGTGGTAGTAAGGGAGCTTTTTTCTTATTGAATTTCATGATTCATAGCCCATGGTTCACATGATAGATTAAAAGAAACTTCACTTCGAATTATATTGAGCTCTATCTTTACAATAGAAAAAAGGGATTATATTACACAACAGAATAATATTGATATGCGACATACATGCTTTGTGATATCTTCATGCAGAGTTCTGGCTTTCTGCTCAAGCTCCAGCTATGAAACACAAAGGTGGTTATCATTTGGTCACAACAAATTCAATCAATTATTAACAAATTAATTCTTACTCATAAGAAACATAAATTTCACACAAGGGAATGCCTAACGAACGGCGATAGCGTTGAACAACTGTGTTGTGTTGTCAGGAATCACTATCAAGTGAAACACAATTGAAAACTAAATGAGATAAATAGATATATACTTACACTTAAGTAGCGACTATTCCCTCGAGATCAGCGGAGAAGACATGGCAACTTCAATCCTTTTCTTTTCGAAACAATGGAGCCTTCGGAGGACTGTTCCCTTCATATTAGCGGAGAAGACATCACCTTTTCAAACGCTTATTGTCACCTTCTTACGGCACCCCCACGCACAGTTCAATTCCTTCACCATCCACACTAAATTTCAATTTTTCGTATCCAACTCTCTTTCCTTTCCTTCCTTCAACTCAATTCCTTTCGAATTTAGAATTTCAATTTCAATTCCAACTCTCGAATTTCAATTCCTTTCCTTTCCTTCCTTCAACTCTCTTTCCTTTTAACGTGTAACCTATCGGAGCTGAGATTGCGGTTTGACAGAAAGATATTTTTTCGCGTAATGAGGTTGCTCTATGGATTGTTCATGTTGGGATGATGTTCGCTGGCCTTGATTGCAATGTGCAGCAAACAAAAAATATTTGACGCAATTATCAACGATGGAACCTTCTCGGTGGCTTTTTTCCCTTCTTCTGTTCTCTTTCTTCTACTTTTCTTGATAGCTATTTTTTTCATCTATTATTTTAATTATTTATATTTTGTTTTTGTTTTATACACAAATTTTGTAAACAGGAATGTTATTATGGTCATAAGCATAAATTACTATTCTTTGACAAGACTTTCTCTACTAATAAAAAAATTAATTGATAATAAAATGATTTAGTATTTTGAAAAAAAGTCTTTTTATGTGTTTCTGACCAAACATTGTCCGTTTGTGTTTGTCACCATGGAAAAATGATTCACTAATAAAACAAAAATTACAAAATGGCTTGAAACTAATTTAATCACTAATATTGTCATCCCAAATATTTAAACAGTCAATTGATGGAAGAGGCTAAGTTATTGTAATGTGTGTAAAGTTTTGAACCAACTTAAAACTCTTAAAACATAAGGGTCCAACTTAAAACTTTTAAAACATAAATGACCAACTTAGAACTTGAAATAAACATAAGAGACCACACATGCAATTAACTCAAAAATTTATAATTTTTATAGTTTGAACTATAACCCCGTTTGGTTTGACCTTATTTCGAGCTTATGCAAAATAGCTTATGTAAATAAATAAGCTTTTATTTTTATTTATAAGTTTTCACTAACGAAAATCGTATGTTTATAAACTGTTTGACAATATTTTAATAAGCAAAGTGATAAAAAAATTAACTACATAAGTGAAAAGTACTTAAATGAAAAGTACTTAAATAAAAAAATTATAAGTGTATTGTATCAATATTACAACTTTTTAGTCAATTAAATTATTACTTTTATTATTTAACGATATTTTAACAAACCCGTGCAACCCACGGGTTGAATTCCTAGTTTAATTGAAAAGGGAAAGTCTCTCTGCTACTTTCGTTGCTTCCACTCATTGTCGTCTAAATTATCACTTTTATTATCATTTATTTATTAATAAATAATAATAAAAAGTTGCGTCCCCACGCCAAGGGTAATATACACATGCCTGCCATTTTGTTTCTTTCGTTTTTGGAACCAAACAGGATGATCTTTATGTGTTTTTCAAAAGTAAATTCAGTAAAAAATTAGAAATTATGCTACTACTACAGTACATAGCTTTACCTTTAATTTAATTACGTAAATGTGAACTACATATGAATATATTTTAAAATGAACTTAAAATATCTAATGTTTACAAAAAAATATATTGCTTCATCTACCTTCTTTGTCTTCACTATCTTAACCATTATTTTAGTGGAATTCTAGGTGGCTTCCTAGTAATAGTTAACATTTTTGCAAAAGAAAAAAAAAAAAAAAGAAGCTTCATCCATGACCGGTGTAATGAACCTATTACATTCCAACAACATATTACCAAAGCCCTCTCAAAATAAAAATTACCAAAGCATTAGTTACCGAAAATTAGGAGATGAAATTGAAATTCCTGCTGTAATTAACGATGTTAAATTACATTATGCAGGATTTCCTAAACAACAAGGTTGGGTCAACATGCGAGTTGAAGAATAACTATGTTAGACTAAGAGCAACCATTTTTGAGTAAACTAACAACAATCATATAAGTGATTTGTTTAGGTAATCATTATTCATTCACATTAGATTAAGAACAATTATACAAATGAATTAGATATCATTCTTAACACCAAAACTTGATACATTGATTTATAAAGGTCAAATGTATCTAAAGGTCTTTAAGTTTTTCATTTTTCTCAAAGTGGTCCTTTAAGTTTTAAAAGTCTCAAACAAGTCCTTTTAGTTTTTGAATCGTTTCAAACAAGTCATATTGTAGATAGCATAGTTGGTAATTGCTTCCTTGAACTCATTTTTGGTACCAAATCTGGCTCCTAACACCCACTTAAAAATTAGTCATCTTTTTAGGCATGACAAATGGTGGATAATGCTCTTTGTTGCTATCATCTGAATGATCACCATCATCCTCTAAATGAACTTGTTTGAAACGATTCAAAAACTAAAAGGACTTGTTTGAAACTTTTAAAACTTAAAAGACTTGTTTGTGACTTTTGAAACTTAAATGACCACTTTAAAAAAAACGAAAATCTTAAAAGACCTTTAAATCCATTTAACCATTTATAAATCATCTCAATTATATATTGTTCTACTATTATATTTCCAAACAACTTGGAACTTCTTACTTACTATTGTTACACATCAAATAAAACACTCGACCGTTTATCCACATGCATCCATCCGTACAATAGTTGTTTTAATACGTCTCATTTACTAATCGTACGTTACAATCCTAACCTTAAAAAATACAATGAATTTATGGATTTCTTTCAAACATTAAAAAGTGGTGTAGAAGAAACTGTTTTTCGTCAAAAACATTAACTAACCACACAAAAGAATATTTGTTGTTTTTAAAGTGTGATATTAAAAAGAAAAATTATGTAACGATTATTTTAAAGTGTGATATTAAAAAGAAAAATTATTAAAAAGAAAAAGAAAAATTATACGTTGATTTAGTGCAGATGGATGGTTTGTGTACTTGTACGTTGCGGTTATTTTTTATATTATGTAACGGTTTCTTTTTTAAACCATCAAATTTGGTAGTTGTTTGAATTGGTAGTTTAAAGGGGAAATAAAGGGCATATATGTCATAATAAAAATTATGTAAAGGTTACGGTTACCACTTATAAAGAGATAACTTTGGAACCGTTTTCACAAACACAACACCCACTTTTGAAATCCAAAACACACACAAGTAACCGAAACCTCAAAAAACATAAACCTTTGTGTCACTTAAAAAATGTCTGAATTGGTTTTGAAAGCAAAACTCAAAGAACTCGAATCAATTCTCACTAAAGGAATACTACGTGATCTACATTCACAAGAAGAAATAGAACAAAAATTTGCGTTCATGTCAAACCTTATACATGTTGAATTTGAATCATATAACCCATCATCAAATCCACATTTGCATCAATGTTACCAAAGGTTCAAATCATTGAAGAATTCTTTTAATGATAGGGACAAGGATTCTATTTCACATTTCACAACATTTACGAATCCGGAATTCAACAAGGATTCTTTATCCAATTCTTATTCTACATCTTCTTTGAATGAGTCTTGTTTGAATGATGAGAGTGGTATCATTGTTTTCGATAAACCGGATAAGCTTTTCCCGGAATTTGTTGGTGAGAAGGCTATTGTGAAATTTAGAGGAAATGGGGTGGAGAAAGTTGGTGGTGGGAAAATTGGAACATATTTGTTTCAAGATGCTGAGGATTCTTTTGAAGATCTTGGTATTGAAAAGGACGTTGTGGAAATTGAATCTTGTTTAAAAGAAAAGGAAAACAAGTATAAGAAATTGAAAAGAGAAGGAGGAGGAAAAAATGGATTTGGGAAGAATTGTTGTGCATTGGTTAGTGGAGTTTGCATTGGCATGATTTTGATGGGGTTTATTATGGTGAATCTTTCTGGTTGCTTTGAATATGGGGAGCAAACAAGTTTTGTTATTCCAACATAGGAGGAAAGTATTGGTAAACTTTGCATTCCAATATCTATTGTATAGTTTTTATTTACTTCTTATGATTTTCTCATTTCTTGTTGTAGTTATATGATTTGATTTGATTTGATTTGTAATTTGGATTTAGATCAGTTCATTCTATTATTTTATTAAGCATAATCAAACTGATCATCTATGCTTTTTTATTCTTTCCAAATACATGTTTATGGATGGATATTACTAATAGTTATTGTATTAAAATTATAAGTGACTCAATTAAAATTGGTTGATCTGACCTCAACTTTAGAAAATGTAAGTGTTGACTCTGCTTTCACTCTAAACTCGTCAACTAAGGATAACAATTTTAAAACTTATACATATGTATTTTAAATACATTTTTCCCAAATAGGAAACCGAATCCGGTCCAACAATACCTCCACAGCTTCAAAAGATTATTGGTTCCACACATATATTCCAAGTTAAAATGATGTCTTACTTTGAAAGTCGTGGAAGAAAAAGTTTCACAGTTAGCAGAATTGTGGAAAATATTGTTAAGACTATTAAAAAAAAAATTCACTCACCCAAGGTTTTACAAAAAAAAAATGATTAAGACTATTAAAAAAAAACATAATTGTTTAAAATCATGATTTATTGGTTGTCTTTGCATGTATAAAATGTCAAATAGCAACAATTAAAAATGATCCGAGGGAGTAGTAAAAATATCAAATTAGTTTCATTATTTTCTATGCAAATAAGTGTGTTTGAATTCCCATTGATCGAACAATTTGATCTAATCCACAAATAGAAATTCTAACCACACACTCATCGAATATCCTCTTTCTCGAAGTTTATTAAACATACACAAGATGGTTATTTGTCCTTAAAGCATGATGCTTAAAATTCTCAAACAATTTCTTCCCTAAAAACCGTAATATACATTTAATACCATATAAAAACCATGACTGAACTTCTTTAAGAGTTTTTTCTTTTAAAAATAAAAAATGGTATATATTACAAGCTGTCAATGTTACAAAAAGCGATTAGCCAATACCTAAACACAAAAAAGGACTTGACAACCATGTACTAAAGTCATAAACAAAATTGGCGTTACTAACTTTAAGCAACCATAAAAAATAGTGCTTTAAGAGTTTAATATATAGTACATGTTTTGATCAACAAAGAGCTACCTCAATTTTGATAAAACTACACTCAAAAGTTATTGCAGTTTTCCAAAATTTATAGTCGATCCAAATAAACACCCAACAATTAAATCCTTCGTACATTAGATATAGTTCTTTTTTTTCCTTGTAAAAAATATATAGTTCTTTTTTTTTGTGCTACACATTGAATAAAATTGAAAACTAAAGCTAAACTAAATATTTTTATAGCTAGTTGAATAACACTCATCGAATATTCACACATATATAAATGGAGAAGTTGAGTTTAAACCTCAATCACCACATCTGAGCTAACAATTTCGACATTTTCTAATAAGGATCTTGATATGCATAAGATGTGTTTGTCTAAGTTGATTATTTGACAAAAAAAAGAAATATAATTTATTGTAAAAACCATAAACAAAAAATAATAAATATAAAATGATATAATGGCATTATGGATATTAAACCAAAAGCTAGTGACCATGAAGTAATTTACCAAAAATCATTGCCTACAAAACCCTCACCATTTCGTTCTCTCTTTACACAGAGTCTCAAACGCAAAAAACAAACACAGCACAAAAAATAAAAACAAAGCAGTTAACAACAATGACAACGCAACACTCTCACAATTTCTTCCTATTATCAATCCTCTTTTTCGCCGCCACATTCTCCAATCTCCGTTCAACAACCGCCACCGGAGCAGAACCACCAACCACCACCAACGACGACACCGAATTCATCCGTTCAAGTTGCAACGCAACACTCTACCCTGAACAAAGCTACACTTCCCTAAGTTAGTCATCACAAGTTAAAAAGAAAAAGAAAAATTATACGTTGATTTAGTGCAGATGGATGGTTTGTGTACTTGTACGTTGCGGTTATATTTTATATTATGTAACGGTTTCTTTTTTAAACCAGCAAATTTGGTAGTTGTTTGAATTGGTAGTTTAAAGGGTAAATAAAGGGCATATATGTCAAAATAAAAATTATGTAAAGGTTACGGTTACCACTTATAAAGAGATAACTTTGGAACCGTTTTCACAAACACAACACCCACTTTTGAAATCCAAAACACACACAAGTAACCGAAACCTCAAAAAACAAAAACCTTTGTGTCACTCAAAAAAAGTCTGAATTGGTTTTGAAAGCAAAACTCAACGAACTCGAATCAATTCTCACTGAAGGAATACTACGTGATCCACATTCACACGAAGAAATAGAACAAAATTTGCGTTCATGTCAAACCTTATACATGCTGAATTTGAATCATATAACCCATCATCAAATCCGCATTTGCATCAATGTTACCAAAGGTTCAAATCATTGAAGAATTATTTTAATGATAGGGACAAGGATTCTATTTCACATTTCACAACATTTACGAATCCGGAATTCGACAAGGATTCTTTATCCAATTCTAATTATACATCTTCTTTCAATGAGTCTTGTTTGAATGATGAGACACTTGATGAGAGTGGTATGATTGTTTTCGATAAACCGGATAAGCTTTTCTCGGAATTTGTTGGTGAGAAGGCTATTGTGAAATTTAGTGGAAATGGGGTGGAGAAAGTTGGTGGTGGGAAAATTGGAACATATTTTTTTCAAGATGCTGAGGATTCTTTTGAAGATCTTGGTATTGAAAAGGAAGTTGTGGAAATTGAATCTTGTTTAAAAGAAAAGGAAAACAAGTATAAGAAATTGAAAAGAGAAGGAAGAGGGAAAAATGGATTTGGGAAGAATTGTTGTGCATTGGTTAGTGGAGTTTGCATTGGCATGATTGTGATGGGGTTTATTATGGTGAATCTTTCTGGTTGCTTTGAATATGGGGAGCAAACAAGTTTTGTTATTCCAACATAGGAGGAAAGTATTGGTAAACTTTGCATTCCAATATCTATTGTATAGTTTTTATTTACTTCTTATGATTTTCTCGTTTCTTGTTGTAGTTATATGATTTGATTTGATTTGTAATTTGGATTTAGATCAGTTCATTCTATTATTTTATTAAGCATAATCAAACTGATCATCTATGCTTTTTTATTCTTTCCAAATACATGTCTATGGATGGATATTACTAATAGTTATTGTATTAAAATTAATTTTGGGTAATGATATTACTAAAATAAACTAACAATGTTGGTTGATAACTAATTGTATGATGATGCTAACTTGTGTCAGTGCAATAGGTCAAGAAATCCATGAATAGTAATTATATATATTTTGAAGACAGTTAACGGTTTGTTTAACGAAGTTACTAAATTGAAAAAGAAAAAAAATTGTTTAAGGACTTGAATAATGAATATTATAACTTCTTTTTTTAGTTCAAAGACCTATTTAAAAATTCCTGAATGATTTAGAGACCTACGAATGCACTCAATTAAACAAAGATTGCAATGATGATAAAGGAAATTTTAACCAAATATATTAGAATTAGAAATGGACCGGAGTTTGAATACGTACAATAGAATTATGTTGTGTAAGGTAGTCCCGTGGTCTTAAAACCCGAGATGCACCACCAACAAAGTTAAGACTTACTTGAGGAAATATGTGACACTAAACACAGTAATACGAAAGGAGTTAGAGAAGAGAAAAAGAACATCACGATGATCTATTTATACCACATAATTGGAAAAAGAGGTACAAACGGAACGGAAATAATAAGTCTAGATTGTGGTAATCTTAACCTTTCAGTAATTAAGAAACATTGGAAACAACAGCGCGTACAGATTGTGGCTGTAATCTGCAGTAGTTGAAAAATCATATTACCATCAATGTTTGATAAATCTCCAACCAAGCAAAAACATGACATGATTGTTAAGTAATGCATAAAGCATTAAAGCCGAAAGCAACATAATGTCATTGATAAATTGAATAACTTGAAATTACCCAAAAGAAACCCACCGTGTTGACAAAGGGATCATAAGCCTCTTCTTCTGCAAGGTATGCTAAAGTTGTTCCAGAATCAACAATGGTGCCTATGTTGCTTGATGCTGCAAAAACTGATGGATTGACTTGCAACGCTTGGCCGTTAACATATATGATTTGTAAGTTTAAGTTGTAATGAGGCCTGAAATATTTGCAAAGGGAAAAGTTAGCTAAAACCTTAAAATTTTGATTACGGTCGTAGTCCTAAGAACAAACACACAGATTAATAAAGAATTGAGATTTCCCTCATCACGGATACTTAAGTTAACAAAAAGAAGGTTTAATTAACAGAAAGATATTAAAATGTAGTAGCAATTTTATTTTCAAGAAAGGACGACTTACTGTGACGGAACAAGTTGAGTATAAACTATGTTAGGCTCCAATATCTCACCAAGAACCAAAATTCCTCCACCATAGCTATCTCTTCTAAGACAATGAGAGAATACTCCAGAAGCAATCCCTTGTGATGAGAGCTGGGAGCTCATAGATTTTGTCAAGTCTCCACTCTGCTGC
Source organism: Medicago lupulina (assembly GCA_958299785.1). NCBI lineage: Eukaryota > Viridiplantae > Streptophyta > Magnoliopsida > Fabales > Fabaceae > Medicago > Medicago lupulina. The sequence continues at coordinate 29,746,569 of OY283143.1, forward strand.
TTATTACAACTGCTCAATTCACAAAGGAACAGTTTATGAAATTAGATTAAACCAATAAACACGAGGAAAAAAACGAAATGCTATCAAATATGAACCATTTGAGGCTCATGAGAGCTCACCCAAAAACTACAGGAGTTGAAGAATTTGTAGACACAGATCCCTCAAAAATAGTATCCAAATGCATCGTATCTGATACGTAATAGCCTGATGTTCCGCTACCATCTCCATACTGGAAAGTGTAAGAGCACTGGTTGGTCTGACTGGAACAGGTTCTGTCTGATGATTGTATTCCACAATTGCACCTTTTGTCAGAAGTCAGAACAAGTGATTAACGATGATGTTGATGAACTCATAGGGTTGAAAAAATTGAGCTCAATCTGTGACATAATATTGACATATTCCATCTCTACATTTTTCATTATTATGCAAACATGATACATAATCAACAAATAGAAAAAATTGAATTTATCTGTCACCCACTTGCCTTTTGACAACCATTGTAGGAGCTGCACCTTTGTATAATACGTGTGTGTCTATATAATTGATTATGTTTTTTTACAAGGCTAATATTATGTTTCTTTTTATAGATTAATACACAGTAAACAAATATAATCTAGTTCCTTCAAAAAAAAAAAAATATAATTTAGTTAGCACCATATAAAAGAATAGTTCATTCAAAAAAAAAAAAAGAATAGTATCCCTCCAAAGAAAAAAAATGTAGAAGAATAGTATCTAAAGCTTATGACATAAGCAACTTAATGTAAGAGTGGAGTTGCAATCAAATGACAGATTGTTACATCATAGTTTGAATTGCCAATTACTCAAGTATATTGTGAGGTTTATGTTAGAGAGTGAGATTCAGGTGAATTATATTTTGTAGGAAAACCTGGTATTGAATGGTTAGATTTTTTTTTTTGATGAGTAATGGTTAGATTAATAGCAATTTTCCCACCATTAAGAGCATGAAGATGAAATGATGAGTTATCCAAACCTTTTTTGACCTTTGAGATTTGTTTTGCAGGCGCCCTACTGATAGAAATTTGGCAAGTGTACCAAAAACTATCAAAGTAGTAAAAATATCGTTCCCACAAGGACTGTTTTAATCTCAATAATTCAAATTCTTTATTCAATAGGATGTATAAAGTTTTTTTTTTTTGCCACTAGGCAGTTGGTTTGGTTTGATTTTATGAAATCAATTAACAGCAAATAAAGAGTTGTTAAGAAAATATGAGAGATGAGATCAGGTCTTTCAAATCATCTATGTTCCCTTAATTGGTATACTGCACCCTATTCTTCTGAATGATTCTCTAGTTTCACGATAGTTAACAAATTAGCCCTAATCAATCTCTTGAGTTAGGACCCTCTTCTTAAACTACAGCCCCTAATCCCTTCGGTGGTCTAATAATCTTTGAAGGTTTAAGTACGTTAACCTAATATCACTAATAAACGATTATCCATTCCTAGACTAACCATGTTTATTAGAACAATTCAATGGGTCTAAGTTGAAAGCTAGGGTCAGTACTCATTCATTCTCACGATGTTTATATGTGATCAAGATATAAAAGCATTTAAACAATTGAATTGAATAAAAACTAGATTGTCATTCATAATAATAGAAATTTAGCTACTCATAATAGAGTTTACAAATAGCATAATCAATATAGGAATTAAAACATACATGAACTGATAAAAGGATGAAGATTCGTAACCCTTGTTTTCTGAATAGTCTTCAGCTTAAATAGGCATATAAATTCGCCCAAAATCGTGTCACGTTTTAAGTAAATCGTGACATGTTTTCACCTTGTGTAATAAGAAACTGAATTAGGGTTTCACCAAATCGTGTCACGTTTTAGCCATCGTGACACGTTTTCCTTAATGTCGAGAGGATGCATTCTGCCTTGTGGAATCATGTCACGTTTTTGACAAATCGTGACACGTCTTAAAACTTTGCATTTTCTTCAGTTTTCCTGCTTTCTTGTTGCTTAAGTTGCCTTGTGAACTCCAAAATATGACAAAATTACATAGAAAATTACATAATGACAGCATGTCATCACAACCCTAAACTTGAACCATTTCTTGTCCTCAAGGAATTTACATGCAAAATTGACAATTGACAGTAAAATAACAAGTACCTGATCAAGCGATAGTAACCAAAAGTTCATCTCCCTACTAGCTAAAAATGAGGTAGTTTGACTTGAATGCATCCACAAATACACAACTCCACGCAACAATATGATAAAGGTTCACACTCAATCACATGCAAGACTACATATTACCATACGCCTGAAAATTTTCTAAACGTCAATCAAAATCAATGTCAATACACACTTTGAGGTCTTTCAGGGTTATAGCAGGGCTTAGGTGAAGGTGGGATAATATTTGGATAAGTAGGCTACACAAAATTTAAGTTAGGCACTCCTACGAAATCAAAGCACAAATTCCATCTTTTACCTATGGAACCACAATTATTGTAAACGGGGCTAGAGAACATTTGTAACCAGTGAGACATTCGAGTTTTAAGTTACTCAGATTCTCAATGTTTTGTCCCTTTTTTTCATTTTTTTTTCTCTTTTTTTTTTGATACACCATTTTTAGTGAGTGTATTTTTCATGATAAAGTTCTTTATTCTCTAGTTCCCCCACCCCAAACTTAGTTGGTTTCAAATTCCAATAGCAACCCCAAACTTAATTATTAGCAACATTCTACAATTCCTAACTCAGAAATAACAATTTAGGATAAATCCTAAAAGTCTCTATGCTTGTAATGTAGTTTGTCCCCAAACAAAAAGTTCTAAACCTACCGGCTTAACTTGGCTAAGAAAAGGATAAATATCAATTAATCAAACAAGGTAGGCTTCCAAAGGCTCACAGGACCAAGTACTTTTGCCTCAGTGTGTATATGACAAAGAACAATCAACAGTAAAGAAACAATGCAAGTTCTAGAAATGTAGATGCATGAAACACTCTATATAAGTAAATTGAAAAATAAAATTTGGCCATGAACCTTACAGTTTAGATTTCTGGGAGTAGTGACTACCTATCTTTCACTGCCGTACACTTCACCTTTGGAACACAAGTCACTCCTCCTTATGAACTTTTGGGAACATCACTTGAACACACATTTGTTACTAAACTGGAAAAAGTCAATTAAACACATAAATTCATCAATAATAAACAAGTTCATGAACAATTACATAAACGAGGGTGAATACAACCGGAATAAACTAAAAAGAAAGCAAATAAAAATTGTTCGAACATAATAATTAAGTACATCAAAAGGTGCTGAAACAAAAGAAAGAAATATCAAAATGGAGTGGACCATCAGTAGTCCACTCAATCCTCCATCTGGTCCTGGTCGATCCAAGTGCTAGGGTTCTCCTCCGCATAAGAATCCTCCCCAAAATGATACCTCGACCTAGCACCACCAGCAGCAAAGTCGTCCCTAATCTCCTGCTCTCTAGCCTAGGCACAACCTCTGGTCATATCAAAGTACTTGTCCATAGCCTACTCGAATCCACCAAGTTGATCAAATGACCCCGTAATAGCTCTTCTGTTGAGGCAGATCGCCTCAGTAAGCTCCGGACCGAACCTAGGATGGTTCCAATACTCCTGATCTGACACCTCATTCATCCAGTTGCAATGGCCAAACATGTAGTCCAGTTGCATGGGCTGAATAGGTGCATAGGCACCCTGCTGACTGCTCCTTGCTCCCTGCGCAAACTGCTGCTGAGGCGGGACTGTTGTGGTTGTGGCTGAGGCCGAGGCCTCTGTCCTGCTTCCTTCTCAGCTCCCACTTGCTGTAGGCTCTCCATATAGTCTTTCATGAAGATCTCCATGTACTTATCAATGATAAGCTTCATCATCAGTGCATACAAATCATTCACAAAGAGGTCGCATTCGGCCTCCTCACAAAGCCAGTTGATAAGGCTCAGATGAGGAATATCCTTCTTTTTACTTGTAGCAAAATCAACAATGTTGTTGGCAATCAACTCACCAACATTAATAGGGGCACCATCCAAGATGGTTGCGATCTTGTGGACTCACATCAATGGAATCTCAGGTGTACAAAAGGTGGCCTCTAGTGTCTGCACCACAAAAGATGCCCAAGCCTTTGCAACCGGCTTGAAGTCAGACTTCAACAACATCTGCTTGCTACCTTGCCACTATGCCCGCTCAACACACAATTGCATCTTTAGCTCCTCCCATTGTTCCTCATTCTAGCCTCCACATGTGTCCCTCCTCCTCTGCACATCACATTGCACCGGTGGAACAATTTTCAGCAAGTCATTAATCGCCTGAGGAGAGAAGTCGATGTCCTTCCCCTGAACATAAGTCCCATACCTCTTCCCGGAGACCCGAGCATTAGCATAGAACTCTAGAGCCAAAGTCTTGTTGGCATCCTTGAAGACCATATCATTCAGCCCATGCCAGCCTCAGGCAGTGAGTACCTGTTCAAATTCAGGGTTTGCCAACAGTTTTTCGAGCAAAAATGCCCGCTCTTGGCAGGGGTTGATAAGAAACGGTGGTTTACAGATGGTGGTGGTTGGGCTGTATGTGTAGGTTTGATCGATTGTTTGCGTTTGGATGCGGTTTTGGCCTTTTTTGTTTGTTGGGTTTTGCGTGTGTTCACCATGGTTAGGGTTAAGAAGTGGGTTGATGAAGGTTATGGTTAAGGTTTGTGGTGGAGATGATGAATTTGGGTTGGTTGATGATGATGATGATGGTTTAGGGAGGTTGTTTGGTGATTAGAAGATGAAAAGATGAAGATATTTGGTGAGAAAGGTTAAGAATTTCGAGGGTTAGGGTTCTGGGGAAATTTTGGCAGAGTTTGGCTACTTTTGGAAGTGAATGGATTGAAAAAATTTGGGTGTCAAAATTCGTGTCACGATTTCAGTACCGTGACACGATTTGGCATTGTCGAAAGACACCTATTTTTGACTTAGAAATTTTTTTGTGGAGCATCAGAGGTGAGGCAAAATCGTGTCACGTTTTGCCCAAAACGTGTCACGATTTTGCCCAGGATTGGACTTGAAAAATTATGTTCTTCTGATTGTTTTAGCTAAAATATTTGTGTTTTTTTGATTTTTTTAAAGCAATAAAAATAAAAAATACTACCTGCAATAAAATGGTGGGTTGCCTCTCACAAAGCGCTGCTTTACTGTCACTAGCTTGACTACCACGGACCTTTAAAGGTCCTTTAGCACAAGTCCTACCCTTTCTTTTGGTAGGTCGCCACCCATATATGGGTTAACTCTCTGCCCATTCACCTTGTAACTTCTGTCACCCTCCGGCGTGATTAACTCAACAACTCTATGAGGTGACACACTCTTGACCAAGAAAGGTTCAAACCACTTTGACATGAGCTTTCCAGGAAACAACTTCTGTTCGAACAAAGGGTGTTTCACAATTTACCACTTAAGTTTTGATGATAACAAGGTATTAAAATTATCAATTGGATATGCTAAAAGTTTGCTCAAGTGTACAGGACCATAATCAAAGATTTATTCATAGAGGTTCTAATTGAATGAATTAAAGACCAAAGGAATTTAAATTGAAGCTTGAAGTGTAACACCCCGTTTCCCAAAACAACGTAATATTATATAAAACATCAGAGTTCAACATACAACGGAGTATTACATCTACTTTTCAAAATCCAGTTTAAATAGATTATAAAAACTATTTAATTCAACACATCATTTTATAAAAATCTGCAGCGGAATATTTATTTGATAATCAATCAACAACTAAAATCAACCTCCTTGGCACAAGGCCTCAACATAATAAAAATATTATTCCACGATGATTTAAATCTTCAACATCAATAAAAGTCTAAGCAACATGTTCTCAAAAACCGATACATAAAAGAATGAAATCATAAACATCAAATCCCATCCCGTTACATATCAGAGCCTACGACACGAGAGCCAACTCCTATCTATCCTTCGCTACCTGCACTTGCCCACGAGGCGGCAATTCCAGCAGAAGGGGTGAGATTCACAACAATAATATTAATATATAAATCAAACGTCAAGATTAACAATCATAAATCCAACTTATAACATATACATTGCAGCACATCATAACATCGTCATAAACATCATCATAAACAACATCACATCATACATCAACGTCTCAAACATCATCACATATATGTCACAATTGACTCGACTAAATGCAACACCTAACGTCTCAACATCATGCATGTGGTACCATATATTTATAGCATTAATATGCTTCACCGTCGCTTTGAGCAAATGCTCCACCGTCGCTTTGAGCATAAAGCTCCACCGTCTCATAAATATGCAAATGCATGGACTCGTCGTTTAACAACTTAATACACCGTCTCAAAACATCATTCATAATGCAAAACTGACACATGCAGGTATAATAGTTACATGGCAGAACATCATCTCATTAATCATATACATCGCAACACGTAACATCATCACAATCACATAACATCATATTTAAACATCACTTACTATCAACAATACATCAATTATTCACAACATAAAAGAACCATCAGCAATCATCTTTACGTAACTCATCTAAGGGTATAAAACATCTCCAACACTACCCCAAGGGTCCCTCTCAAGTCCCATGCGAAAGCAGATCGCAAAAACAACAAACAGTCCAAAAAAACTACTAACTCGCCACAACGAGTAATCTGCTCGCCACAGGCGAGTACTCACATCAGCTCACTCGCCAAAGGCGAGTTGGGGGCGAGCTGAAGGCGAGCAATCCTGGGTGCTCTCGGCCTTTTGACATTTTTCACCAAAAATCTTCATTTTTAAGCTCTCTAAATCCAATTTGACCAAACCAACTTCACAGGTCATCTCTATAAATATAAGGGCACTCAAAACCATCATCATTTGGGCCAAAGTCCTAAAATTTAAGGGACAAGCTCGCCACGGCGAGCTATGCTGCTCGCCTCGCGAGCCACAAAGGGGTACTCGCCACGGCGAGTGGTCACTCGCCACAGGCGAGCGATCTCAGAACCCACACGGGTTCAGACCAAAACTCACCAAAACATCTCCAATCTCTCCAATTAAACCTCTAATTCATCAGCAATGTTGTCCTAGGGGATAATGTAACACCCCAATTTCCCGTCTTAAAAATTTCTTTAAATAAATCATATAAAATCAGAGTACTTCTCAAAAGGAGTGTCACATTTCATCTTAAAAACCACTTCGATAATAATTTATCAAATTACAAAATATTCAATTAAGCAGCGGAATTCAAATAGTCACATCTCATAAATGTCTTGGCTTAAAAGCCAGCAAAAACGTCTCAAAATATTAAAGTTTCTACATCACAAAAGTCAACATTTATTCAATCACGATACATAAAGGAATAGACTCCACAAAAGACCCCATCCCGTTACATATCAGAGCAACCCTAACTTCACACATCCTCGCATCATCGCAACTAAGACTGGGTACCTGCACTTGCCCACAAGGCGGCAATTCCAGCAGAAGGGGTGAGATTCACAACAATAATATTAATATATAAATCATAAGTCAAGATTAACAAATCATATATATCCAACTCATCACATATACTTTGTAGCACATCATAGCATCATCATAAGCATCATCATAACAACATCATAACAACATCATATCAAGCATCAACGTCTCAAAACATCATCTCATATATGTCACAAGTGACTCGACTAAATGCAACACCTAACGTCTCAACATCATGCATGTGGTACCATATGATTATAGCATTAATATGCTTCACCGTCGCTTTGAGCAAATGCTCCACCGTCGCTTTGAGCATAAAGCTCCACCGTCTCATAAATATGCAAATGCATGGACTCGTCGCTTAACAACTTATTACACCGTCTCAAAACCATCATTACATTTTCAAGACTGACACATGCAGTTAATAATAATTACATGGCAGAGCATCATCATATTAGTCATACACATTGCAACATTTATCCTCATTCACTTATCATCTTACACATACATCACTTATACACATCAATATATCATTTATCAACAACTCAAGTAAATCATCAGCTATCATCTTTACAGAATACATTAAAGGGTATAAAACCTCACTAACACTACCCAAAAGGCTCCTCTCAAAGTCCTATGCGAAACAGATTCGCAAAACAACAAACAGTTCTGAACCAACTAACTCGCCACGGCGAGTACAATTGCTCGCCACAGGCGAGCACTCACATCAGCTCACTCGCCAAAGGCGAGTTGGGGGCGAGCTGGAGGCGAGAAATCCTGGGTGCTTCGGCCTTTTTGACATTTTCACCAAAAATCCTCATTTTTAAGCTCTCTAAATCCAATTTGACCAAACCAACTTCACAGGTCATCTCTATAAATATGAGGGCACTCAAAACCATCTAAAGTTTGGCAAAAATCCTAAATTTAAGGGTCAAGCTCGCCACGGCGAGCTATACTGCTCGCCTCGCGAGCAACCAAGGGTTACTCGCCACGGCGAGTGATCTGCTCGCCACAGGCGAGCGATCTCAGAACCACTACGGGTTCAGTCCAATTCACACCAAAACCTGCCAATTCTCTCCAATTAAACTTCTAATCCATCAGCAATATCATCCTAGGGGATAATCTAGGTTCTGTAACAAGTTCCTACAACAATGCAACACATTCTCACATCAAATTCATCAAATCCATCATAACCCTAATTCTCAAAACTCACCTCAATTCTTCCCCAAACCCTAAGCTAATCAAAACAGATGATTCAAGATTAATACTACTGAAGTTAGGCTCACCCTTACCTAGAAAAATTGCTGAAATCACAGCCTAGCTTCTCTTCTCTCTTGAACCGTTCTTCTTCTCTTTTCTCAATTGCCTGTACGCGTTCTCAAAAACTTCCTTTCTTAACCTACTTCTCTTATATACTCCCTCACAACTTAATTAATTTCTTCTCAACCCACACAACTCTTCTTAATTATAAATATAACCCCATCTCTTAAAATTCTATCTTTTTCCACCAAATCTATTTATTCACCAATAAATATTCATATAAACATCACTAATATTATTTTATTAAACAATAAAATAATAATGCGTCACACGTCACAAATACGTCACATAATCATCAAAATCCATATAATATATAAACATATATCACATCATCTAGTAAAAATAATTAAATAATTAAAGAGGGCGTTACAACTCTCCCCCTCTTAAAGGATTTTCGTCCTCGAAAATTTACCTCGCTCAAACAACTCTGGATAGGATTCCAGCATCTTACTTTCTAGCTCCCAAGTCAAGCTTTCACCCGTCGCTCCATCCCAAACAACTCTCACAAGAGGTATCTCCTTGCCTCTCAACGTCTTTGTCTTTCGATCATCAATCCTCACGGGTAGGGTCTCAACCGTAAGGTTGTCCCTAACTTGCACATCATCGCTTTGGATCACATGAGACGGATCCGGAATATACTTCCTCAGCTGAGATACATGAAAAACATCATGCAAATTCGACAAGTGCGGTGGTAATCCAACACGATACGCCACCGGCCCAATCCTCTCTGAAATCTGATACGGTCCAATAAACCTCGGAGTCAACTTCTTCGATTTCAACGCACGTCCAACACCCGTCAAAGGAGTCACTCTCAGGAACACATGATCCCCCTCTTGGAACTCAAGGTCCTTTCTACGCTTATCATGATAACTTTTTTGTCGACTCTGCGACGCTTTCATCTTTTCTTGGATCATTCTCACCTTCTCAGTAGTCTGTTGAACGATCTCTGGTCCTAAGACCACTCTTTCACCCGACTCAAACCAGCACAACGGAGTCCTGCATCTCCGACCATACAAGGCCTCAAACGGCGCCATTCCAATACTTGAATGGTAACTGTTGTTGTACGTGAACTCTATCAATGGAAGATGACTATCCCAAGTCCCTCCTTGCTCAAGCACACAAACTCTCAACAAGTCCTCCAACGACTGAATCGTCCTCTCCGACTGACCATCTGTTTGCGGATGATAAGCCGAAGTCAACCTCAACTGAGACCCTAACGCCTCTTGCAAACTCTTCCAAAATCTAGAAGTAAATCTTGGATCTCTATCAGATATGATGCTCGAAGGAACACCATGCAGCTTAACTATCTCTCTAACATAAATCTCCGCCAACTGAGCCACAGGAAAAGTAATGTTGATCGGTAGAAAGTGAGCAGACTTCGTTAATCTATCAACAATTACCCAAATAACATCATTCCCTTTAGGAGTATTGGGCAAACTCGTCACAAAATCCATGGATATACTATCCCACTTCCATTCTGGCACATCTAAAGGTACCATCATACCAGTCGGCTTCTGATGCTCAATCTTCGACTTTTGACAAACCAAGCAAGAATACACAAATTGTGCCACATCGCGTTTCAAACCAGACCACCAAAACAGCCTCTTTAAGTCATGATACATCTTTGTAGCTCCCGGGTGAATACTCAAGCTACTTCTATGGCTCTCTTCAAGAATCATCTTCTTAATCTCTTCATTGTCAGGAATGCAAATCCTACCTCGGAATCTCAACACTCCTTGATCATCGACTTTAAAGTCACCATCCACAGTCTCATTATCAGCAATCAACAGGTCTACAAACTTGACATCTTCTTTTTGGGCTTCTTTGATATGCTTCAGGAAATCATTATCAATTCTTAACATTCCCAGTTTTATGCTCTGAGGTGTTCTTTCACACACCAAACTCAAGTCTCTAAATTGTTCCAACAATTCAAATTCTTTCACCATCAACGCGGATATATGCACCGTTTTCCTACTCAGGGCGTCTGCAACCACATTTGCTTTACCAGGATAGTAATTCAAACCAAAATCATAATCCTTCAATAACTCAAGCCACCTTCTCTGCCTCATATTCAACTCCTTCTGATCAAATAAATATCTCAAACTCTTATGATCACTGAATACTTCAAACCTTGAACCATACAAGTAATGTCTCCATATCTTCAATACGAAGACCACTGCTGCCAACTCTAAGTCATGCGTCGGGTAATTCCTCTCATGAATTCTCAATTGTCTTGAAGCATAGGCCACTACCTTACCTTCTTGCATAAGCACACCTCCTAAACCCAACTTGGACGCATCACAATATACCACAAAAGGTTCATCGGGCTTCGGCAAAATCAAAACTGGAGCCGTCGTCAGGCGCTTCTTCAATTCATTGAAACTATTCTCACAATGCACATCCCAGACAAACGACTTACCCTTACACGTCAACTGCGTTAACGGAAGAGCCAATTTAGAAAATCCTTCTATAAACCTCCTGTAATAACCAGCTAGTCCCAAAAAGCTTCTAATCTCCGTAACCGACTTAGGAGTCTCCCATTGCGATACCGCTTCAACTTTAGACGGGTCAACCGCAATACCTTCACCAGAAATAACATGGCCAAGAAAACTTACTTCGTTTAGCCAGAAATCACACTTAGACAATTTAGCATACAACTTCTTCTCTTTCAACACTTGCAATACAATCTTCAAATGCTCTGCATGCTCAGCTTCAGTCTTAGAATAGATCAGTATATCATCAATAAAAACCACAACAAATTGATCCAGATATTCATAAAAAATTCTGTTCATATATTCCATAAACACACCAGGCGCATTAGTAACACCGAAAGGCATCACCTTATATTCATAGTGACCATAGCGCGTCCTAAAGGCCGTCTTCTGCATATCTTCATCCTTCACCTTAATCTGATGGTAACCTGACCTCAAGTCAATCTTGCTGAATACCTTTGCACCCACTAACTGATCCTTCAAGTCGTCAATCCTCGGAAGTGGATACCTATTCTTGATCGTCACTTTGTTCAGTTGTCTGTAATCAATGCACAATCTCATACTGCCGTCTTTCTTCTTCACAAGTAACACTGGAGCTCCCCACGGTGAAACACTAGGTCTCACAAACTTCTTTTCAAGCAAGTCTTCCAACTGTTTCTTCAACTCTGCTAACTCAGAAGCAGACATACGATAAGGTGCCATCGACACCGGCTTCGTTCCAGGAACAAGGTCAATAGAGAACTCAACTTCTCTCTTCGGAGGCACATCTGGAATCTCATCAGGGAAAACTTCAGGAAATTCCTTCACAACAGGCAGCCCACAGCATTAGCCATTGCTTCCAAAGCAGCAGCAAGAGCAGCATCGTTTCTACCAGCCATCTAGTTCTCTGGAAACAAACATAAGTCAGAATAATACAATAATACTATTCTAACTCTAAGACAACGTCACTCGACTCTCTACTTGGCCGAACGGACCGACCTGCTCTGATACCAATTGTAACACCCCAATTTCCCGTCTTAAAAATTTCTTTAAATAAATCATATAAAATCAGAGTACTTCTCAAAAGGAGTGTCACATTTCATCTTAAAAACCACTTCGATAATAATTTATCAAATTACAAAATATTCAATTAAGCAGCGAAATTCAAATAGTCACATCTCATAAATGTCTTGGCTTAAAAGCCAGCAAAAACGTCTCAAAATATTAAAGTTTCTACATCACAAAAGTCAACATTTATTCAATCACGATACATAAAGGAATAGACTCCACAAAGACCCCATCCCGTTACATATCAGAGCAACCCTAACTTCACACATCCTCGCATCATCGCAACTAAGACTGGGTACCTGCACTTGCCCACAAGGCGGCAATTCCAGCAGAAGGGGTGAGATTCACAACAATAATATTAATATATAAATCATAAGTCAAGATTAACAAATCATATATATCCAACTCATCACATATACTTTGTAGCACATCATAGCATCATCATAAGCATCATCATAACAACATCATAACAACATCATATCAAGCATCAACGTCTCAAAACATCATCTCATATATGTCACAAGTGACTCGACTAAATGCAACACCTAACGTCTCAACATCATGCATGTGGTACCATATGATTATAGCATTAATATGCTTCACCGTCGCTTTGAGCAAATGCTCCACCGTCGCTTTGAGCATAAAGCTCCACCGTCTCATAAATATGCAAATGCATGGACTCGTCGCTTAACAACTTATTACACCGTCTCAAAACCATCATTACATTTTCAAGACTGACACATGCAGTTAATAATAATTACATGGCAGAGCATCATCATATTAGTCATACACATTGCAACATTTATCCTCATTCACTTATCATCTTACACATACATCACTTATACACATCAATATATCATTTATCAACAACTCAAGTAAATCATCAGCTATCATCTTTACAGAATACATTAAAGGGTATAAAACCTCACTAACACTACCCAAAAGGCTCCTCTCAAAGTCCTATGCGAAACAGATTCGCAAAACAACAAACAGTTCTGAACCAACTAACTCGCCACGGCGAGTACAATTGCTCGCCACAGGCGAGCACTCACATCAGCTCACTCGCCAAAGGCGAGTTGGGGGCGAGCTGGAGGCGAGAAATCCTGGGTGCTTCGGCCTTTTTGACATTTTCACCAAAAATCCTCATTTTTAAGCTCTCTAAATCCAATTTGACCAAACCAACTTCACAGGTCATCTCTATAAATATGAGGGCACTCAAAACCATCTAAAGTTTGGCAAAAATCCTAAATTTAAGGGTCAAGCTCGCCACGGCGAGCTATACTGCTCGCCTCGCGAGCAACCAAGGGTTACTCGCCACGGCGAGTGATCTGCTCGCCACAGGCGAGCGATCTCAGAACCACTACGGGTTCAGTCCAATTCACACCAAAACCTGCCAATTCTCTCCAATTAAGCTTCTAATCCATCAGCAATATCATCCTAGGGGATAATCTAGGTTCTGTAACAAGTTCCTACAGCAATGCAACACATTCTCACATCAAATTCATCAAATCCATCATAACCCTAATTCTCAAAACTCACCTCAATTCTTCCCCAAACCCTAAGCTAATCAAAACAGATGATTCAAGATTAATACTACTGAAGTTAGGCTCACCCTTACCTGGAAAAATTGCAGAAATCACAGCCTAGCTTCCCTTCTCTCTTGAACCGTTCTTCTTCTCTTTTCTCAATTGCCTGTACGCGTTCTCAAAAACTTCCTTTCTTAACCTACTTCTCTTATATACTCCCTCACAACTTAATTAATTTCTTCTCAACCCACACAACTCTTCTTAATTATAAATATAACCCCATCTCTTAAAATTCTATCTTTTTCCACCAAATCTATTTATTCACCAATAAATATTCATATAAACATCACTAATATTATTTTATTAAACAATAAAATAATAATGCGTCACACGTCACAAATACGTCACATAATCATCAAAATCCATATAATATATAAACATATATCACATCATCTAGTAAAAATAATTAAATAATTAAAGAGGGCGTTACAGATAATCTAGGTTCTGTATCAAGTTTCTACAGCCTTACAACTCAATCTCTCATCAATTCATCATAATTCATCACAACCCTAATTCTCAAAACTCCTCTCAATTCTTCCCAATCTCTAAGCTAATCAATAACAGATGATTTAACATTAAGATCACTGAAGTTAGACTCACCCTTACCTGATTAGATGAACAATTGCTACAGAAAATCTCTCCTCTTGGCTAATCCCCCTTTGCTCTTGGCTCTTCTCTCTTTCTCCCAAAAAGTCTGTTTCTTTTCTTGTTTCTACTGATACATACTTTTGTTTTTCTTTCCTTACTGACTCCTTCTATTCTCTTACAACCCAAAACCTTTCTTTCTCTTAACTCCCTCTTAACTTCCTAATTAAAGTGTAACCCCCACTACCTTAATTCCAATAATATCAATTAAATCCCTTTAATTCACATTAACCCCAATTTCTAATAATTAATAATTATTCCTCCCATTTCATAATTCTCTAAAATAATAATATTTCTCCTAATTTCTTAAAACAAGCAAATATTATATCCCACTACTAATTAATTAAATAACAAATAACATGCATTTAGATAATACATCAATAAATCATATAACTCAATTATTTCACATAAATTATTATAAACAAATAAACACACCACATATTCACATAATCATTTATAAATTCAAATAAAACATGCCCAACAACTAAAAATAACAAAATAGCGACTAGGGCGTTACATGAAGAGCATCTAATTGAAAGCGGTCCTGAAGATGATATCATCAGAAGCGTAATGCGTCTGAAGAAAGCGCTCCTGAAGAAGACATCATCAGAAGATAGATCTCCAGAAGCAAGTTCATCAGAAGCTATTTTACCAGAGGCTAAAGAGCGTTGACAAAGTACTATGTACGAAGTGTACAACCACTAAGTCTGCGCATGTCTCTGCAACCACCATCTCTGCATTTTGTCTCCTATACAAGATAAGGATAACAACAATATCCGCAGACATTGTTCCTTCTCTATTGGAATGGATTTGAAATTGTTTCCTCATAGGACAACTATCAAACCAGACAAAAGATCAATGGTGAAGAATCAAAGCTTCAGTCAAGACAAGTTGGTGTGCTGGCTAGTTTCCAACGTCTCTCTAATCTTCTATAAATAGGGATAACGACTTGAAGAAAAACAAGGCTTTTCCTAAGACTGTGATATTCATATTCTCTCAAAGTCGAAAACGCTGCAAATACACATCAACAACTTAGATAATTCTTACAAAAGTTCATATCTTAGAATTTCTAAGTGTCTAGAAAAACAGAGTCTGTTCTGTTTGTATTGTTTTGGTGAATACCTCTGATTGTATATCAAGTATTCAAAACTCTTTTCAATTCTTCGTAATTGTTTAGAAAAGTCTCTTTCTTGTGTGATTGAGCAAAGGAGTCTCTTGGAGTTGTCCTTGAGCATAGAAGTCTCTTTCTTGTGTGATTGAGCAAAGGAAGTCTCTTACTTGTGTGTTTGAGCAACTTGTAATTTGATATTACATTTTAGTGGAACTCTCCTTGGAAGTGCAAGGGGGACAGGACTACATCCGTATTGTGGAAGGAACCTGTATAAATTGGTTGTGTTCTTCTTTCGTTTCTGCATTCTTACTCTCTATCTGCTGCACTAAGACTATGAACTCTGGTCAGACTCTGATCTTGAGAACAGTTGTTGTTTAGTAAGAAAGAAAAGTTTTTGAAAACACAATTCAACCCCCCGCCCCCCCCCCCCCCCCCCTCTTGTGTTTTTCCCACCTTGAACTTCAACCTGGAATTATACAACAAAACTAGTTACCCAGAGTTAATATCCCTAGATACGAAGTTTTTGTCATGATACCTTTTAGTTATGGCTTTATAGATGAGCGTATTTTCAAACGCTCTAAGCCTCATCTCCTCAAGTTCATTCAGTTTCAAGAGTCATTTCTTACCAGCGGCTATTTGATCAAAATTTAAGGCCTTAATGGCTGAATATGATTTGTGCTCTAGCTCAACTGGAAGATGACAGGTCTTCCTATAGACTAATTGATAGGGTGAGAGCCCTATATAAGTCTTAAAAGCAGTCCAATATGCCCACAATGCGTCGTCTAACTTTCTAGACCAATCCTTCCAATTTGTCGCAACTGACTTTTCTAGAATTTGTTTCAGCTGTTGGTTTCAAACCTCAACTTGACCACTAGTTTGTGGGTGATAGGGAGTTGCAACTTTACGCCTTATGTTATACTTTTTCAAAATATTTTCAAGAAGATTATTGCAAAACTGCTTCCTTCATCACTGATCAAGACTCTAGGGGTTCCAAACCTAGTGAAAATATTCTTGTGAAGGAAATTCACAACCACATTGGCATCATTAGCAACATAAGGTATCGCTTCAACCCATTTTGTGACATAGTCAACACAAACCAATATATGGAGAAAAGAGTAAGAGGAAGGGAATGGTCCCATAAAATCAATTCCCCCACAATCAAATGGATCAATTTCAATGATTCCTGTTTGGGGCATCTCATTCCTCTTAGAGATGTTACCTGCCTTTTGGCATTTATCACACCGCTTTACAAAGTCTTGGTAGTCTTTGAACAAGGTAGGCCACCAGAAGCCACTTTGCAAGACCTTTGCAGCGGTTCTTTCTCCACTATGGTGGCCCCCATAATCTGATCTATGGCAGTGCCACATGATACTATGAGCCTCCTCACCTGCAACACAACGTCTAATCAAACCGCCGGTGCTTAGCTTAAACAGATAAGGATCATCCCACAGATAGTGGTTTGCATCCTTGAAGAACTTTTTCCTCTGTGGATAATCCATGTCATCCGAAACTATGTTACCTCCCTTGAAGTTTGCTATGTCAGCAAACCAAGGCCTTTCTCCAATAGAAAACAACTTCTTATCCGGGAACTCGGCCATGATGGCCTTCTCTTTCTTTGTCACCTCATTGTTCTCCAATCTTGAGAGGTGATCAGCTACGAATGCAAAGATTACTGCAAGCAATTCCTTTTCAGTGGTGGAATAGTTAACTTAATTTTCATTTAAAACCTTGCTTGCATAGTAAATTGCATGGAAAACCTTGCTTGCATAGTAAAACCTTGCGTTGGCCTAGGAATGCACCAACAACATAATCACTTGCATCACACATAAGTTCAAAAGGTAAATCTCAATCGGGTGCAAGGATTATTGGTGCAGTCACCAACTTGGTTTTAATAAAATAAAAAGCATTTAAACTTTCATCATCAAAATTGAAATCATTTTCTTTGGCTAAGAGGTTACAAAGGGGCTTTGAAATTTTAGAAAAATCTTTTATGAAACGCCGATAGAAACCAGCATGCCATAAGAAACTCCTCACTCACATTAACAGGTGGGGGAAGTTTTTCTATAACCTCTATCTTAGCTTGATCCACCTCTATGCCTTTAGCACTTATTTTATGCCCCAAAACTATACCTTCAGTTACCATAAAATGGCATTTTTCCCAATTTAAAATGAGGTTAGTTTCGGTGCATCTTTTAAGAACGACATCAAGGTGAATTAAGCATTGATCAAAAGACTTACCAAACACAGAAAAGTCATCCATAAATACCTCAATGTTCTTCTCAATCATGTTAGAGAAGATGGATGACATACACCTTTGAAAGGTCGCCAACGCATTACACAGCCCAAAGGGCATTCTCTTATAAGCAAACACACCAAATGGACAAGTGAAGGCAGTCTTCTCTTGGTCTTCCGAAGCTACCGCAATCTGATTATACCCCGAATACCCATCCAAAAAGCAATAAAAGGCTTGGCTAGGAAATCTCTCTATCATTTGATCCATGAATGGTAATGGGAAGTGGTCCTTCCTTGTTGCAGAATTCAACCTCCGGTAATCTATGCACATCCTCCAACCGGTGACGGTACAGGTGGGTATCAATTCATTTTTCTCACTAGCCACCACCGTCATTCCACCTTTCTTAGGTACCACACGAACAGGACTCACCCAAGAGCTATCAGAGATAGGGTAAATCATACCAGCATCCAGTAGCTTAAGCACCTCTTTCTTGACCACTTCTTTCATTGTTGGGTTTACTCTTCTTTCAGGTTGAACCACAAGTTTGTATTCGGCCTCCATGTGTATATTATGCATGCAATAAGCCGGACTAATATCCTTCAAGTCAGAAATGTTCCATCCCAATGCTCCTTCATTACCCCTTAACACCCTCATTAATTTTTCTTCTTCTAAAGGTGTCAAGGTACTGCTGATGATTGCTGGTTTAGAGGCATCCTTGATTAAGAAGACATGCTTTAAGTGAGAAGGATGTTCTTTCAATTCTGGATTTTTTTCTCCTTCAATGCTCAAAGTGTGCGCCCCCTTAGGGTTCTCAACAAGTAACTCTTCAATTTTTATTGGTTCAATTTCTTGTTTGCTTGCTTCAAGTTGTTTGATACATTCCTTCACCTCAAGATCTTCATCATGGTCACAAATCTCTATAGAATTAACAATCGTCTTCTCCATAGGTTGTGTTGTTTGAGGCTCACGAGAATTGTCTTCAACTATTTCATTAACAACATCAATCCGGTAACACTTAGGATTTTCAGCTCTATGCTTCATGGCTTCAAAGATATTGAACACCACTTGCTCATTATGGAATCTCAACATCAGCAGCCCCATTTCAACATCAATCAAGGCATGGCCTGTTGCAAGGAAAGGTCTTCCTAGAATGAGTGGCATGTCTTCATCTTCAGCCATGTCTGTAATTCCCTACTTCTATTAAAGCGATAAAACACGCGAATATAATAAATATTCAAGAAATAGACGTCACGTCTTTAAATAATTCACAGTCGACATGCATAAAATTTTCAACAATAAAACATCATAGCGGAAATATAGCATACACCTCAAGTAGTCATGTCATCAACTCATAATACATTAACAAGTAAAAATACTCAAAACCCGACATATGGGCAATCTCAACAACATAAATATAAATTCAGACCAACATAAACGACAATGTCCTAGATCAGAGCCTATCTAAGACACTAAGCAACAACCAACGGAGGTAACTCCCGCTATCCTCGAGCACTCACCAAGCAATCTAAAATAAATCAATCTTGCACGCCGTCTACCCATCTTCATGATTTCATAATCATCGTCAAGTAATTACAATCCATACATAAGAAATCATCATCAACATATTTCAATACATACTTACACCATCAAGACATCACCAATAGCATGTAAGAAACTTCACCAACAACACATATGCAAATATACATATATAATTCACCAAAATCTTTCATCATAGTAATTCAACAAGCATCATCATGATTATTAACAAGCATCACCATAATCAACACCAAAACATAATCATGTCCATTATCAACATGCATATCAATATCAACAACATCACCACAAATCAACAACTTCGAATAATTGTTACAATTCAAGTAAAGGAGAAAATACACCATACTATGATAAACTTCACATTCAACATCCATCAATCATTCATACATCTTCATTTATTCACATCAAACTATTCATAAAGGATTTTCAAGGTAATCAGACTCAAAGATTAAATTCCACCAATTTCGTATCATATTTCAAAACTTTAAAACAACTAAGAGAATTGAACCAAAAACCAAGTAAACACTCAATTGCCTCAACTATGTATAGTACACATGCGTGTTTCACCGGCTAAATATGAAGAAATGGTAAAGATCGCCAAGTTCATCTCATTTTACCACTTTTCTAAAAGATATCCACTTTCAAAGCAAAACAAGTTAAACTCAATGAAATCAATTAAGACAATTTTTAGAATCATATAATCAGTATGCATCCTTAACCCTACTCCATTTTCTCGAGAAAAACGAGTTTTCGGAAAAATCGGTGTTCTTGGACATTCTTGAACAATCTACAACAAGCTTGATTAAATCCAAGAAGCCAAGTTCAACCCAATTCATTTGATGTTTCCAAAGGGTTAGGAGACATAGAAAATAGTGAAAGCATCAAAGGAATCAGTTTTGGAAGTCCAGAATTGGCCCCGAAGCACCCAGCAAAAGTACAGCAAAACAATCACCCATGAGCGGCTGCCTTGCTGCGCCCAGGCATGGGTAGGCAGCAGCCAGTGTCTTGTGTTGCGGCTCTGTGCAGTCCCGGTTTTTCAGTTTCGCCATTTCGTTCGTAAAATCTCGACTGTTAACCCGAATTCAATTTTGTTTTCGCCTACGCGTTCTACTCAATTAATCCTATCATATTTTTCTGGAAAACCATATTTTCACATTCTCAAAACAGCTTATCCCAGAATCACTTATTTCCCAAAAACACTTAAAATCACTTTTACACAAAATCCCAATTTTCTCCCAAACGATTTCTCAATACCAATCAATAACCAAAAACAGAAAATCATCACACCATAACTCATCATAATCAACTTGTTTCATCTGATGCTACTGGAGTACAAGACTACATCTGAAGCTCAGCTAGAGGAAGCAAGAATCAGATAAGAGAAGCTTATCAAGAGCAATGAAGATTTTAAGCAGGAAATGAAGCAAGAGATGAATCAGATGAAGCAACTAATGGAGATGTTGCTCCAAAAACGAGCCCAGCCTTAGTTGCACACCCTAGCTTGCTTTATTGTCATTTGTTTATCTTCATTTGTTGGTTCTGAAATTATTTATGCTTCTGTATAACTGATTTTAGCTTGTTTGTTCTGCTCTGATTAATGCTTCTGAACATTTTGTGCTAACATATTAATTGCCTCTGATCTGACTTTTGCTCTGATCCTATATATGCATATTCTCACTTTGTTTTTCTCATCTCTTCTTTTTTGTTTTATTATTTATACTTTTTGTTAGTGACAAAAGGGGGAGTAGTAGATAGTATTTAAAGGCTCTGAGCCCCATTAATTTATTTTCAAGCAATTTAAATTAATAAGACCTTCTTCTCATCTGTTAGTCTTTATAATGTGAGATTATTTTCAGAGTTATTACGTTTTTCTAAATAAATTTATTTAACAAGAATAGAACTCAGGGGTAGCTTACAAACCTCACCTTAAAGTACTATTGGACTCAGGGGGAGCTTACAAACCTCATACCCTAATAGTCAACTTGTTAATTAGATTAACAACAATTGAACATTTTCAAATACTAATGTTTGTGATCATCAAAAAGGGGGAGATTTTTGGAACAAAATGTGTTTTACCCTTTGAGAGTTTTGATGATAACAAGGTATTAAAAAATTGTCAATTGGATATGCTAATATTCAAGTGTACAGGACCATAGACAAAAATTTGAGATCATTATTAGGTTCTGGAGAGAACTGCTCTTGAAGTCAAAGTGCTACTGAAGACAAAGCGCTCCTAGAGTGATGACTGTAACGCCCGTTTGAATTATTTTAATTATTTAATTATTTGATTTATTTGTGGAGTCTAGAATATATTTATATGATTTATGAGAAGTGAAGAAGTATGATTTATGTGATTTTATGAGATGATATGGCTTATTTTATTATTTAATAGAATAAGATTTGAAAATAAAATAAATATTTGAATGAGGGGCTGTTTTGATATTTTAGAGAGTTTTGGGGGAGGAAGAGTAAATAAGATAAGATATGATGGGAAGTATAAAAAGGAGAATATTAGGTCAAAATAGTTTTTACGTAACGTTTTTAGAAAAAAGGAGAAAACCAGAGAAGAGAAGAGAACCTAGAGGGAGGCTGCGATTTCTTCTTTCTAAGGTAAGGGTGAGACTAACTCTCATTAATTTTAAGTCTATGATTACTGAAATTGCAATAAACATGTTTAGGATTGGTTTTGAGAGTTTTTGAGAATTAGGGTTATGAGTGAAATTGGTGATTTAATGTTGTTTAACCGTTGAATTAATGTAAAAATGGTGTACAGACCTTAGACAATCCATAGGATGGTAATTGGGATGAGTTTTAAGGTTAGAAGCATGAGATTGGCTGTATTTTTGAGAAAAACTGAATTCTGCCCGTGCTACTGTTCATCGCTCGCCTACGCGAGCTATGATTCTCGCCTTGCGAGTGATGCCTTCATCGCTCGCCACATCGAGCAACTTTTACCTGCCTTGCGAGCAACGCTATGTTGCTCGCCAAGCGAGCAGACTACTCGTCGTAGCGAGTTGCCCAGTGAGAAAAATCTGATTTTCGTAAATTGATGTTTTGGAATGAGTTTTAGATGGCTTTGAGTGTTTATATATATATATATATATATAAGTTTCTGGATTGAAATTGGATGTAAGAAAGTTAAAAATGAGACTTCAGGGGTAAAATGGTCACAAAAGCCGTAGCTACCAAGTTTTGTTCGCCTTAGGCGAGTAACCTTTCTTGCCTCACGAGTTAGGTTTTTGGTGAACTCGCGACCGCGAGCAGATGACCTCGCCTCGCGAGTTAGCCTATTTCAGACTGCCTAAGTTGATTTCTCATGTTGTTTTAAGTTGTTTATGATTTGTATTGAGTTTGATATAAACATGTGATTTGCTGGTATGTGAATTATCTTTCCAGTACTTTTGATATGAAATGCAGTTCTCTTTTGATTGATGGTACATGAGTTAAATGATGAAGTTGTCTAAGAAGTCAAGTTGTAAGAAGTTGTTTAAGAAGTTTAAGTTGTAGGTTGTGAGTCCATTTCATACTCATTATGATGAGGGCTTATGCCTTGGAAGTATTTACTCTACTACGTTGAGGGCTCATGCCCTGTGAGCTTTGCTCTTTATGTTGAGGGCTTATGCCCTGTGAGTGTATTTATGCTCTTATGATGAAGGCTTATGCCCTCGATGGTACCACATGCATATAAGTTGTTAAGATGATTAAGAAGTTGAAGTTGCATAGTCGTGTCGAGTAGTCAAGTTATGACTTGTTAAGTTGCTGTGATGTTTCCTAAGAGTTTCGAAGTTGTTAAGTAATGGGATAAAACTGCAAGTGCACAGTCTTATCGGAGTAGTAATAAAGAGAGTATCGTTCCGACAAGGAGTTATGAATTCAATTAACTTTTAATAATGATTAGAAGATAATAGAAATAATAAAGTTTGGGTTTTTAATTAAAAGAAAATAACAATAATAATAAAAGAAGAGCCTTGGGATTATTGGTTTGTCATAATAACAAACCCTCTACAAACCGAAGCTTTATCCTTAAAACCTTATGATAGACTTAGTTTCGTATGACCGGTTTCCCTTTAGCCCCTTACTTTTCCTCTCAGTCCAGTAAGAGTTTACTCCTTAGCAATCAATCCTATTACACTCGCTGAATTGATTACTAGGAGATGCATTAAGGCTGTGAAACTACTTCGTCCCAAGATTGCAAAGACTATTTCACTGCCTTTGCAATCTCTGTCTAATATTCACTTGTTCCAACATCTCATCGCAGCTTTCACATGTAGATTTGACGTTTGGGATAATGGATTAATAATTATCATAACCTCAGCTATCGCCTGTTGGTAGTTGATAATGATTAATCCATGTTTAATCGGTGAATTTAGATTAGAAACTAGGTTATATAGGAGTTTAATTTAAGGAGAAGGCTTGGTTTGCTTTGGATTATGTCATTAGACTATCCAACAATCCCAAGACAAAGGAGTCTACTCACTCATGATCATAGTAGACAAAGGGAAGAAGAAGAAAGAAGACATAAGTAAAATAAAGAGAAAATAGAAATTATTATTAGAAACAATTGTCACTATTGTATTCCAAGAATAAGATGAATATTTGTGATGGAAGGCTCCTTTATTTATAGCTTACAATTGACTTAAAATCTAAGCAACTATAATACTAGAGTGTCCCACAAGAAACTGTGGGCCTAAACCTAAACAGAGTAGCTTGCACAGGAAGCAGAAGCAGCAAAAGTGAATTCTGGGAGGTGGCACGGCCGTGCCAGTGTTCTGACTTCGGGGGAGACTTATTTTGGCTCCGAATCTTCGTATTCTTGCTCCGAATCAGCTCCAAACCCCTTTCTTCTGCTCCAAGGCTCTTTCCATCCAATATTCGTCCCTGAAATATAATAGATTGCATTCTAAAGTAAAATAGTTCTAAGAAAGGAAATAGCAATAATATAAAACAAACTTAAATCTAAATATAACGGGACAAAATATTATATAAAATAAACTAAGATCTAAATAAAACTGAATATTATATAAATAAACCTAAATCTAAATAAAACAGGATTAAATATTATATAAATAAAACTAAGCACTAAATTATCTAAATGGCTTAAAAAGGAAATAATAATAAACTTAAATTAAAACAAATAATATTAAATACTACATTAAATATACTACTTTATTGACTCATCAAACTCCCCCACACTTGGATCTTTGCTTGTCCTCAAGCAAAAGGCATAGACATTGTAGCCCCTTCCCCAATCTAGATTCAATGTTGCCCCTTAAAACATCATCTTCACGTAGGAAGTCGGAGGGCCTACGCCCTTCCCAAATCTAGATTCGATGATGCTTTTATTTGACTTAAGATAACATCACCTTCACGTAGGAAGTCGGAGGGCCCACCTCCTTCCCCAATCTAGATTCAGTGATGCAAACTTTAGTTTTATTTTTGGCTTTTTAAACTTCCCCACACTAGCTTATACTACTTTTACTCTTAAAATTTTTGAGGGTTAACTTACCTTTAAAACTAGAACGTGTTCCTCGTGGTATACAAAAGACCATTATAAAAAGTATGGATAATAAGCCACTTCTTTAAACCATGATGGGGGCAAAGCCTAAGCGTTTCTTTGAAACGCTCCCACGCATCGTAAAGAGATTCTCCATCTCTTTGAGTGAATTGTGTGATTTGATTCCTTAATTGAATAGTTTTACTATGGGGAAAGAATCGGGAAAGGAATGTCTGCCTCATTTGGTCCCATGAAGTGATAGAACCAATTTCCAATGAATGAAACCAAGCACTAGCTCTATCCCTTAAGGAAAAAGGAAAGAGGTGCAGCCTTACGGCCTCTTGGTTTGGTGTCAAGGTTCCACTGAGTCTGAAAAAAGTTGAAACATGAAGATTCGGATCCTCAGTGGGTGATCCGAAAAAAGTAAATAAGTGCAGGCTTTATTTCAAAATTATTACCCTCAACCGTTGGGTATACAATAATAGCATGTGGCTCTTCCATAGAAGGGCTTGCATACTCTTTAAGAGTGCGTTCCTCAGCCATATCGGTATTATTTTGTGTTCCCAAGAAGTTAACGGTAAAAAGAAAGAAATAGAAAAGATAAAAAAGAAAGAAAGAGAGAAGAAGAAGAAAAAAGAAAAAGAATATTTTATTTTTTAATTATATGTTTATATATATATATATATATAAATTTTTTTTCTAACCACTATTAAAAAAAAATTAATCAAATTGCAATAACTCCCCGGCAGCGGCGCCAAAAACTTGATGAGTAAAACCGCAAGTGCATGATTCTACCGATGTAGCAATAAAAGATATCGTTCCGACAGGAAGTTATCAATTCAATTAACTTTCAACAATGATTAGAAGATAATAAAAATAATAAAGTTTGGATTATTGGTTAAAAATAAGAAAAATAAAAGAGCCTTGAGATTATTGGTGCATCCTAATGACAAGTCCTTCACAAACAAACCCTAAACCGTTAATTTTATTTTGGTCCCACTTTCTAAAGACAAGTTTCTCTTTAGCCTATCACATCTCCTTTCGGTCTCAGCGGGTGTGTTCCTCTAACAATCAAGCTTATTCTCATGGTTGATTGTTATTGGAATCCTTGAAGCTCGAAACTTTATGTGTCTCAAGGTTTGCTAGACTATTATCATGTTTCGCAATCTTTGTCTAATTTCACTTGTTCCAATATCAAAACTTCATCTTTCTATCCTTCACTTTGATATTTGAGATGAATCAATAACAACTATTAAACTTCATCTTTCGATCCTTCGCTTAATACTTGTTATTGATTATAAGAACGGTGAAATTAGATTAGAAAGTGAGGTTATATAAAAGTAGGGTTTATGGTTTGGTTTGATTAGGATTATGTCATTAAGACTTATCCAACAATCCTAAGACAAGAAGAGTCCACTCACTAACGTTCATTGTAGACATAGAGAAGAAGAAGAAGAAGAAGAAGAATAACATAAAATAAAGGTGAACTTTTATTCAAAGAAACAATTGTCACTTATTATTTCAGAGAACAAAAGATGATTTGTTATGATAGCTAGCTACTCTATTTATAGTTTACAATGATTTAAGCCCGAAGAAATACATCACTAGAATGTTCCATAAGAAACCATGAGCTTTTAGGTCAGAAATAAACTAATAGGTAACTTGTACAAGAAGCAAAAAACAGCAAAAGAGAATCCTGGGATGTGGCACGGCCGTGTGAGATATGGCACAGGCCGTGCCAAGCTTCTGACTTTGGGGGATTATATTTTTGTGCTGAATCTTGTATTTTTCCCGCCCGAATCAGCTTTGAATCCTCTTTCTTTTGCTCCAAGACTGAATCTTTAGACATTTGTTCCTGAAATATAATAATATGCAATTGAAGTAAAATGGCTCTAAAAGGAAATAATATTTAGATAAAATAAACATAAATCTAAATAAAACGAAACCAAATATTATATTAAAATAACTAATTATTGACTCATCAACGGTACCGGTTATGCGAAAGCTAACAGGACCTTTAAATTAAAATTTCTACTAAAAATAACTTTTCAAGCGTAAATTGATCATTTTTTCAAACAATGTTTTGAAGTTGTAAGGTGTACGCATGAAAGTGGTCGAATAGATTACAAATTCAAAATTCGGTATCGTACATGCGAAAGCTGGCGACCCCTTTAATTTAATCCTTTTAACGTTTGAAAATATTTTCCTATTATAACAATAAAATATAATTTAGCCAACATCAACAATCGACGTGAATTATATTACATGCTCTTGTCATTAAAAGTAATCAAATTAAAGTTATTTTCCCAAATTTTCAACTAAACTAATTAACATTGCCTTAGATAAACAACATGACAATAGATAACGGTACTTGACATTGGTCTCTCTGGGATTCGACATCTTTTATACTAAAACCGATATTTCCAAGCACTTGCAGACCTATCAAGTTTTTGGCGCTGCTGCCGGGGACCAATTTAGGCAATATCGTAATTCCGTTGTCACACCGTTTAGACTAAGGCATTTTATTCGTTTTTTTTTCAAAAAAAAATTGCATGCGAAGAACCAAAAGTGCTGACAATCTTATTAGACCCACAGACGAAATGGAGCGTTACTTCCGAGTAAGACGCCAATTACAGCTTGAAACACCATTAGACGCTAACGAGAATCGGCCCCTTAAGGAATTCGATGTGCCTTCTAATGAGGAGCCTCATACAAGCATTGTTCGTCCAGCTATTTCAGCGAACAATTTTGAACTCAAACCTTCTCTGCTGCAAATCGTACAGTAGAACCAATTCTCCGGAAACCCGACGGAGGATCTGAACTTGCAGCTTTCTGTCTTCGTGCAGTTCGCTGATACGCTTAAGTGCAGTTCGCTGATACACGTTTTTGAGAAAAATGATGACGTAACATCTTGAACTCTTTGATTAATTGATTTATTTGGATTAAATATTGCTTTGTGATCCATGAAGAAGAGTGGTGAGCTAAAAACATCACTAAGTAATCTAACTCTAGTACTCTAAAAAATAGCACTGATGCTCATCTACGGATAAGATGAGATGGAGTTAGAACTCTAAAGCTGCTAACCCTAGCTGGAACTTGACCTCTCCAATTCACTAACAAATATTTGGACCCTTGGCACCAACACATGGTTGTTTTTTATAGTACAATGTTAACCAATACAAGTTGTACCCTTTGCTCATTTCCCTATAAGTTGTCCGAATCTTATCCAACCTACCTCAAGCATATTCTTCTATTATTCCTCGTACTCCAATCATTGGTGCCTGCTCATAATTATTACTTTTTAAGCAATGGCTAGAAGTGGTCATATGGGTTCGTACTAGTGGTATGACCTGACTAGCAATCCAGGGAGCTACATCTTTCCAAATCTTTAGCACAACAATCCTAAATCATGTTGTTGCTTCCCATGTCATCAGAATCATTCCTCATAATGTATCATCAAGCATCCACAACAAGAATTACTAGTTCAAAATGATTAATTATTCAGAAAAACAACTTAAAACTATAAAAATCCTAAATAGGCACTGATTAGAAGCATTAGACAATGCAATCACTAAATTTCTTGTTCATTATGGGGGATAAATGCAACATTATAACCAACTATTTTGTCGGTTATCATTAACCCACTCCCATTAACCCAAGCATCTATAACAACTATATTCATCCCTTCCTCATCCAACCATGCATTCTTAAATCAGAATGGTTTATGAGTTCAGTTATAATAAGTGCAAATTGATCAACGAGTGATTGGTATACCTTTCACCAGGTTAGATAACTGTTAGTTTGGAAATATGTCAAGCCATGAATGTGTAGCCGCTTCTCTATTCAATCATACATCCACCTTGTCCATCTCCTCCCTCCTTCTTGCCCAAGTAAATTGGTATCCTATAAGCGAAATATTGACATAACCACTTTCATGCACTGCCTCCCTAAAGCCTCCTATTCACCATGGTGAATTTTTCCGTCTTACTTTTATTATATTCATTTCAAAAAATGCCATTGAAATCTTCCATGATACACCATGGAAGTGAATTAATTTGTGTTTAAGTGCGAAGTAAGTTCCAAGAATCTCGTCGCCTTTCAACATTTGGGTAACCATAAAAACCAGTAAGTTGTCACACTGGAAAATGTTGATTCCTAACTTCCGAGTTGATAAATAATTTATGAGTTGACCTTCAAAAGGTAACCTAAAAAAATACTTTAGCCCGTTGCTCCTCGCAATCCTATCAACCACAAAAGAACCGCTATACTCTATTTGATGTATTTGTGTCCATCATTAACCCGAATATTAACATGTTTTTGTTGAAAATCCATTGACCCCCATTCAACACCTTGACATCTAAGTAATGAAAAAATTGGAGCATGAAAATCCCAGCCTCCACTGCTGTTATTCCAACCTTTCTTACCAGATTCCATATCTCCATATCTTTTCCTTCATCATATGTACACAAATTGCCCTATTTTTAAGTAATCTCCCAAAGAGACACACCATCAAATTTGACGCTTGTACTCCTTGATTCACATTTTTTTACTTGTATCACTGCTTCATCCTTAGATTGAGGCATTCAAAATACTCAATGAAAACTAGGTTAAACGGTTAGGTTTTTGTGGGAAAATTTCAGTAATCACATGCAAGGTTTGATTCAAGAAATAGTTTTCAAAGGTTGTTTTTTATATTTTATGTAGAAAAGACATTCTCACATAGGAGAGGAAAGAGATTTTCACTTTGGAGAGAAAAAAGGTTGAACTTGTTATTAATTGTTTTCTAAGAAACATTATTCAAAATTATTATTATACATTTAATTCTTTGAAGTTATGAGTTTTGATTTTCTGTAAATATATGTTTTATATACTTGTTTACACTGATTTTTGGTAAACAACCGCTGGTTTAAAAATATTTACTTGCAAGATCAACCAGTAAATCTTAAGGACATATTGTGTTTATTATTTCCAGAAATTTAATGCTGTTCTTGAAGAAATTATTAAAAGACAGTAAGAGCAATCAAATTCAACACAGTTTGGACTGTATCGAAATCGATGTGAATAAAAGTAAATGAATTGCTCAAAAGAAACAAGTAAATTGCAAAGACATTTAAGAAAACAAACTTAAATTGCATTGATTGAATGTAAATTGGTACACATGTTCATACATTGCAACTTGTGACTCGTTTCCCTCTTCCATGCGGATAATTTGAGTGTAAGTTTTTTGTATGATTGAATTGTGACCCTTTTTCCTTAAGGGAAAACTACTAATTATACAAATAGAAATAACTACATACATTTGAATTCAAAACTATAACTGCAATAAACTACTAATACTTATCCATTCGATTATAATTTCGAATGTATCTTGACCTTATCCGAAAAAACTGCGCTTCGAGAGTTTTCCTTCTGTCGAACCAAGACACGTGCTTTCAAGCATCCCTAACAAGTCCAACTTCGATAAAATTAAAAGAACAATTCTTTCGATTACAAAGTCAACTTATTTAACTGCATTAATGATAGCCATTAAAAATATTGGCTAACAAATTGCCCCCCAGAAATGTCATTTTGGATCTATCTTTCGATAGGGAGAAGAGGATGTTTTTGACGCCTAGTTTTAATCGAAATGAAAATCCATGACGTCATGGTCTAGAGAAGCAGTTCAAAGAAACCTTTATGGTGTCCCCACCATGGCTAGTGGGCCACGTTCTCAGTCATTTGGGAACTATCAATTTGATTATTTAAAAGAATAAACTGTCAACATAAGATGTTGACACTTGTCTAGATCAAAAAGGTTATAAAAAAGGCACTTTACCTTTACCTTTCCACTTTCTACTTTCAAACAAACTTTCACTATTCCTTATTCTTCTTCGCAAATCGCTTTCACCGGAAAATCCCTACAAATTTCAAACTCTTTTAGAAAAAGTTCATCATTTGCTTCGCTATTTACACCAAAAAAAACTTTAATCATGACGCATGCAAAAGGGTCATCTTCCGAAACTTCAAAGTCTGATGAACCCATTAATTTCTCCAAAGAAATTCCAAACGACAATCCTCAGTTCATACCAGAACCAGACATTAAGGAAGCTGAAGATAAAATTTGGAAATCCCAGGTAATCATCTCATGCCCTAATTCACCGCATGCATTTTTAGGACCTCTCCCAGATGACAAAGGAGACCTAGAAAAACATAGTGATGTTTTTCCTAGTTTTGAACAACAATCCCCTCTGATTTTTACCAAAGGTCCTTATGACCTAAGTTTCTTAAAATCCAAATTTAGGACAGAGCCTAAAATTGAGAATAATGAGAAGTACCTTTGTTGGTTAGATAAGATGGAGAAGAAGAAGAGCCAATTCTGGAAAGAGATGGGAATTTTCGATCTCATTCAGCTGTCCAGACAAGGGCCAAAATATCATAGTGAAATGATAATTTTTGCCTTACATTTTTGGAACCCTTCGACCAATAGCCTTCATTTAAAATGTGGCATGCTCACACCTACTTTGCTAGATGTCGCTGGTCTTACTGGTCTAAAACCTATTGGCCAAATTTTCGATCCAGACAACCATGTCTTAGAGCTTTCTTTTGATTTTGCTAGACCTGCATATGGCAATTTCATACTAGACCATCACGTTACCTCAAGTGTTGAAGTGTCTGATGTAGAGCATATTTCCTTCCTAATATATTGGCTATCCATGTATATTTTTTGCTCAAGATCCATACAACTTCCTAAAAAATTCACCACTCTTGCCATACAATTACACGAAGGAAGAGACATTTGCCTTGGCAAACTAATCTTAGGATCTTTGTATGAGAATCCGAGTCAGGCAGTGACAAGCATCAAAGAATTCCAACCTGGTGGTAGTTTGATCATACTTGGTCCTATTTGGTTGTTTCAATTGTGGCTCTTGGCCACTTTTAGAACAAAACTAGCAGTCAACCTTCCTCCCAACCTTTCAAAGGAATATGAAGCAAGATCCATCGAAGGGGTGGGTTTCGCCATGCTTCAATATGGTAATAGGATTTCACAAGATTTATTCTCTCTTGCCTACAACACTCTTCTAAACTGTGATGTGTTCACCCCTTCTATGGCCCTTTTACAACTAGGACTCGAGGGCCAGCTTGGTTTATAAAAGATTTTCCAACCAACTCAATCGAAGATGAGGCAGAGATAAATGATGTATGGGAAGCCTATTTAACTCCTACATTTTTATCTAGCAAGATAACAGCTGACATCCTTTATGGAGTGTATGTTTATCAACCAAACCATATTGCTAGACAATTTGGTCTAATTCAGCCTAAGCCTAGTTCTTTGTACAAATGTGTGGATGACTTGAGGCAGCCCTTGATAGAACATGTATGGAGATCAATTTTACACCGAGCTCAAGAACAACATCTCATGTTTAAGCCTGCCTCTTTTGTCTCATCCTTTAAATGTACTGAAGTATTTTATCGATGGTGGCGAAGCTATTTTAGGCACCAATCCAATCGAGTAGATCTTGACAATTTTCTTCCTCAACTGATACTTGCTTTTCATACTGTGAAGAAAAAATTGAAGAAGACCAAAGGTACGCATATTCGAGAAATTTAAGCTTTTCAAACATTCTTTGAAACAACATATGACCCCTTACATCTACAACGGACAGTTTACTATGCTGCTAAAACTTTACAAGATAAAATCTCGACAGTGAAATTTCCACCTTTTACCCCTAGTAAACACCTTTTTGTATTACATTTCAAAATGAAATTCCCAGCTTTGCCAACCAGCAAATTAGCTTTGGCATTTAGGCCACCATACCCAAAATGGCTACCCTGTGATTCATTGCTAGGCATGAGGCAAAAACTAATAACCAAAGAGAAGGACAAGGTGACTTGGACCAAATACTATTTATATAACTTTATGGGCTTCCTTCATCTAGATTTTCCCTGTATCAAAATCCTTTCTCCATTAGGCCTACGTATGAAAAAGAATTCTTCGATTGACAGAACCAACAAACAAACATTTATAAAATTACTACTTATCTGTTTATCCATTTGTTTGCAGCTCTTCCTCTAAAGTCAGGGGATGGAGGACAGGATGAGGATGAAAGCACCCAAGGACCCTCGAATTCCAAGTCTGAGAAGTCATCTAAAAGAAAGAAATCCTCCAAGTCAGAGAAGAAGAAAGTCCAACACTCTTCTGATACATCCCCCAAAGAAACAGGAGACCCTGCAACTGAAAAAGATGTGAGTCCCTTTTTTTGATTAATATTTGAATATCTCAGAATGGGATACATTCTTAATATCGAATTCGATTTGCAGCCTGAAGTCCTTCCTGAAGCCATCGAAGTTACTACTGCTTCTGAGGTACCAAAAGCCAAAGAAAATCAAAGGAAAAGGAAGCAAGAGGCCCAAGAAATAGTCGTCGAAGCCACCGCTGCTGATGAATCTCCAACCAAATCAAGCTCTAAAAGGAAAAGGCACAATCATAAAGATTCGAATCCTAATAGTGCCCATTCTTGCGTTGGTGACAATGGCTGAAAGGTAATAATCTGATTCATTTAAACCAAGTTTTATTCCCTTGGCTTCGAGATTTTCTTTAACACATCCTTTCTATGCAGGGTATAGAACATAATCAGGCTGATAAATCTCAGCATGCACAACTTTTATCTACTAACCAAGCAACGACTTTGCCAATTGCTGAAGAAGACGAGGGCGTCGAGACTAGCACTCCTCCGTCTCATTTGGAAGTCACCTCTCCTAACCAGCTTAAAGCAGCACCCGGTGAAAATGTGGACAGGGAGGTATCGGTTAGAGATAGTGATCTAGATCTCGATGGTCGAGCAGACCAATACGTCCTTCTCCAAGAGAAGATAATGCTGGATTGGACCAACCACCTACTCATGGTGTCCAACCATCGACAGAGGTTGTGCCAACAACAAGCCTTCAACCAACCAACCCTATCATCAACCAAGAAGACCTCGATCAGCTTGAGAAGGTTAATCCTCTGGACGCTTTTGACTTTTTAGCACAAGATGTTCTTTTTTCTAGGAGCATTAGAAAATCTTCCAATGTTTCTGTTGATGATCCATCAGAAACTTCATAGGAAAACCTTCTGGCAGAGTTTCGAAGTAAAGTCTTGAAAGCCAACCTATTTGAGGCCATAGAACAAGATGAGAACGTCATTGTCGAGGTTAAAGAGTTGCTTGGCAAACTAGGCAATCTTCTTTCTGGCTCGAAATTCCAAGAACTTTCTTGAGTGTTGGAACCACTTATGGAGAATATTGGTCAAGGATTTCAATAGAAGAAAACTGATCAGGCCAAACTTGAAGAGCAAACTTTGCGTTGTGACCAACTTTTAGACGAAGTTGCTACCTTCAAGGCAAAGCTCGAGGCTTTTCGACAAGAGACTTCAACCATTCAGCAAAGGGTGGCAGAGATTGATTCTACCATTGCTAAGTACAAGGCAGAGATTGAAAATCAAGAGACTCAAAAAGTCAGCCTCTTGGCCAAGGGAGATCTCATGAAGCAAGAGGCTTAGATTGCTATACAAAAAGCCAAGGAATCGAAGTTGGTTCAACAAGAGATAGCCACACTCACTGACAATGGCAAAGCTCTCGATGAAAAGCTTAGTGATTTCAAAAATCAACTTGAAAAGCTTACTTCTGAATTTGTAATTTGAACAAACTCTTCATGAGTTTTAACTTTAAGTATTTTGCTCCTTTTAATCTTGTAACTTCATAACGGTACAAAAAAAAAACCGTTTTTAATGATATTTTGGTTTCCCTTTAAATATCTTTATTTATCAATTTATTTTTAAATCACAAAACTAATACTTGGAACAAGTTTCAATAAAAGCAATGATGAGAAACTAAAAAGTTTCTTTTGTTTAACCACACAAGTTAAACTGTCTAACCACACAAGTTAAACTTGCCTAGGAAACCGTAAAACTTCCAATTTTAATGATAACACTTGAAGAAAAATTAAATATAAATGATATTTTACAACTTCCCTCTTTTTCCAAGGTGCATCTGAAAACATCAATTTGCCACGTGTGTACATCTCTGTATGGCGAAAACTGAAGAGGTGCAACCTCTATCAACTTCTCCAACCCATTATAAATACTTCAACTTCTTTTGCAAGTTCTATCATCTCCTCTTATTTTCTTCAACCCTTCGTTCAGAAAAGAAAAACTTCAAAAAACAAAACATCCTTTTCTTTTTGAACAATGGATTCTCTGAGTGATGATTTAATCATTAACATTGCCGCAAGAGTTGTTGCTCATAGCATGTATGACCTTTTTTACTTCTAACGAACCAACAAAAGGCATACAACACTTTGTAGAGATCCTTTTGTTTCCAAATCTGTTTATAGTAATTGCATTCCTCTGCTTACTGACCTAGACCTCACTCATGAAAAATTTGCTTCCATGAACCGTTTATGGGATCATGGTAACCCCATGTTTTGTATACTCCGGTGTTCTCAGCAGATGTTGCATGCAACTCCAAACTTCGACACCATAAGGCGTTTGTTGAAGAATATTGAGGCTGCCCCCTTGAATAGCGCTAAGTATTTTCACCTTCTGATAAGGGCCACCGTTGTCGAATTCTTATACAATATCTACCATGTTTATGCCAACCACTTCAGCATACATGGAGTCAGATTTCTTCAAATGATCAACATCAACTTGCATTGGTTGTTTGGTTTTCTCCCCAAATTTCAGTCTTCCTTCATCGAGAGCTTTCTGCACAAAATCCCTGAAACGAGTGCATCGAGATAAGTTATGGCCTAAAAACCCATGGAATTTACAAAATCCTCAATTCTTCCTTTGTTCTAAAGGAGGCAGTTTCATATTTTTTGGCACCAAAATTATGCCATCTGTGACTAAATGATCGAAAATCTCTTCACACTTAGAAACATCAAAAGTATATGTTTTGGGAGGATATTTGTCGTTTTTAGGTTCTTCGGGATTTTTTCCATTCGATGGCCTTAGTAATTTGCATGCATAAGGTGGCCCATCTTTTAATTCTGCTAGATTAATTTCATTATCTTCGATAGTATCGGGTCCCCAATCGAATTCTGGGTCACTGTCTCCTGCGTCTATATAGGCAACTTTCTCCCTTTTGGGGAACCTATTTGTTCGGGCTTTTTCAGCCTTAAGCCTTTCGACTTGTCGGACTCTGTCTGCCAACTGTAACACCCCTTTTTCCCGACTTAAAAATTTCATTAAAATAAAGACATATATCAGAGTAACATCACAAAGGAGTGTCACATTTCACAACAACAAAATATTTAAACTAAATAATCATCAGTTTAATCCTTCGCATAAATAAACAATGTAGCAGCGGAATCATAATTAAATTCCTTCAAAAAGGTCTTGGCAATAAGCCTCATAAACGTCTCATAAATTCATCAAAATACTAGGAATCATTAAATAGTTCAAACATGATACATAAAGGAATAGACTCTAATAAAGACCCCATCCCGTTACGTATCAGAGCAGTCCTACATCACACAAGGCTCCTCACATCTGCGCACCCAAGACTGGATACCTGCACTTGCCCACAGGGCGGCAATTCCAGCAGAAGGGGTGAGATTCACAACAGAAATATTAATACATAAATCAAATATTTATGAGCAACACCATAACTTATCACATACTTCACATATTAACATACAAGGTTAACATCATCATAAACATCTTAAACCAACACATCAACGTCTCAAAACATTCGTCTCATAAGTGTCATCAAATTGACTCAACTAATGCAACTCTTAACATCTTGACATCATGCATGTGGTACCATATATATATAAGCATTAATATGCTTCACCGTCGCTTTGAGCAAAAGCTCCACCGTCGCTTTGAGCATAAAGCTCCACCGTCTCATAATTATGCAAATGCATGGACTCGACTCTTAATAACTTAAACAAGTTGACACAACTTCTCAAACGTCATTAATAAATTAGACTGACACATGCAGCTGTGAATAATACATGGCAGAAGCTCATCTCATTAATCATACACATCACAATACATAGACATCATCATAGTCACATAACATCATGTTACAAGTCATTTAAAATATAAATAATTCATCACTTGGCATCAACACAAGGGTGCATCTTTAATCCTTCTTATAGACTCCATCTCAGGCTATGGAACATCTCTAACACTACCCAAAGGTATTCTCTCAAGGTCCTATGCGAAACAGATCGCAAAACAGAACATCAGCCCAGAACCACACTAACTCGCCACGGCGAGGGATCTGCTCGCCACAGGCGAGTGCTCACAAGGGTTACTCGCCTAAGGCGAGTTGGGAGCGAACTGGAGGCGAGAAATCCTGGGTGCTCTCGGCCTTTTTGACATTTTTCACCAAAAATCCTCATTTTTAAGCTCTCTAAATCCAATTTGACCAAACCAACTTCACAGGTCATCTCTATAAATATAAGGGCACTCAAAACCATCTAAAGTTTGGCAAAAGTCCTAAGTTTTAGGGACAAGCTCGCCACGGCGAGCTATGCTGCTCGCCTCGCGAGCGATAGGGCTGTACTCGCCACGGCAAGTAGTCACTCGCCACAGGCGAGCGATCTCAGAACCACTACGGGTTCACTCCAATTCTCACCAAAACATCTCAAATTTCTCAAGTTAGGCTTCTAATTCATCAGCAATGTTGTTATAGGGATTAATCTAGGTTATGTAACACGTTTCTACATAAATGCAACACAATCTCACACCCAATTCATTAAATTCATCAAACCCTAACTTATGAAACTCATCCCAATTTCTTCCCAATTCCTAATCCAATCATAAACAGATGAAATACTATTAATATAACTGAAGTTAGGCTCACCCTTACCTGGAAAAAGTGCAGAAAATCTCAGCCTAGCTTCTTCCTCTCTTCAACCGTTCCTCTTTTCTAATTCCAAAGTCTGATAACGCGTGTCTGTTTATTTCCTTGACCTAATTTCCTTTTATACTCCCTCTCAACTTCTCTTATTCTATTTCAACCCTCACAACTCTTCCTATTTATTAAATTAGCCCCACTTCTCAAAATAATATATTTTCATAATAAATCTCTATTTATTTACCAAATAAATATTCATATAAA
This sequence comes from Medicago lupulina, assembly GCA_958299785.1. Lineage (NCBI taxonomy): Eukaryota > Viridiplantae > Streptophyta > Magnoliopsida > Fabales > Fabaceae > Medicago > Medicago lupulina. The sequence continues at coordinate 29,784,607 of OY283143.1, forward strand.
CATCACTTATATTATTTTATTAAACAATAAAATAATATTGCATCACACATCACAATCACGTCACATAATCATCAAAAAGCATATAATATATAACTATATACTATATCACCTAATAAAATAATTAAATAATTAAGGAGGGCGTTACAACTCTCCCTCTCTTAAAGGATTTTCGTCCTCGAAAAATTTACCTCGCTCAAACAACTCTGGATAGGATTCCAGCATCTTACTTTCTAGCTCCCAAGTCAAACTTTCACCCGTCGCTCCATCCCAAACAACTCTAACGAGAGGTATCTCCTTGCCCCTCAACGTCTTTGTCTTTCTGTCATCGATCCTCACTGGTAAGGTCTCAACCGTAAGGTTGTCCCTAACTTGCACATCATCACTTTGGATCACATGAGACGGATCCGGAACATACTTCCTCAGCTGGGATACATGGAAAACATCATGCAAATTCGATAAGTGTGGTGGTAATCCAACACGATATGCCACCGGCCCAATCCTCTCTGAAATCTGATACGGACCAATAAACCTCGGAGTCAACTTCTTCGATTTCAAAGCTCGTCCAACACCCGTCATAGGAGTCACTCTCAAGAACACATGATCTCCCTCTTGGAACTCAAGGTCCTTCCTACGCTTATCATGATAACTCTTTTGCCGACTCTGCGACGCTTTCATCTTTTCTTGGATCATTCTCACCTTCTCAGTAGTCTGTTGAACGATCTCCGGTCCTAAGACCACTCTTTCTCCCGACTCAAACCAACACAACGGAGTCCTGCATCTCCGACCATACAAGGCCTCAAAAGGTGCCATTCCAATACTCGAATGGTAACTGTTGTTGTACGTGAACTCTATCAACGGAAGATGACTATCCCAAGTCCCTCCTTGCTCAAGTACACAAACCCTCAGCAAATCTTCCAACGACTGAATCGTCCTCTCCGACTGACCATCTGTCTGCAGATGATAAGCTGAACTCAACCTCAACTGCGAACCCAAAGCCTCTTGCAAACTCCTCCAAAATCTAGAAGTAAACCTTGGATCCCTATCTGATACGATGCTCGAAGGAACACCATGCAGCTTCACTATGTCTCGAATATAGATCTCTGCCAACTGGGCTACAGGAAAGGTAATGTTAATCGGTAGGAAATGAGCCGATTTCGTCAATCTATCGACAATAACCCAAATAGCATCGTTCCCTCTAGGAGTATTGGGAAAACTCGTCACAAAATCCATGGATATACTATCCCATTTCCACTCTGGTACATCTAAAGGTACCATCATACCAGCCGGTTTCTGATGTTCAATCTTCGATTTCTGACAAACCAAGCAAGAATACACAAATTGTGCCACGTCGCGTTTCAAGCCAGACCACCAAAATAACCTCTTCAAATCATGATACATCTTCGTAGCTCCCGGGTGAATACTCAAGCTACTTCTGTGACTCTCTTCAAGAATCATCTTCTTCATTTCATCATTGTCAGGAATGCAAATTCTACCTCTGAATCTTAACACTCCATGATCGTCGACCTTAAAGTCACTATCCTCAGTCTCATTACCAGCGATCAACAAATCTACCAACTTAACATCCTCTTTTTGTGCCTCTCTGATACTTTTCAAGAAATCATTATCGATTCTCAACATTCCCAGTTTTATGCTCTGAGGTGTCCTTTCACAAACTAAGCTCAAATCTCTAAACTGTTCCAACAACTCAAATTCTTTCACCATCAAAGCAGACATATGTATAGTCTTCCTGCTCAAGGCATCTGCAACCACATTAGCCTTACCGGGATGATAATTCAAACCAAAGTCATAATCTTTCAATAACTCAAGCCACCTTCGCTGTCTCATGTTCAACTCCTTTTGATCAAACAAGTACTTCAAGCTCTTGTGATCACTAAACACCTCAAACCTCGAACCATACAAGTAATGTCTCCATATTTTCAATACAAAGACCACAACTGCCAACTCTAAGTCATGTGTCGGGTAATTCTTCTCATGAACTCTCAACTGTCTTGAAGCATAAGCTACCACCTTACCATCCTGCATAAGCACACCTCCTAAACCCAACTTAGACGCATCACAATACACCACAAAAGGTTCATCGGACTTTGGCAAAATCAAAACTGGAGCCGTCGTCAGGCGCTTCTTCAATTCATTGAAACTATTCTCACAATGTACATCCCACACAAAAGACTTACCTTTACACGTCAACTGCGTTAACGGAAGAGCCAACTTAGAAAATCCTTCTATAAACCTCCTGTAGTAACCAGCTAGTCCCAAAAAGCTTCTAATTTTCGTAACCGACTTAGGAGTCTCCCATTGCGATACCGCTTCAACTTTAGACGGGTCAACCGCAATACCTTCACCAGAAATAACATGGGCAAGAAAACTTACTTCGTTTAGCCAGAACTCACACTTAGACAATTTAGCATACAGCTTCTTTTCCTTCAACACTTGCAAAACAATCTTCAAGTGTTCAGCATGTTCTTCTTCAGTCTTGGAGTAAACCAGAATATCATCAATAAATACGACCACAAACTGATCCAAAAATCCATGGAAAATGCGATTCATGTACTCCATAAATACTCCAGGGGCGTTGGTAACTCCAAACGGCATAACCTTGTACTCATAGTGACCATAACGAGTCCTGAAAGCCGTCTTCTGCATATCTTCGTCTTTCACTTTGATCTGGTGGTAACCTGACCTCAAATCTATTTTGCTGAAAACACGTGCACCCACTAATTGATCCATCAAATCGTCAATTCTCGGAAGTGGATACCTATTCTTGATGGTTACCTTGTTCAACTGCCGATAATCAATACACAATCTCATACTACCATCTTTCTTCTTTACGAGCAAAACTGGAGCTCCCCAAGGTGAAACACTTGGTCTAACAAATTTCTTCTCGAGCAAGTCCTCTAACTGTTTCTTCAATTCAGCTAATTCGGAAGCCGACATACGGTAAGGTGCCATCGACACCGGCTTCATTCCCGGAACAAGATCGATAGAAAACTCAACTTCCCTCTCTGGAGGCACATCAGGAATTTCATCTGGGAAAACTTCAGGGAAGTCGCACACCACCTGTAGCTTATCAATCACCGCTTGATTCTCTAAAGATAAGGAAGCCATCAACGAAAACATCAACATTCCATCACGTTCCAGTTGTTTCAGTTGCTTGGTAGATAAGAACTCCGCACCACTTTCCTCCTCGGCAGAAGAGAAACGTACCGTCTTGCTAAAACAATTAATAAGCACATGGTTGTACTCTAACCAATTCATACCCAGAATCACATCCATCCCAACCAACGACAGACACACTAAATCAACCTCGAAATCTCGACCAAACATAGACCAGGGACATCTTAAACACACAAGGGAAGTAGTCACCGAACCCTTGGCTGGAGTTTCGACAACCATTTCCCCATTCATATCAGATACAACAAGATTTAACTTTGCAGCACAATCAAGAGCAATAAAACAATGCGTAGCACCGGTATCAATAATAGCAACTAAAGATTGATCAGCAATATAACAAGTACCTCTGATCAAACGATCATCACCCTCAGTCTGTGTGCCAGTCAACGCGAACACCCTTCTAGTGGTCTTAGTCTTCTTCGGTTGCTTGCACTGCGAACCAATATGTCCTTGCTCATTGCAGTTGAAACACACAACATCATCAAACTTACAGTCATTAGTAGTATGCCCTTTCTGACCACAACGATAACACCTTTTAACATCAGCCGTACACACATTACTCTTGTGGCCTTTCTCACCACAAGTAAAACAAGTAATCTCAGTGGGAACATTCTTCTTCTGAGGTCTTCTCTCATCATTCACTCTTTGCTTCCCTTTATCTCTAGGGGCATCATAAGGTTTAGGACGACTTTGCTGGCCCTTAGCTTTTCGATCATTCACTACCTTGTAGTGAGCCTTCGTATCCTCCTCATATATTCTGCAACTACTCACCAGCTCGGAAAAGTTGCGGATCTTCTGATAACTGATAGCCCTCTTGATATCCGCGCGCAAACCATTCTCAAACTTGATGCATTTTGAAAATTCAGCCGTCTCGGGGGTATAGTGCGGATAAAACTTGGCCAACTCCACAAACTTGGCTGCATACTCGGTCACCGACATATTCCCTTGCTTAAGCTCCAGGAACTCTATTTCTTTCTTCCCACGAACGTCTTCTGGAAAGTACCTATCAAGGAACTCCCTCCTGAACATAGCCCAAGTAACTTCAGCCCCGCCTTGTTTCAGAATGGGTAGAAGGCTAACCCACCAATCATCAGCCTCTTCAGCAAGCATGTGGGTACCAAAACACACTTTCTGAGCATCCTCACATTGCATGACCCGGAACACCCTCTCAATCTCCTTGAGCCATGTCTGGGCTCCATCTGGATCGTATCTCCCCTTGAAGGTGGGAGGATGGTTCCTCAAGAAGGTCTCTAGCATCCTCACTTCAGCATTAGCACCAGCATTTGCATTCGGTTGCTGTCCTACGGCCTGGGCAACAGCTTCCAAGGCAGCAGCAATTGCAGCATCGTTTCTACCAGCCATCTTAGTTCTCTGGAAAGCAAACATAAGTTAGAATGATACAACATAGTATTCTAACTTTAGACAACGTCACTCGACTCTCTAATTGGCCGGACGGACCGACTTGCTCTGATACCAATTGTAACACCCCTTTTTCCCGACTTAAAAATTTCATTAAAATAAAGACATATATCAGAGTAACATCACAAAGGAGTGTCACATTTCACAACAACAAAATATTTAAACTAAATAATCATCAGTTTAATCCTTCGCATAAATAAACAATGTAGCAGCGGAATCATAATTAAATTCCTTCAAAAAGGTCTTGGCAATAAGCCTCATAAACGTCTCATAAATTCATCAAAATACTAGGAATCATTAAATAGTTCAAACATGATACATAAAGGAATAGACTCTAATAAAGACCCCATCCCGTTACGTATCAGAGCAGTCCTACATCACACAAGGCTCCTTACATCTGCGCATCTAAGACTGGGTACCTGCACTTGCCCACAGGGCGGCAATTCCAGCAGAAGGGGTGAGATTCACAACAGAAATATTAATACATAAATCAAATATTTATGAGCAACACCATAACTTATCACATACTTCACATATTAACATACAAGGTTAACATCATCATAAACATCTTAAACCAACACATCAACGTCTCAAAACATTCGTCTCATAAGTGTCATCAAATTGACTCAACTAATGCAACTCTTAACATTTTGACATCATGCATGTGGTACCATATATATATAAGCATTAATATGCTTCACCGTCGCTTTGAGCATAAAGCTCCACCGTCTCATAATTATGCAAATGCATGGACTTGACTCTTAATAACTTAAACAAGTTGACACAACTTCTCAAACGTCATTAATAAATTAGACTGACACATGCAGCTGTGAATAATACATGGCAGAAGCTCATCTCATTAATCATACACATCACAATACATAGACATCATCATAGTCACATAACATCATGTTACAAGTCATTTAAAATATAAATAATTCATCACTTGGCATCAACACAAGGGTGCATCTTTAATCCTTCTTATAGACTCCATCTCAGGCTATGGAACATCTCTAACACTACCCAAAGGTATTCTCTCAAGGTCCTATGCGAAACAGATCGCAAAACGGAACATCAGCCCAGAACCACACTAACTCGCCACGGCGAGGGATCTGCTCGCCACAGGCGAGTGCTCACAAGGGTTACTCGCCTAAGGCGAGTTGGGAGCGAACTGGAGGCGAGAAATCCTGGGTGCTCTCGGCCTTTTTGACATTTTTCACCAAAAATCCTCATTTTTAAGCTCTCTAAATCCAATTTGACCAAACCAACTTCACAGGTCATCTCTATAAATATAAGGGCACTCAAAACCATCTAAAGTTTGGCAAAAGTCCTAAGTTTTAGGGACAAGCTCGCCACGGCGAGCTATGCTGCTCGACTCGCGAGCGATAGGGCTGTACTCGCCACGGCGAGTAGTCACTCGCCACAGGCGAGCGATCTCAGAACCACTACAGGTTCACTCCAATTCTCACCAAAACATCTCAAATTTCTCAAGTTAGGCTTCTAATTCATCAGCAATGTTGTTATAGGGATTAATCTAGGTTCTGTAACACGTTTCTACATAAATGCAACACAATCTCACACCCAATTCATTAAATTCATCAAACCCTAACTTATGAAACTCATCCCAATTCCTAATCCAATCATAAACAGATGAAATACTATTAATATAACTGAAGTTAGGCTCACCCTTACCTGGAAAAAGTGCAGAAAATCTCAGCCTAGCTTCTTCCTCTCTTCAACCGTTCCTCTTTTCTAATTCCAAAGTCTGATAACGCGTGTCTGTTTATTTCCTTAACCTAATTTCCTTTTATACTCCCTCTCAACTTCTCTTATTCTATTTCAACCCTCACAACTCTTCCTATTTATTAAATTAGCCCCACTTCTCAAAATAATATATTTTCATAATAAATCTCTATTTATTTACCAAATAAATATTCATATAAACATCACTTATATTATTTTATTAAACAATAAAATAATATTGCATCACACATCACAATCACGTCACATAATAATCAAAAAGCATATAATATATAACTATATACTATATCACCTAATAAAATAATTAAATAATTAAGGAGGGCGTTACACCAACTGCGCCATATCTCTAAGATATTGAGTATCTAACTTCTTTCGAACAAAATAGTCTAGGCCGCCAGCAACCATTTCAACCAATTCATGTTCTGGCACTGATGTGAAACATCTGGCCTTAAGAAGACAGAACCTATTTATATAGTCATCAATTGACTCATGTGTTTTACGTCAAACGCTGGCTAGTTCCTTCAAACTAATTTTAGATTGGCCCATGTAGAATTGTTCATGGAAAGCTTTTTCCAATTGATTCCAAGTGAAAATGGAATGGGGAGGCAATGTTGTAAACCAAGTAAAAGCATTTTTCGTCAAAGAACTTGGAAAATATTTCATTTTTAAATTTTCATTATTTGCCAAATCCCCGGCCTCCATAAGGTATCGAGCAATGTGTTCGACTGTTGATTCATTAGTTTCCCCAGCGAATTTAATGAACTTGGGGATTTTCGTATTTCTCGGCAAATCGGTCTCTAACACATATTCAAATAATGCCGATATGAAATTTGGCCTATGCAGTCCCATATTGAAACCATTTTGGGCTAACAAAGCCTCAACCACATTGGCTATATTATTTTGGCCCTTGTAGTTATTTCGACGGGCTTGCATGACCACTTGGTCCGCATCTTGGTGCCTGTTTACCACTATTGGTACTGCTTCTGGCTCCTCTTGAGCCGGTTGTTGTATCCTTTGTGGTTGTCCTTGATTTTCAGGCACTTGGTTAATTTGACTAACTGCAGGGTTTTCTACTGACCCAACATTTAGATTTCGAGACACAGGCGTGTTTCACGCTGCGGGAGCGCCAAATAAGTCAGCCATTCGCTCCATTTGGACGGACAGGGCTTGGTAACTTTTGTTCGTATCTCGAATTAATGGATTAATTACTGCACCCACATGTTGAGTGACTAAATTAACCATTTCGTGATTGGTTTCCTCCATTTGTTGTCTTAACGCATTCAAAGAAGCGTTAGTCAACGATTGTTGGGGTGATCCAAATGGAGTGAGTGATTGTTGGGGCGTTCCAAATGGAACGCTTACCCTAGGATTAAATAGTTGGGGCATATTTACGTTCAAACTTTCTGAAGATGTAGACGGGTTCTTATGTAGGCCTTGCATCAAGGTAGTTGGCATACCATATGGTTGTCTACGACCTGACCCAAGATTCAAAACTCCTGAGGTTGGAATGGCCTGTGAGGTTTGTGCGGCCATAGTAGTTGTTGGAATGGCCTGGGAAGTATGTGCGGCCATTGTCGATCCCACTGACTCTATCACAGGTCCCATGGTGCTAGTTGGGATTGGTTGTGTAGTACCTAGTGGTACTGGTGGGTTGGTTACTGTCCTTGACGCACTGGTGGCATTCGAGACTGTTCCGTTCAGACTGGGAGGAGGACACGTCATTTCAGGAAGTTGTTTTTACTCCTTAAGAAAATAAACAATGCAAACCAACAATCTTAAACAAAAACTTTCGAAATAAACAAAGCCCAAAAGGTCCCACTGGGCGTGCCAATTTGTTTACACTGATTTTTGGTAAACAACTGCTGGTTTATAAATATTTACTTGCAAGATCAACCAGTAAATCTTAAGGACATATTGTGTTTGTTATTTCCATAAATTTAATGTTGTTCTTGAAGAAATTATTAAAAGACAGTAAGAGCAATCAAATTCAACCCAGTTTGGACTGTATCGAAATCGATGTGAATAAAAGGAAATGAATTGCTCAAAAGAAACAAGTAAATTGCAAAGACATTTAATAAAATAAACTTAAATTGGATTGATTGAATGTAAATTGGTACACATGTTCATACATTGTAACTTATGACTCATTTCTCTCTTCCATGCGGATAATTTGAGTGTAAGTTTTTTGTATGATTGAATTGTGACCCTTTTTCCTTAGGGGAAAACTACTGATTATACAAATAGAAATAACTACCTAGATTTGAATTCAAAACTATAACTGCAATAAACTACTAATACTTATCCATTTAATTTGAATTTCGAATGTATCTTGACCTTATCCGAAAAAACTGCCCTTCGAGAGGTTTCCTTCTGTCAAACCGAGACACGTGCTTTCAAACGTCCCCAACAAGTCCAACTTCAATAAAAATAAAAGAACAATTCTTTCGATTACAAAGTCAGCTTATTTGACTGCATTAATGATAGCCATTAAAATATTTGCTAACAATACTAAACTGAAATAATACATCCTCTTAAAAAATAATTAATTAAAAAGTTTTATTAATCTTACTTTATAATTGACAAATATTCATAAAATATAAAACCCAAGTTTAATTTTTGTGTGTTTGAGTTCTTTGATTTTTAGGGGAAGAGCCCTTGTAATCTGAAATTCAGTTAAGATGTAAGTAAATCTTAATGAAAATTGTTCTACCTAAGAATTGCACTTGGAGGTTTTCTGTATAATTTTTTTATTACATGTAGCTCATTAACAATTTGACCCAAGATTACTTTAGAGATTTGCTTTTAAATTATTTTTATTACGTATTTGGTTGTTAACCTTAGAGTGTGTTTTTGATTGAAGGTTTATGAGGGGAGTGGACAAGATGACTTAATTTTCTTTTTTAAATTACGGACACTGATAAATAATTTTTTTAATTAAATCATGTGTGATTGTCGTATTATATGATCATTTATAATGTTGTTGTTTAAATGTTTTTAAAATATTTTATAGTATTTGTTATTTAAAAAAGAAATGTAAGTTCTCCGCCCTCTTCTCCTTGTAAATCCTCCATTTAAACACACTCTTAAAATTTTTCAAGGTAATTTATATTTTAAATTGGTTTTTTAAAATCAATATATAATCATAAGTATTATATTAATGTTTTTAAGGGGAAGTATTGAATTAAATGAATAGTATATTAAGCTGGTCAAATATATTCAAATACTTTGAATTTGTATTAACTGAATTAGACAAAAAAATTAAATATTCAATGAATGTTATATTAAATTGGTCAAAAGAAAGTCAGATACTTAATATACATATATTTGTTTGACCAAAATATACATCTATATACATGTATGACACCTATTATATGACCTTGGATTCAGAAAATAAAAATTTATCTTCTAAAGGCTCAATTTCCGTATTTTCTCTCATTATGGAGGTCAAAAACTCAAATTTGACACATGAAATCGATGATTCCACATATGATAGAAATGCTGAAGTGAAAGCTTTTGATGATTCAAAACTTGGTGTTAGAGGTCTTATGGAGCGTGGGGTGACAAAGATCCCACACATGTTTTATTCTGGAGAAGTGAACATCATTGAAAACTCAATCAATAACTCAATGTTTAGTGTTCCCATCATAGACCTCAAAGACATCCACATTGATCCTTCTCGTCGTGTTGAAGTAATTAACCAAATTCGAACCGCATGCAAGGAGTGGGGATTTTTTCAAGTGATTAATCATGGAATTTCCATTAATGTATTGGATGAAACAATTAATGGAATTCGTAGGTTTCATGAACAAGATCCCGAAGTAAGAAAACAATTTTACAACCGTGATATGGAAAAGAAAATTGTTTATTTATCTACTATTAGCTTGTATCGAGACAAGTTTGCTAACTGGAGAGATAGTGTTGGATGTTTCATGGCTCCCAATCCGCCCAAATATGAGGAACTTCCTGAAGTATTTAGGTAATTAATAAATTTTAAATCATTTATATATTTTTTTTAATGTTAGTATTGATAGTGATTGTAAGTATTATTTTGAAAGTGAGGATCTAGTGCTCAAATTTCTTATCATTTTATTCATTAACTCCTTTTCCCCAGCCATCGTAATTTATAATTACTATTCTGTTGGGGATATTATTATTATTTTAAAAAAATTAACGAAGAGGAAATTATTATCATTAATTAAAGAGAAAATAATTGTCATTTCACAATGTCAAACTTTTATAATTGAAAATGGGGTGTCATTGGATATTCAACACTGAAAGTTATTTTATTAGCACATTCCTCAAATATTATTATGTTGCAAGATTTTTTTTAACGCACCAAAGTTTTAGATAATTTATTTTGGTGCAAGATTTGATAAGGGTTTTACTCTAATTTGTGATAATTTGAATATTTGATAAGGGTTTTACTATTGTATAAGTGCCTTTAATTTTGAAATATGGTTGGTTCAAATTATTTTATTAATTGTTTGTGTACTTGTAGAGACATTATTATTGAATATTCCAAGAAAATAAAGGCATTAGGCGGTACCATACTTGAGTTATTCTCAGAGACCCTTGGATTGGATCAATCTTACCTTAAAGAAAGGAATTACTCAGAAGGAATTTTTATTCAAGGTCATTATTATCCACCATGTCCTGAACCTGAATTAACCATGGGTACATCTGAACACACTGATCCTTCTTTCATGACAATAGTTCTACAAGAACAATTGGGTGGTCTTCAAGTTCTTAGAGATAATCAATGGTTTGATGTTGCTCCTGTGCACGGAGCTCTTGTTGTCAATATAGGAGATCTTCTACAGGTAAGTTTATTTAAAGGAAGGGTAGACGACTAATTTAAATATGTTAATGCAAAATAAACATTTAACTGAACTAACATGTCATACCTGACTTCTCCCTAAATAAAAAGTGATACCTAACTTCCAAAAGAAATTTTAGACCTAACAAAGCTTATGTTTGGTAGTATGTCACGATTGGGTCTTGAATTATGTTAAAATTCCATATCTATTTATGCAAAGTTTAATTTGGCATAACTTATAAATTCCTCTCGTAACTACTTAATTAGGTTTTTTTTTGGATGATAATTAGGTATTTTTTTATTAAACATGTAAAATTTATATACAACAATAGTGTCAAGGTCAACATCATCGGTAAAGTATTAGGAAAATTTCTCTTTAGGCTTTCATTGTTTCTTTCTGGAACCCTAAAAAGACCAAAATGTTTCCAACGATAATTAACTATTGTTCGCTCTTTTCCAATGATATCTCAGCCCATTACTACTCATGAAGTGTGTCAAGATCCTGCTAAGGCACAAGAAAAATGAGTTCAATGTGCTTGTCGCTCTTATCAATGAATATGGTCCATTCGACCAGATATAGCAAGAAATCCCTCACACACCATTACCTACAATTATTTCTCTCATCCTCCCTCCCAGCACATATCCAAATGAGTTTCCCTATTGAGGTGTTCTTCATGTATTCTCTTTCCACCATGGAATAGTTACAAAAGTACCAAAAAATTTCACACACTAATCGATCACAGCGTCCTCGCCAACACCAAGCTATAGCCAGTCATCAATTGGACACCCATATCATGTGAGATCTACCTTTGAGTTATCATCTTCCCTTCTATACGGATGTAGAAGACATGCCACATCATCAAGTGTGACGGTCATTTCCCTAGTAGGCAGACTTAAGTTGTTGGTATCCTCATATGCCACCTCTTAGACAAGGTGGTAAGCATGTCACCGCTCAAAGTAGAGAACCAAATATGAAGAAGTGAAAAAAGACAAAAACCTATAACTGAAGTCCATAACCAATTCATGTGTGTTGGTGGGTGTGTAATTGAAGTTATCGTCTTTCCATGCCTGATGGCCTTAGACATACGACTATGACTATTAAATACAAAAAAACAAAAAAAGTTAAAAATGTATTAACCAAAATGAACATTTGAATGATAAAGTAAAATAGTTAGGGAAAAATAAACGGTTAAAAATTTAATAACAAAAAAACACAAAGAGTTAAAAATATATTAACCAAACTAAACATTCTACTTACATCAACATAATTCTAAATCATGTAAGCAACATGATTAGCGAATGGCGGCAATAAAGATAGAGGCATGTTAGTGTGCCTTACTGCGATCCTATTACTGCTCCTCAGTCACATATTACTAGTCTTAAGAAGGGTCAACAACCTGTGACTCATCCACCTGTGAGGTCCCCTCCAAATCATGCCTACAACCACGTCCCCTGATAGGCATTAGCTTCGCCACCACTTTATCCCTACGTGCGCTATCGGTCATGGTATCTTTTTCCTGGTCTGCATTTGTCAGCCATAACTTCACAACATAAATAATGAAAAAAAAAATCAATCAAAAACTCATTCAAGCATTTCATCAAACAAATGTAAAGCAAAATATAAATTATGGGCTCATTGTGTTATTTCTAGATTTAAACTACCACATTGAACTTCTTAGTTTCAACAACATTCAAAATACAAACATACAAATATTTGATCATTTACTACAAAAAAAAGGTTAATAGTGTTTTACCCCCTATAATATAGGTCATTTCTGGTTTTACCCCCCGTGAAATATTTGTTTTTGATTTCGTCCTTGTAATTAAAAGATTTTTGGTTTTGAACCTTCATGAATTTTGACTGTACAAAATCGAAGATATGGCAGGGGGTAAACCGAAATTTGCTTAAATTAACAGGGAGTTAACCGAATTTTTCTCAAATTACAAGGGGGTAAACCTAAATTGGCTCAAATTACAGGGAGTGAAATTTTTCATGAAGGTCTAAAACCAAAAAATCTTCAAATTACAAGGATGATATTCAAAAAAATATTTTACAAGGAAAAAAACCAAAAATGATCTATATTACAGAGAGTAAAGAACTATTAAACAAAAAAAATTACATAAACCCTAAACACTAACATATCACCAATTAAAAAAAAAGTACCATATAAATTAACAATGTGAATACAATGGATTATGAACAAGTGTTAGATTCTTGAAAAGTAGCTTGACTTTGAAGAAAAGTGGAGGTTGATGTAAGACCAAAATGCAACGGCAAAGAGCAAACAATGGTTAACCATTGCTGGGAATATTTTGGTGCTTTCAGGGTGTGTTTAGAGAAAAAATCAAAGCCTAAAATACAATTTTAAAGTATTAGCTCAATGGTATGTGTTAGCTCGCTAAAAGAGTAATTATGATATCATATCCAAGTCTCATATCCAAAATAAGCATTAATATTTATTAATATTAATATTAATATAAATGAATATAAATAAACAATTCAATCCATATAAAATGAGGTGAATTAACTAAGTAATTGAGCTCAAGTGGTTAATAACTTTTACCAATGACGAATTGTTTCGAAGAACTTGAATTTGATTCTTAATGGAACAATTTTGTCAAACTTTATTTACCTCTAACCAAACTCTGAAATACCGGTTTCCCTTTTTCTTTAGAGCTAGAGGGTTAAAAAAAACCAAAATTTTGAAGAAAAAGTGAAATTACTATAATACTTCATAGTTAATTAGATATCATTGTAATAACTATATACTTATATCAATTTATTTGTTAATCGTACAGCTTGTATCAAATGACAATTTCAGTAGTGTTTATCATCGGGTATTATCAAATCATAAAGGCCCAAGAGTTTCTGTAGCTGCCTTCTTTGGAAATTCTCATGATCTGGATAAAGCTTCATCAAAGATTTATGGTCCTATTAAAGAATTGTTCTCAGAAGAGAACCCACCAATATATAGAGATATCAGCTTAGCAGAATACATGTCACACCATTTGACGAAGGGGCTTGATGGGAACTCTGCATTGCAACCTTTTAGGTTGTAAAAAGAACATATTTCTACTCCAAAATAAACTTAATAAGTTGATACTCTTCTGTTTTGAGTGTAAGGTTGTGGTTTTTGACTCCTTGTTATGATTTTCATCGACAATTAATAAAAAGTTATATTTAATGATATTTTAAATTCGGGATGATGTTTATGGATTAATAGAAAAATTACTTTAAAGTTGTTTCTTCCATATTCATAAAATACTGTAATTTTTTTGTTTAAGATTGTTGAATTAATATGAATGTTAAAAAAATGATTGAAGTTTGAAGCTAATTTTAATAGCTGCTTTATACTAAAACCAAACATTATAGAAAATAATGAAAATTAAAAACCACGCCAATATAAAAAGAATTGTAATTTAATTGATTTAATCATTATATCAATTGTATGTCAAAATAAAAAATAATAATAATAAAACCTACTTGGGTTAGTTTGATAGTGTTGGTTTCGGACTTCTGAATGTTCTTCTCAAGGTCTCGAATTCGATTCTCCCCAATATCAAGTTAGGTGTGCTAGTTTATATTCTTAAAAAAAATGTCAAAATAGAAAATCCAAATGGATTGTTTTAAGAGATTTTGGAATTTATAATTTGTTTTGAGGGTAGCTCTTCAAAAGAGATAATTGGAGAACAATTTAATAAAGATAAAGAGGATGTGAACGGAGCACTAGAAGGAAAGAGGGTTTGTTTATGAGAAGGAGAAATTATTTGTTCAAAGCAGCACGAGAATATGTGGAGGCAGCTTCACTTTAAATATATTTTTCTTGGTTAAAACGAAGAATCATGCTCCTTACCCAAACAGTTTCGCTCATTCCCAAGATAAAAGTCGAAAATGCTCCGGCAAGAGTTAACATGCGCTGCGTGAGTTAACTCACGCTGAGTATAATTTTCGTTCAAAACCCAGCAGGCAACCACAAAGCTCCATTTTTTCGTTCCCTCCACCCCCAAAAACCCAAAAAGTGTGAATTTTTGGGTCAAAATCTTCATTCCAAATCATTGCAAATCGTCAGGAAACAAGTTTCGATGCTCATCAAGCATCATAGAACAGGTAATGTATCCACAAAACTCATCCGATTTTTACTGGTTTTCTGCCTGTTACGTCATTTTTTGTCAGTAGGTGATAGGGCTCAGTGAGTTAACTCACGCTAGTTGTATGGGCAGCGTGAGCTAACATGCAGGAAGATAAGACTAGCGTGGGTTAACTCACGCTACTGTGTCGCCCAAATTTTGAATTTTTGCGCCACTTTTTTTACTTGCTTTGCTTGCGGCACAAGTTATTTATTTATTTTTTCTTTGTTTTTTTTATTGAGTAGGCATTGAGTGACATGGTTGAAAATGTGGTGGAGGATGCCATTGAACCTAAACCGGGCAAAAATAAAGCTTCCGGCGTAGGCATAGGTTCCGGTGTAGCATCCGGCAATGTTAAACCAACCAAACAAGTGGAGTTTAAAGTGAAAATTCCTTTACAAGCTCACATAGTTCACAACCAAGCAAGAGCGGTACCTACCGGTAACTTTGAAGAGAAGCCTAAACCGGTACCTACCGGTGTTCGTGTTATTGAAGAAAACAATGGGTCATTATTTACAACAAATGAAAGATGGAAAGATCGAGAAGAATTACTTGGTTGGGTTTGTCTACAAGCGGCTAGAGCCGGATTTTCTATTTCTATAGATAAATCTAATACAATAACACCATACATGTCTATGCAATGTGAGAGGAGTGGTGAATACAAGCCACCTAAGACGAGGAAGAAACTGAAGCTTGAAGGCACGGGCACAAGGAAATGTAATTGTCCTCTTAGGTTGAAATGCTTCTTTGATAAAAAAAAAAACACAAGATTGGTGGAATGCAATGCTTTGTGGAGTTCACAACCATGACATGGCGCCAAAGTTATCCGACCACCTTCTTGCAGGTCGACTAAATGCGGAGGAGAAGCAAAGAGTTATCGACATGACGAAGATCTTGGCAAAGCCTAGAAATATTCTCACGGATTTCAAGGAAAGAAACAAAGAAAGTGTGACACTTGTGCTCGTGATTTTCGGGTGTCAATCCATTGGTTGGCTTTGAACCGTCAATCTTTGAACTCTCAATTTTTATCCGCGGGAAGGGAAAAAACGAGTAAAAAAACCCTTTTTTAGAGATTAAGGTCCGGGGGTTGGTTTCGACTAGGGAAGGTGTTAAGCACCCTAATCGACTTCGGTACTCCGAAGGAGCCTCTCACCTAAACTAAACTTGTGCTAATTATTCGCTTAATTATTTATGAAAAATGTTGCCTAAAATCTAAGTGTAAGAATGGAGGGAGAAGATGTATGTTTTTGTTATTTTTATTGATTTGGAAGGATAAATCCTTTGCCTACATACCCACAAATGGGATCAAAATCATGTAGTTCACCTCAAAAATTTCTTTTGGTGAGTTGGGTTATTTTTAATGATTTTGAAAAAAAGGTTTTAAGAAGGAGATTAGAGGCCTCAAGGCATAAGAAAGAAAAAATAATGTGAGGTTGGTTCAATTTTAATTATGAAAAGAAAGTCTAAAATGAGAATTAAATTCATTAAGCATTTGATTAAGAAAATAAAAGGAAAAAGATCACTTGGTTTGTTTCCAAGGTTTGTTAAGAAAAATATTTTTTGTGTTTTTGGTTATTTGATTTTTTTGAAAATTTGATTTTATCTAAGTTAAGCGTAAACTAAAAAACTATACGTAACGGCGTGAAGTAATAAAAAAGCGAGAAATTTACAAAGGACGTTGGATCCTAAGCAAATCCTCAAGTTTAAAATGAACCTAAAAGTACTAATAGTTTGATTTTAAGAAAATAATTAGAGTCCATTTATTAACCTAATTTTGTCCCTAATTCATTTTTGGTTCTTGATCGCGGTAACGGCATAAAGCGGTAGAATAAATAAATAAAGTGTGTGATAGTGTCGTTGTGTGTCGGTGCATATTTTATTACATAATTTACATGGTCCCTAAATACATGCTAAAGTCTTGCGAAAAATAAACATGCGGAAAGAAATTAAATTACCTCTAATCCTAAGTACCCACTAAAATGAAAGCGATAAATAACTATGAACGATAGAAAATAAATAAATATGTATGCAAACATAACAAAAATAAATATGCAAGAGAACATACGATAATAAAAATATGAGCTAAAAATGACATATCATGGTTAAACAAGAGCATAAACACATATCAAAATAAAGAAAATAAACAAATAATAATAATAATTTTTTGTGGATTTTAGAAAAAAATATAGAGATAGAGACAAAGTTATAGAAGATAAAGAAAATATTTAAAAGGGCTAAAAATTGATAATAAAACATAACAAGAACACATAAAGAAAATAAAAATGAAAAAAAACTCAGCTAGGTTGGTTCTGGACCGTTTGATGCATCAAGCAGTCCAGAGTTAATCACATAAAACATATCACAGCCATCCAAAATAAATAAATAAAGGAATAAAACAAGATAAAACACAGTCCATCAAATCTGCGATCTGATGGTTAAATCATATGAAGGAGCATGGCAAAACAGAACAGCACACACATAGGAAAACAAGAGGGGATAAGAGAGCACAGCAGCCGTTGGATCGTAGATCCAACGGCTGGGATGTACCAGCGGTTGAGGGAGAGAGGGATCCGGTTTTCCTTAAGTGAACCGGTCCGGTTCACTCCCTATATAAAGAGGGAGGGACCGGTTTTTTTCATTATTTCATTCCTTTCCTCTCTCTAAACCTTTAGCTCTCTTCTCTCTCTAAAAACAAAAGAACAAAACAAACCCTTCTTCTCCGGCGAGAAAGAGTGTCCGGCGCGGTGGTCTGCCGGCGGCGCCACCGTACCGGAAATAAAAAGAACATTATTTTTGAAAACTTTTTGGTTTTTTTGACATCCTTTTTCGCGTAGATAAAGAATCCGGGCTTAGTTTTTTCAAAAAAAGTTTCGGTTTGGCCTAGATCTAGGTTTCAAGTTTCGGATTTTTACCTCTTTTCTTTCTCGGTTCGGTTTTGTGTGTTGCTGCGTGCTTGAATCCACTTCTGGTTCGGTTTTGTTGTGTTGTGGGACTGTTCGGATTTCTTTGTGTTGTTGTTGCTGGGTTCGGACTGTTTTGTGTGTTGTTTATGTGTTGTTCATGTACTTGAAAATTCCATGTTCTTGATGTTTTTGATTTTTTTGTGTTATGTTGGTTTTGATTTGAAAAAAAATGAAATGAGAAAAGTTTAGTGTTTGTGATGTGATGTGGCTGCGGCTACAGTGATTCTCCTCTTGGGCAGTGTGAAAAAATGACAGTCTATTTATAGGCTGTCACCTCTAGGGTTCTCTGGTACATTGTAATGACTAAAATACCCCTGGTGGGTCTCTGATACAAAAATGACAGCAAAAAGACATGGACCAATTACGGACTGACACGTGGACAAAGACCAAAATTTGGACCAAAAAAATATTAAATAAATTAAAAAACGAAAATTAAAAAATAAAAAAGAAGTAAGTGATAAAATAAAAATGATAAATAATAAAATAGAATAAATAAAACTTTTACATAAAACAAATTAAAAAAGGATAAAAGAGAAATAAATAAGTAAATAAAAAAAACTTAAAACTGTCCCTTCGGAACCAAATGAGGTACTTCAAAGTAACCTCTCTGCCGAAATTTCGTCTGAAACGACGAGACTTCTCAGTCTACAAAAGCGAGTAAAAAATGAGAAAATAGCAGTGAAACGCTGTAAAACGAATAGACAAAAAATGAGATTTAAGCGGATAAAAGTTTGAGAAAAGACGAGTAAAATGTTTGCAAAGCGTACAGATAAAATGCTGAGATATATACATGTAGAATGCTAAAAAAACTGATGAAATATCGCGAAATAAAACGTAGAAATTTGAGAAAATAACCCGGTACAACGAATTTAGATGCCGAGTAAAAAGAAAACAAAACGGTCAAAAAAAGGGATATGACAGATGCCCCTATTTAAGTTTCTTCGCCACAGAGGTTTGAAAACGAAAGTTTCAAATTGATGGGTCGAGGAGACTTAAATATCAGAGTACACCACTTTTGATCCGTATCAACTGCAAAATGCTATGAATGCTATGTTGTGAATGCAATGTTAAGTGCGGTGTTATGAATGCAATATGGTGACGATGACCTGACTGGGGACCCAAGTTTACTGGGAGACAAAAGCTTGAAAATGATAAAGGTAAATGCGATATTGGTGTTTGCTGTCATTGTTGGAGAGCAAGACACAGGGAAAAAGCGGTAAATGTAGTGTTTGTGTTGCTGTCATTGTTGGAGAGCAAGACACAGGAAAAGCGGTAAATGTAGTGTTTGTGTTTGCTGTCATTGTTGGAGAGCAAGACACAGGAAAAGCGGTAAATGTAGTGTTTGTGTTTGCTGTCATTGTTGGAGAACAAGACACAGGAAAAGTGGTAAATGTAGTGTTTGTGTTTGCTGTCATTGTTGGAGAGCAAGACACAGGAAAAGCGGTAAATGTAGTGTTTGTGTTTGCTGTCATTGTTGGAGAGCAAGACACAGGAAAAGCGGTAAATGTAGTGTTTGTGTTTGCTGTCATTGTTGGAGAGCAAGACACAGGGAAAGCGGTAAATGTAGTGTTTGTGTTTGCTGTCATTGTTGGAGAGCAAGACACAGGGAAAAGCGGTAAATGTAGTGTTGGGGAGGTAAAACTTGACAAGATACTGGGGAAAAAAGAAATGTATATTTGTAGATTGACGATTTATGGAACCTGTCACTTGAAGTGTATACTTGGTGATATCTTTGGGTTAGATACACTGGGGATAATATTTTGTTGTTTCGTTTGTTTTTTTTGGATTTTGTTGAATCAAGACTCAGAGTAGTCAATGCAATTGTGTAGATGACTTCTGTATGTATGTATGTGCATGAAAGTGAACGCGTGTGCTTGTGAATGCATGAATATATGAATGTATGTGACTGTGTATGCATGTAGGTATAAATGTATGTATGTATGTATGTATGTATGAGCATTAGTGACGGTAGACAACTTGATGAGACAAAACTGGACGGCTGAGGTGAAAGTCGGACCCAAGTCGCAAACACAACACTCGGCAAACTTCCTTGAAGATAGTAACGCTGGAGAGAGATCAAGTCATCGCCAGGGTGAAGCCCAGTATGAAGTAAACATCCTCGTGGGAATAAAATCCGTTAACCAAGAGTCTGGCAGAAGTCGCCATTTCCGAATCAATCTTAAGCCCTCCCTCATGGGTATATTTCACTAGTCATGCTTTTTCTTTTTCTTTCTTTATTTTGAATCCCTAACTTTTGCCTGGACTGCCCTTTCGGGTTTTCAATCCACCGGGATGCTCATTCTTGCCTAAGCCGCCTTTTAGGTTTTCGACTTAGCGAGCTCTTTTTTTTTTTTTTTTTTTTTTTTTTTTTTTTTACATGTATATATATTTTTTTGAAGCAATGACTAGGTTCGTACTGCTGAATCTAACTTCTCTTGAGACGCAAACCGACACCCGTTCCTGTGATAAAAGAGTTTTAAGATAACATGCTTGTCATTTTGTTTGTTTTTTTTTCTTTAAGAAAATGTAAAAAGGAGTTTTTTTTTTTTTTTTTTTTCAAAGTATTTTCAAGGTTTTTTTGCTTCAAGTATTAATATTAACAATAGAAGAGAAAACTACACATAGAAATAACTAAGAATTCCAAAAAAACGCATAGGCTCAAATTGATTTAGAAGAGTGGTAACCGGCCAAAGGCATGGCTCCACGGATTACAAAGTTTTGGAAAATGGTAAGTATATTGTGAGATACGTTGAACATGAATAAACTGCTACGTTCCCTAACAATTTCAAGTTCCGCCGCCTAGATGCTTCACTTTGGAGAAATTGTGACAGCTACAGTGCCTTGAACGGGTAATGCTCGTTCTGATGCAGTTACTTTGTCATAAATCCTTAACTTTTGCATAGATCGCCCTTGCGGGTTTTCAACCTATCAGGATAACACTTTTTTTTATTTGTCTCTAATTTTTGCCTGGACCGCCCTTTCGGGTTTTCAATCCACCGAGACGCTCATTTTTGGTTCAAGCCGCCCTTTCGGGTTTTCGACCTGCCGAGCTGTTCTTTTTACATATCTTTAGACAAAGTATTTCTTGACTGCATCAGAATTCACAGGACGAGGGAGTTCATCACCGTCCATAGTTGTAAGAATCAAAGCACCACCGGAGAAAGCTCTCTTGACCACATAAGGACCTTCGTAATTAGGTGCCCACTTGCCCCTGGGATCTAGTTGAAAGGATTTGATACTCTTGACCACAAGATCTCCTTCTTGGAACTCGCGAGGGCGAACCTTTTTATCAAACGCTTGTTTCATCCTTGTTTGGTATAGCTGTCCATGACACAGGGCCGTCATGCGTTTTTCTTCAATAAAATTCAACTGGTCATACCGCTGCTGACACCATTCTGCTTCTGATAATTCGGCTTCCATCAAGACTCTCAAAGACGGGATTTCAACTTCCACAGGGAGCACAGCTTCCGTGCCATATACCAAAGAGAAGGGGGTTGCCCCTGTTGATGTGCGCACAGAGGTGCGATATCCATATAGAGCATAGGGCAACATCTCATGCCAATCTTTGTAAGTGACTACCATCTTCTGAATGATTTTCTTAATGTTTTTGTTCGCAGCCTCAACCGCACCATTCATCTGAGGACGATAAGGAGAAGAGTTGTGATGTTCAATCTTGAATTCGCTGCATAGCTCCTTCATCATGTTGTTATTCAGGTTTGTACCATTATCCGTGATAATCTTGTTAGGAATACCGTAGCGAGAAATGATGTTGTTCTTGATAAAACGGACTACCACTTGCTTGGTCACATTAGCATAAGATGCGGCTTCAACCCACTTAGTGAAGTAATCAATAGCCACTAGTATGAAACGATGCCCATTAGAAGCTTTTGGTTCAATTCGGCCGATCATGTCAATGCCCCACATAGAGAAAGGCCAAGGGGAAGAAATGACATTGAGCATAGACGGGGGTACATGAATCTTGTCCGCATAAATCTGGCACTTGTGGCACCTTTTGGCATAAAGATGACAATCTGCATGCATAGTGATCCAGTAATAGCCTGCTCTCAACGCTTTTTTAGCCATTGCATATCCACTGGAATGAGTTCCGCACGAGCCTTCATGGATCTCGTACATCAATAAGTCTGCTTCTCGTCGATCTACACACCTGAGTAGCACTGCATCAAAGTTTCTTTTATACAACACTTCCCCATTCAGGAAAAAATTACCAGATAATCTTCTTAGGGTTCTCTTGTCTTTGCGAGACGCTCCAGGAGGGTACTCTTGAGTTTGAAGAAACACTTTGATATCATGAAACCACGGCTTATCATCAAAAACTGCTTCAGCTGCAAACACATAGGCCGGCCTTTCAAGGAAACGGATATTGATCGAAGGCACCCGATTGTGGCGACTCACTTTGATCATTGAGGACAAAGTTGCTAAAGCGTCAGCCATCTGATTCTCATCACGGGGAATGTGATGTAACTCCACCTTGTTGAAGAAAGTCAATAATCGTCTAGCATAATCTCGATAAGGAATCAGACCAGCGTGGTGAGTCTCCCACTTTCCTTTGATTTGGTTAATTACTAAAGCTGAATCACCATATATGTCGATGTTCTTGATCCTCAAGTCGATAGCTTCTTCAATACCCATGATGCAAGCCTCATATTCTGCAATGTTATTTGTGCACTCGAAACGCGGTCTTGCAGAAAAAGGGATGTGATCTCTCTTGGGAGTGATGATGACTGCTCCAATTCCATTCCCGTAAACATTAACGGCTCCGTCGAAAATCAAACCCCATTGAGATTCAGGATCAGGGCCTTCACCGAACAAGGGTTCCTCATAGTCTTTCATCTTCAAATACATAATCTCTTCATCAGGAAAGTCAAACTTAATCTGTTGGTAGTCGTCAATCGGTTGATGGGCCAGATGGTCAGCGAGGATACTACCTTTGATTGCTTTTTGAGTGCGGTACACAATGTCATATTCAGACAACAACATCTGCCATCGTGCAATTCTACCAGTCAATGCAGGCTTCTCAAAGATGTACTTGATTGGGTCCATTTTAGATATCAACCAAGTGGTGTGATTGACCATATAATGACGAAGACGCTTGGCAGCCCAGGCTAGAGCACAACAGGTCTTTTCAAGTACAGAGTATCGGGTCTCACAATCAGTGAACTTCTTGCTCAAATAGTAAATTGCATGCTCTTTCTTACCAGTCTCATCTTGCTGTCCAAGTACACAACCCATGGAGTCTTCTAACACGGTCAGGTACATAATCAAAGGTCTCCCTTCGACTGGAGGAACAAGAATTGGAGGTTCTGACAAATACTCCTTGATGCTGTTGAAAGCTTTCTGACAGTCTTCTGTCCAAACAATCCTTTGATCTTTACGGAGCAACTTGAATATGGGCCCACACGTAGCAGTCATGTGAGAGATGAACCTGGAGATATAATTCAGCCTCCCGAGAAAACCTCTAACTTGTTTTTCAGTTTGCGGAGCAGGCATGTCTTGAATGGCTTTGACTTTGTCGGGATCAACTTCAATGCCCTTCTGACTGACAATAAAACCCAAAAGCTTCCCGGATCTTACACCGAAAGTACACTTGTTTGGATTCAAACGGAGCTTGTACTTCCTCAGCCGCTGAAACATCTTCAATAAATACTCGACATGCTCTTCTTCAGTTCCTGACTTGACGATCATGTCATCTACATAGACTTCAATTTCCTTATGCATCATGTCATGAAAAATCTTGGTCATGCCTCTCTGGTAAGTGGCACCAGCATTTATCAATCCAAACGGCATCACCAGATAGCAAAAAGCACCCCACGGTGTGATAAAAGACGTCTTCTCCCTATCTTTTGGAGCCATTTTGATTTGGTTGTAACCGGAGAAACCATCCATGAAGGAGAACACCTTGCATCTAGCAGTGCTGTCCACCAATACATCAATGTGAGGTAAAGGGAAGTCATCCTTCGGGCTTGCCTTGTTCAAATCTCGGTAATCTACGCACATTCTGACCTTACCATCCTTCTTCGGAACAGGTACTATGTTGGCCAACCACTGTGGATATTCTGACGTAACCAAGAAACCTGCATCAATTTGCTTCCGTACTTCTTCTTTGATCTTCAGGGCCATCTCGGGATGGGATCTTCTCAACTTTTGCTTGACTGGAGGACACTCAGGCTTCAACGGTAGACGGTGCTCCACAACTTCATGGTCTAGACCCGGCATGTCTTTGTACGTCCATGCAAATATGTCAGCATATTCCCTGAGAAGCGCGATTATTCTTTCCTTAACAGTCACATCCAATAACGCACCGATCTTGATTTCTTTCTTATCCTCCTCTGTACCCAAGTTGATAATTTCCACCTCTTCCTGATGCGGTTGAATGACCTTCCTTTCTTGCTCTAGCATCCATCTAATCTCATCAGGTATCTCTTCATTCTCCTCCACCATAGCCTCATAAACGGGGAATTCAAAGTTGGGAGAGGGCGTAGAGTTACCATGTTCAACGGGTTCAGTTATGTTCAGTCTGCATATGAATTATGATTGATTTTAGCTAAAAAGTGAATGCAAACTTTTGAAAATTGATAAAAATAATAATGAAGAAGAAAAGTTTTTTTGATTTTTTTGGTGTTACCATTTTTCCAGAAAAAGCAAAAAGTGAAAACGAAAGTATGGATATTTATATAAAAAAGAGTAAAAAGGTCGTGATAGAGACGACCCTTTTCATTGATTAATATAAGTTGTTGAAGCAAAAGAAAAACAGCAGCCCTACATGATTTCACTTTCGCTCTGGGCAAAGCGAAAGGATTTTCTTTAAAGATAAAAAACAAACAAAGGACAAACATATTACTCAGACAACGATGTCACAGAAGGGATATCGGCTGCGATCCAATTGCAACATATTCCTCCAGGTATGACGAAAGGAGAAACTTCCTCTTGGGATTGGCCTTCCACAATTACATTGATTTCCGGCGGAACATTGATGAACCCGACACTGTGGAATGTACCTCCTGCTAGACTGGTTACTTTTGTCTTGTGGGTAGAGAAACCCAAACCTTCTTTCCTTTGATTCTCTGGCAACTGTATGAGCTGACCCCATCCTGCGGTCTTACCTTTCTGTATCAATCTTTGAGCATCCTTCAGGGAAGCCATGCATGTCCCTCCCTTCTTAGCATTTTCTTCGACGGAGAAACCTTGAACTGATGCCTCATCTACATCACCCCCACTGATATACGAGAAGGCTGACAGATGACTAACCAACAACGCTGATTCCCCACTAACAGTTATCAGCTTCCCGTGACTGACAAATTTCAGCTTTTGATGCAAAGTGGATGTGACTGCCCCAGCCTCGTGAATCCAAGGTCGGCCTAGTAAACAGCTGTACGAGGCCGGAATGTCCATCACTTGGAATAATACTTCAAATTCCTGGGGCCCGACTGAGATAGGCAATACCACATCGCCTAGCACTGTTTTCCTGGATCCATCGAACGCTCTTACTGACACAGACGTAGCCCGCAGCTGGACATTGGGGTACGAAAGCTTCCTTAGAGTGGCAATGGGCATCACATTCAGGGACGAGCCTGTGTCGATCAATACATTAGAAAGGGCATCCGATTTGCAATTGACTGAGATATGCAACGCCAGGTTGTGGTTCCTTCCTTCAGATGGGAGATCTTCGTCGCTGAATCCCAAGCTGTTGCATGCGGTCACATTCCCTACTATGCTTCCGAATTGCCCTAGGGTCACATCATGGTCCACATAGGCTTGACTTAACACCTTCATCAGAGCCTCCCTATGGGCATCGGAATTCAACAACAAAGACATAATTGAGATTTTTGAAGGAGTTTGTAAGAGTTGATCTACCACCTTATACTCACTTCTCTTGATCAGCTTCAAGATCTCGTCGCTGTCTTCATACACGATTCCACTTGGTTGACCAACATCCTTCCCTTTACCAGAGTTTTGCACTTGTACTAGCTTCGAAATCGGTTCAACAACTTTCTCTTGGACAAAAGTGGGGAGGATACGTCCACTCCTCAAAACCTTGCTGCTACTCACGATATTGCTCACTGAAGCCAGTGGAGGTATAGGCATCTCCCGGCCATTTTCTAAGATCGTGGGACTATACCTGTATGGTATGGCTTTGTTGGATGTGTATGGCAACGGCCCAGGTACACAAATAATCAAAGGGGTGTCTACTGGTTCTTTGTTGCTGTATGTTACTTCTAGCGATTCAGGGTCATCAAACTCCGGAGTAATAACACAAACATCTTGTTCCTTCTTCATAACTAAAAGCTCCCCACTATCCAGCAATCCTTGGATGTCGTCTTGCACACTTTTGCATCCTTGAGAGTCCACAGAACATACTCCACAAGCATTGTGGTCATGGCTGAACAAAGCCGCCAGACACATTCTGGCGTGTATCGGGACCAGGGGAGTCCTGATGTCTTGTGCACTAAGGATGAGACCATCTTCTTGACAATCTTGTATCATATTAACAGCTTGCCCATGGTTCGACAAAGGGTTATCCAGAAAATCGACACCGTTGTTGGTGAAGCGCAGACGCTTATCACGTATCAAATTTTGAACCTCAGTTCGGAGAGCATGGCATCGTTCTACATCGTGTCCCGGTGCCCCTTGATGGAACACACATGTCAAATCAGCTCGGTGTCCAGGTGGCAGAACATCTGTTATAGGAGGAGGTGGTTTGGTTTGGACAAGGCCTTTTTGGAGTAGGGCCGGGAGTAATTGTAGATAGGTCATAGGTATAGGGGCGTATACTGGTGGTCTTTGGCGATTTTGTTGTTGGGGGGCTTGAGCTCGGGGTCGTGGTTGATTTTGTGGTGGGCGATATGGTTGTTGAGGGTATTGGGGTGGATTTTATGGGTAATATGGTTGTTGTGGGAATTGTTGATAAGGTGGTTGGTAAAGCGGTGGGTAAAATGGAGGGGGCCTCTGAGGCGTTTGAGTGTTATAGTAGGGGTTATGAGGGGCAGGGGTAGCAGGTGATATATTGGCAATATAGGGGTAGGCTGAGTATCCGGGCTGGTAACCTCCGTGTGCCACCATACTGATCTCTGGTTCCTTTTTCTTCGGGTAGCTGTTTCCGAACCTCTTGGGGTTGCTGGACGAAGCACTTTCTTTTCCCAATCGTCCCTCTCGAACTCCTTCCTCAAGGCGCATTCCCATTCCTACCATTTCGGCAAAATTCCCCGGCGCACTAGCAATCATTCTCTCGTAGTAAAATGGGCTGAGAGTTTTGAGAAAGATTCTAGTCAACTCCTTGTCTTCCAAAGGCGGGACAATTTGAGCAGCAAATCCCCTCCATCTCTGAGCGTACTCCATGAAAGTCTCTTTGTCTCCTTGAGTCATTGCTCTGAGTTGTTCTCTATCCGGGGCCATATCTGAATTGTAGCTGTATTGGTGGATGAAGGCATTTGCCAAATCATTGAAGGTGCGGATTCGGGCACTGTCTAGGCTCATATACCATTTTTGAGCCGCCCCTGCCAAACTGTCTTGGAAGAAATGGACAAGCATTTTATCATTGTACGCTTGTGTAGACATCTTTCTCACATACATCGTCAAATGAACCCTGGGACAAGTATTCCCTTTATATTTGTCAAACTCTGGAACTTTAAACTTGGGTGGCACCACCACATTGGGTACCAAACAGAGTTCTTGTACATTTTGTCCGAAAACATCCTTTCCGCGCAGAGCCTTCATTTCCCGCTTCATTTCGTCAATGGTGTCTTGTAGACCTTCCACCCTATCGAAGGCTTCAACACTTTCTGGGGGAAAAACAGGCTTCCACTCTTGTCGGTTGGCGTGAACTAATGGGGCAGAGTAAGTCACAACAGGCTCAGGAATGATTGCACCGGGTTGAGGAACCGATGCTAACTGTTGAAAGGCAAGAGTGGGCATCTCTGAAACTGTAGAATGAAAACCTTCGTTGAATCCGAGTGGCATTCCCCATGGAAAACCTCCTGACGGCATGGGCTTCGTCGTGCTAGTAGAACCAAAAGGACGGGAATCTCCGTTGGACCCGTGTGGCATCCCCCATGGAAAACCTCCTGACGGCATGGGCTTCGTTGTGTTGGTAGAATGAGAATTTTCATTGAACCCTAGTGGCATGCCCCATGGAAAACCTCCTGATGGCATGGGTTTCGTTGTGTTGGTAGAATGAGAATTTTCATTGAACCCTAGTGGCATGCCCCAAGAGAAACCTTCAGGTATGGTGGCATGAGAGGTACTGGTGACCACAGTTGAGCTAGGAATGGCTGATGTGACGGTCTCCAGGGCAGTGTCAAAAGTTTGAGAGACCTGATTCTGAACGGCCATAAGAGTACTCACCATAGCAGTTAGCTTCTCTATCTCTGCTTGCATGGCAGTCATCCCTTCTCGGAGCTCTTGGTTTTCTTGTTCCAAATGTTCCATCTTCTTCTTGACGTTTGCTCGAGTATAGTGAATGCGTGAAGCTTTGTACTTGATTCGCGGGGCCACTTTCTCTCTGCGGCAGATAGGAAGGAACATGTGAGACAAGGTTTTGACACTTATGAATGCAGTGATGATGCATGATATGCAGGATGCAAAAAAATGCAATTTTTATGTGTGTTTTTATTTTTTATCAAAGGACTTATAAAAGGACTTTTGTAAACATTATAATAGCATAATACAAAAGGAAAACCTGAAATAAATACATGCTAATTCCCTTTCTAACAACCAAGCCAAGGGATAGACTTAAAATTAAAAACAAATACAAGATAATTCCCTTTCTAACAACAAAGCCAAGGGATAGACTTAAAAGTACATAATAAAATAACAACAAATAGAGTAAAGAAAACAACTGAGAAAGCTCCCAAAAGTCCTGGAAGTACACTACTCCTCGGAATCTGAGGTTGCACCGGCGAAAAAATTCCTGCGTCTCCTCCTATTCCCGGGCATCCGGTCAATAATAGCATCCTTTCTCCTAAGGAGATCTTTCAACTCCGCATTCTCTCGCTCTTTTTCTTGGAGCTGCCAGGATGTTTGCTCTAAAATCCCCATTATGGTGTCTTTCTCTCTCTCAGAGGTCTGGTACTTCAATCGCCAAGCGGCACTTTCGAGGTTAGCCTTGTGTAGACGGCACCGGTATTCTTCCATGGTATGAGGTGGCAAAGGGAGAGGTATTTCCGGGGTGGTTGAGGACAGAAGCCTTGGTAAGGTATAAGGTAATCCGAAAGTCATGGCTCGGTCAATAACCCACTGAGTATACGATTCATGTACGTAACTCATCTTCTTTCCTAGATGGAAACTATCAAGCTTTCGGACATTACGCCAAGCTTCCACAAACCGTCTTCTCAGATTGGTAGGATCCTTGGAGTTTAGGTAGAATTCCCCGGAAAAGGACAAGTTAAGAGGCTTTCCATTCATAGGATATCCAAACTGGCGCATGGCAAGAGCGGGATGATAGGTGATTCCTCCATAAGCGCTAATGAGGGGCACATTCGGAAATTCCCCACAGCTGTCGATGATTCTTTCGGAATTAGCGGATGCATGGACCCAAACGATGTCAGCTGGGGTGAGAGGCATAATTCTCTGTGACCACGAGGACCTTTCGGTATTTGTTTTGGAAAAAACTGAGCTGGGTAAATGGGAGGTGAACCAACGGTGTAGCAAAGGAGCACAGCAGAGAATAAGTCCGCCCTCCTTGAGGGTTCGGTAGTGGATAGAGTGATAGGTTTCTGCAAGTAGGGTAGGGACAGGGTTTTTTGTGAGGAAGATCTTGATGGCGTTAATGTCGACAAAGTTGTCCATGTTGGGAAATAAGAAAAGGCCATATATGAGCAAGGCGAGGATGGACTCAAAGGCATCAGTTTTTTGGTCTCTAGCAAAGGTAGTGGGTTTTTCATAGAGAAATTTAGCAGTTAAGCCTTGGAAGCCATTCTTGATAGTGTAGTGAGGGTGAACTAGGTCGGAAGGTTTGAGATGGAGGGCTTTCGCAATATCAGCGGTTTTAGGGGCAAATTCAAGGCCGTTGAAAGGCTCTCTTTCCAATATGGGTAAACCGACCCAAAAAGAATATTCTTCGAGAGTAGGAACAAGCTGGTAGTCCGGGAAAGTAAAGCAATGACAAACCGGGTCGTAGAACTGAACCAAAGTCTCTAGAATCCCTTTCTCAATCTTCACCTTGAGGAGGTCGAGTAACTTCCCATGCCGGTGTCGGAAATCACTTGGATCTTTCACGAGAGTACACAGCTCTCTCAGTCTTGTCAAATCCAGATTCTTGAAACTGTACTGCTTGACACTTCTGGTGGAACTCATCTACAATGTTTACAAAAAAGTCTTTCTAAGTCCTTCGATTTTTAATGAAAAAGGTGTGAATGCAATGCATGTATGCATGATTTATGCTAAAAGAAAAATATGGTGATAAGATCACGTCAAACGCCATTTGGTAAGAACTAAGGTTTCATTTGCACTTGTAACAAGGTTCTACCAAGTTCCCAAATTACAACCACCCTTGTGAAGGTATCGGTGCTCAGGATTGCTCCTAGTCAAATACTTCTTCACAAGGAGGTCTAGTTTGAGTGTAGCATTGTGTATGAACTAAATTCAAGACCGCTCTTGGTTTAGTCACCACACTACATCCTAAAAAGGCCAGGATGGGTTAAGGGTAATCTAAAGGTCCTCAACGTTCGACGGATTTTGAAAATAATAGAGCCAATCACGACTGCTCATGACGACGTCATATTACTTAAAAAATCCTCCGTTGAGTGGGGTTACATTACATGCACACATAGCACAGGACCGCTCCTGGTATGGCACTATAATCGTACCCCGTCCTATCTTATATTTCACTCAAGCCCGGGTGTAGGACTTATCTCACCACTCACGTTTGAAAATAAACAAGTATGTATGTACAAGGTGTATAAGCAAAAAATAAAGCACAAGTAAAGAAAGGTAAGGTGGGCTTAACCCACTTAGGAAATTAATGTCCCCAGTGAAGTCGCCATTTCTGTGCTCGTGATTTTCGGGTGTCAATCCATTGGTTGGCTTTGAACCGTCAATCTTTGAACTCTCAATTTTTATCCGCGGGAAGGGAAAAAACGAGTAAAAAAACCCTTTTTTAGAGATTAAGGTCCGGGGGTTGGTTTCGACTAGGGAAGGTGTTAAGCACCCTAATCGACTTCGGTACTCCGAAGGAGCCTCTCACCTAAACTAAACTTGTGCTAATTATTCGCTTAATTATTTATGAAAAATGTTGCCTAAAATCTAAGTGTAAGAATGGAGGGAGAAGATGTATGTTTTTGTTATTTTTATTGATTTGGAAGGATAAATCCTTTGCCTACATACCCACAAATGGGATCAAAATCATGTAGTTCACCTCAAAAATTTCTTTTGGTGAGTTGGGTTATTTTTAATGATTTTGAAAAAAAGGTTTTAAGAAGGAGATTAGAGGCCTCAAGGCATAAGAAAGAAAAAATAATGTGAGGTTGGTTCAATTTTAATTATGAAAAGAAAGTCTAAAATGAGAATTAAATTCATTAAGCATTTGATTAAGAAAATAAAAGGAAAAAGATCACTTGGTTTGTTTCCAAGGTTTGTTAAGAAAAATATTTTTTGTGTTTTTGGTTATTTGATTTTTTTGAAAATTTGATTTTATCTAAGTTAAGCGTAAACTAAAAAACTATACGTAACGGCGTGAAGTAATAAAAAAGCGAGAAATTTACAAAGGACGTTGGATCCTAAGCAAATCCTCAAGTTTAAAATGAACCTAAAATTACTAATAGTTTGATTTTAAGAAAATAATTAGAGTCCATTTATTAACCTAATTTTGTCCCTAATTCATTTTTGGTTCTTGATCGCGGTAACGGCATAAAGCGGTAGAATAAATAAATAAAGTGTGTGATAGTGTCGTTGTGTGTCGGTGCATATTTTATTACATAATTTACATGGTCCCTAAATACATGCTAAAGTCTTGCGAAAAATAAACATGCGGAAAGAAATTAAATTACCTCTAATCCTAAGTACCCACTAAAATGAAAGCGATAAATAACTATGAACGATAGAAAATAAATAAATATGTATGCAAACATAACAAAAATAAATATGCAAGAGAACATACGATAATAAAAATATGAGCTAAAAATGACATATCATGGTTAAACAAGAGCATAAACACATATCAAAATAAAGAAAATAAACAAATAATAATAATAATTTTTTGTGGATTTTAGAAAAAAATATAGAGATAGAGACAAAGTTATAGAAGATAAAGAAAATATTTAAAAGGGCTAAAAATTGATAATAAAACATAACAAGAACACATAAAGAAAATAAAAATGAAAAAAAACTCAGCTAGGTTGGTTCTGGACCGTTTGATGCATCAAGCAGTCCAGAGTTAATCACATAAAACATATCACAGCCATCCAAAATAAATAAATAAAGGAATAAAACAAGATAAAACACAGTCCATCAAATCTGCGATCTGATGGTTAAATCATATGAAGGAGCATGGCAAAACAGAACAGCACACACATAGGAAAACAAGAGGGGATAAGAGAGCACAGCAGCCGTTGGATCGTAGATCCAACGGCTGGGATGTACCAGCGGTTGAGGGAGAGAGGGATCCGGTTTTCCTTAAGTGAACCGGTCCGGTTCACTCCCTATATAAAGAGGGAGGGACCGGTTTTTTTCATTATTTCATTCCTTTCCTCTCTCTAAACCTTTAGCTCTCTTCTCTCTCTAAAAACAAAAGAACAAAACAAACCCTTCTTCTCCGGCGAGAAAGAGTGTCCGGCGCGGTGGTCTGCCGGCGGCGCCACCGTACCGGAAATAAAAAGAACATTATTTTTGAAAACTTTTTGGTTTTTTTGACATCCTTTTTCGCGTAGATAAAGAATCCGGGCTTAGTTTTTTCAAAAAAAGTTTCGGTTTGGCCTAGATCTAGGTTTCAAGTTTCGGATTTTTACCTCTTTTCTTTCTCGGTTCGGTTTTGTGTGTTGCTGCGTGCTTGAATCCACTTCTGGTTCGGTTTTGTTGTGTTGTGGGACTGTTCGGATTTCTTTGTGTTGTTGTTGCTGGGTTCGGACTGTTTTGTGTGTTGTTTATGTGTTGTTCATGTACTTGAAAATTCCATGTTCTTGATGTTTTTGATTTTTTTGTGTTATGTTGGTTTTGATTTGAAAAAAAATGAAATGAGAAAAGTTTAGTGTTTGTGATGTGATGTGGCTGCGGCTACAGTGATTCTCCTCTTGGGCAGTGTGAAAAAATGACAGTCTATTTATAGGCTGTCACCTCTAGGGTTCTCTGGTACATTGTAATGACTAAAATACCCCTGGTGGGTCTCTGATACAAAAATGACAGCAAAAAGACATGGACCAATTACGGACTGACACGTGGACAAAGACCAAAATTTGGACCAAAAAAATATTAAATAAATTAAAAAACGAAAATTAAAAAATAAAAAAGAAGTAAGTGATAAAATAAAAATGATAAATAATAAAATAGAATAAATAAAACTTTTACATAAAACAAATTAAAAAAGGATAAAAGAGAAATAAATAAGTAAATAAAAAAAACTTAAAACTGTCCCTTCGGAACCAAATGAGGTACTTCAAAGTAACCTCTCTGCCGAAATTTCGTCTGAAACGACGAGACTTCTCAGTCTACAAAAGCGAGTAAAAAATGAGAAAATAGCAGTGAAACGCTGTAAAACGAATAGACAAAAAATGAGATTTAAGCGGATAAAAGTTTGAGAAAAGACGAGTAAAATGTTTGCAAAGCGTACAGATAAAATGCTGAGATATATACATGTAGAATGCTAAAAAAACTGATGAAATATCGCGAAATAAAACGTAGAAATTTGAGAAAATAACCCGGTACAACGAATTTAGATGCCGAGTAAAAAGAAAACAAAACGGTCAAAAAAAGGGATAGGACAACACTTATCAAGCAAGTGTATAATGCACGAACTAGATGGCGCAAGGGGCAAAGAAAGGACAAGACGAAGTTGCAATACTTGATTACAAAGTTAGAGAAGCATCAATATGTCTATTTCACAAAAGCAAATAGAGAGGAAACCACTCTTGAAGACTTATTCTTTGCTCATCCGGATTCAATTGATATGCTTAACACTTTTCCCACCGTTTTGGTCATGGACTCCACCTACAACACCAATACCTACCGAATGTCGTTATTTGAGATTGTTGGTGTCACCTCTACCAAGTTGACCTATTTGGTTGCGTTTTCCTTTCTTACCTTTGAAAAAGAGAATAACTTCATTTAGACACTTGAGATGTTGGTTGGTCTTTTGACCTCAAAACGCAACATGCCTAAGGTGATTGTCACCGATAGGGACCCCGCTTTGATGAAAGCCGTTTATGAAGTTCTCCCTAAAACGGACCATGTACTTTGCTATTTTCATATTGAGAAGAATATCAAATCTAGGTGAGTCACGGATTGTAGAGTCAATCCCAAGCCTTCGAAAGCAAAAGGTGTTGGAAAAGATGCGAAGGAAGCGGATGATGACAAGCATTGTGAGCTTGTTAAGAAAATAATGAGGGCTTGGAGAGATGTGGTTAACTCTCCTACGGAGGATGAATTTGCAATTGCATGGTTGACATTCAAAGATGAGGTATGCCATCTGTTTCCATTGTTTGTTAAATTTGTTGAGTAAACTGTTTTGCCCCTTAAGAAGCATTTTGTGAGGGCATGGACAAATAAATACTTGCATCTAGGGTGTAGAACCACCAACATTGTTGAATCAGCTCATGCACAATTGAAAAGATACTTGAGAAGTAGTGTGGGAAATTTGGCATAATGTTGGGATGAAGTTGAAAAAATGTTGAAAAACCAATTTGGTGAGATACAAGGGAGTTTTGGGAGGAGCATAACTTTCATGGTGCACAAATACAAAAAAAACAAGTTATTCTCTGAGCTGGAGGGGTATGTCTCTAAGGCCGCTTTGGGTTTCATCGATGAAAAATATGAACGCTCTAGTAGATTCGGCTTTGCTAAAAAAGATTGTGGTTGTGTGCAAATGACAACGTTCGGGTTGCCTTGTACTTGTATTCTTGCCGAGAAGAGAAAGAAAAAATTGCCTATTCTTTTCGATGAAATACACCCTCATTGGCGAAGGTTAGGTGTAATTGGACAAGAGGTTGATGCACATTTTTCCGTTATGGAGGAATGGAACGCCATTCACGAACGTATCAAGAGGTCCCCTTACAATATGAAACTCTTCATCAAACAAAAGTTGTGTGAACTAGGATTTCTGGAGGAAACAATGTTGAAGCCACCTCCGAGAAAAGTAGCTACCAAGAGAGCACCTAAAAGGGTGAAGTCTACACCGAAAACGAGGTCCACGGGTCGAATCCCCTCTAGGTGGGAGACTATTGATGCTCAAAATCCCAATAGTCAATGCTCACATGCCAAGATTAATGTTCCAAAGAGTAAAGGTTCACGTCTTGGCACTTGCTCCCGCTCACAAGCTTCGACTCCTACTTCAAAACCAAAACCTTATTTGAAAATACCATACATTTCACAAATTCCACATCTCATGAGACCTTACGTTGAAGACCTTGTGAATGTTAGAGGGGATGGTAATTGTGGTTTCCGGGTCGTAGCTAGGCACATGGGATTGAATGAGGAAGATCATGTTTTGGTTCGTCATGCACTTATTCATGAGTTGAAAAATCACAAGAGTGACTACTTGCCGATATATGCTACCAAGAGCCGTTACAAACTCATCTTGGATGGTTTAAACCCTCCAACAAGTAAAAGTGGTATTGCGCCTCCAGAGAAGTGGTTGACCACTCCGGATGTGGGTCACATTATTGCTAGTTGCTACAATAGAGCGGTTGTTCTATTGACTTTGCCCGAAATGGGTGGTTCATGTGAGACATATTATCCAATTCGGAGTGCTCCACCACTTAAGCCACATTCCAAAATAATGTGCCTTTGCTTAATTCCTGACCACTTTCTTCATGTGAAGTTGAAAGCAAATTTTCCGATACCACCTCTTTCTACGGAGTGGATGACTCACAAGATTGGTGAGGCGAAGCAATGGCTTTTTGAGTTTTTTGATAGACAAGCCGCCTTCAATGAGCTCATGTCTATGGTGCCGAAGCCGCCAAAGAAACCAACAAATGATCACAATCCTATTACTTGGGACACTCCGGAAAAGCCAAAGCAAGAGTTCGAAGACATGGATGAAGACGAAGTTATTGCACTATCACTACTCTAGTTAGATAGGTTATGACACTTTTGGGTCGGTCGGTGTTCGTCTTATTTTTTGGTGGTATTATACCCCGACATATTTTTTGGTGGCCGATTGTGTGATTTGGATATTTATGACCAATATGTAACTAATATTATATATTAGATAAATATATGAAATGAATTATTTTTTTGGTGGTCGGTTATGTCACACCAATTTAACGATGAATTTTCGTCATTTTGGCCGTTTATGTGAGATTATGTAATTTTATAAATTTATGGACAAATTTGTGTAATTTGGATCGTTTACGTGTCATTAAGTTTGTTTAAGTGATTACAGGTCATTACCTGCAAATTTGTGAAATTTGGACCGTTTGGGTCGTTATGTGTGATTACGTGATTGTGAGAAAAACGATGTTTTTGTGTAATTTTGATCGATTATGTCGTATTATCCGATAATCTTGTTAAACTGGCGTAATTTGGTTAAGTTATGAATGTGGCATGATTACAGGTCATTTTTGCCTTTCACAAAACCTGTTTATTAACTGCACTGCATTTAATGTTGTTACTGGTTTCTACTATGAGCGTGAGTTAACTCACGCTAGTACAAATGGCAACGTGAGTTAACTCACGCTTTAGTTTTTTAAATTAACACGTGAGTTAAGTCACGCTGCGTGACTTAACTAAGGTAAAGTATACACTAGCGTGACTTAAGTCACGTAAGGGCATTTTGGTTATTTACTTTGGGAATGAGCAAAACCGTTTGAGTAAAGAGCAGAATTCTAAAATGAACAAGAAGAAGAGAAGAGTTTGGGCCTTATGATAGTCATTTTAAAAACAAACCAAATAATTGGACCTTGAGATCTTAAAAAATGTTGGGTCATTGAGATTTCATTAGACTTTAAAATTTTCTTTTTAGGCTCCCTTAATACCTTTTAGACCGCCAAAATTTCATTTTTACTCCTAATATATACATCTGGTAGATACGTCCTAGAGGGTTTGAGAGTTATCTCATGAAGGGTTAAGGATTATCTCTCGGATGACTATATTATATGATAGAAAAATGAACAAAACTATAAGTTACTTTATTTTGGCATTTTAAAGTTTTCAAACCACCTCATTTACTCTTCAAACCTACTATTCACCCGATTCAAGAATGTCAACAAATTAACAATGTTATATGTTATATATTAACAAAACTGGACTTAATGAACAAATTATGTTAACAAAGAACTTCAACAAAGTACAAATGTTCGTCATAAATTATTTAAACCTGTTATGGACCGATCACAAGACCACTCACACAGCTACATGTGGACTATAATACACCGCCATAAGGCTACGCACTCAAGGGAGCACGCCAAATTGCCTGCACCGTGCCGCACAGGAGCACGCCTCCTCGCATGGATCACGCTAGACGTGTCCTGTAACTTCCCTAATCACACGCCGCATCTCACGAAGACGCTTATGCTCACGACGCGTCTATACCAGGGTGAACTTGCTTCACCCTCAAGGTACATATCAGTTTCTACAATACTTCTTACACACTCTTTTTCAGTTCCATTAATGACTTGAGCGTTGAAGTGCTAACGTGCCTGCAGACACCCTTCCTTCCACTACAAAGACTTGTTGCTACCGTATCGGAAGTCGTTACCGATTCATCGGAACATTCTCTGTCACCATTAGACTCAACTGTTATCACCGGACACATAATTTGGCCCTATAAGGAGGGGATCGTTCGCTAACCGCCATGGTCCAACGATCCTCCACCGTAACCTTTTTCTATTATGTGCATCTCCGTCGTAACCATTTTCAGTTACCCGTTCCTCTACCATAACGGTTAATAGTTATCGCTCTTCTCTCCGAAGTAATGACCGAAAGTCGCAGAAAACTGCCACGAGTCATCCTTCCACCTCTCGAACACTGCGTTTGACGGTGCAAACTCTCGAAGGCAATAAGTATTGCAGCACCCGCACGTGTTAGCCTGGAATTTCGACAGACTCATTTGATATGGTCAACATTTGTTTGACCTATAACTTTGCAGGAATCGAAGGCTTCCTCATATTCAACTTGAGGATTTTGACAAAACATTAAGCCTAGCGTACTTAGTCAGAGTCTCGACAAAGCAAGGATGAAAGAGAGATCGCGTCGAAGTCAAAGATTCAAGGCAGGAAAGCGCGATTTCAAGTGGAAAGGCAGTTTCTTTAATGGAAGTGTGGGAAAAAGCAGTTGTCCAAGATGGAGGAAGTGCTGATCATGGGATTAGTGGTTTGCCAGTTAGTTATCTTAGCATTATTTAGTATAAATAAGTGTTTCCATGTCGAAAAATGGGTCGCAAATCAATTATTAAGTTCTACAACACTCAAACTACCGGCGTCTAGGGAAACGAGTTATACATAATGTATGTAAACTGATTTGTAGACCACCCCTTTATTTTTAATGCAATGCATTTTACCTTTCCTTTAAGTTTATGCGTTTAAACTTTTACCTTTATCTTGCTTTTATTTGCAATTTATCAAACTTGTCGAGAGACAGTGCCTCTTTTTTACATCAAACCCCGTCTTGCTCTCTAAGTAACCTGAGTGCATTTCACGGCCATTTTTCTATCAAAAACCCTTTTTTCGATCAAAACCTTTGCATAACATGTCCTGAGATTTCTAGTTTTGTCTCGCTTGTTATAATCAGAACTAGCCTGTAGTTTACCAAAAATGCCGGTAAACAAATTGGCACACCCAGTGGGACCCTGTTTTTGCAATTGATTTTTCAAAACTTTTTCAAAATAAAAAAATTGGTTTCAAAAACTTTTTAAAAAACCTATCTCCTTTGTGAGATCCGTTTTTAGAATATTGTTACTATTATCGGGTAACTTCATTGCTAAAAACACCAAATTGTTTGTGTATGCATTTGAGAAGTGGTAAATCTATGGATCATGCTGGTTCATCCGCCTTACAATCATCTTCACAAGCACAATCTATACAAGCGACTTCTCCTTAAGGAGATTTAAACGTGTTGACCCCTGTAGGGGAAACTATGGCTATGTTAGTCTCGACGGAAATGGGAGTAACCGCTCCCTCAACCATTTCGAAGTCTGCTCTGATGACTCCACCAAAAATGGGAAGTTTTGTTCCCCCATTCACCGCTAGTGTCCCTTCGATTACCATCATCCCAAGTTCTTCGTCAATTAGGCCTAGGCTTGAATATCGAAACACTAATGTGCAGAACCTGTCTAAGGAACAACCGTATGGTATGCCAACTTTGATGATGGCAAATGTACATAATAGTGTGTCCGCATTTGCAAAACAAGCAAATCCGTTCACAACACACACCATACATAGTCCCTGGAGTTCTAGCATTTTTGGTCGAAGTACTCCGCCAGTCTTAACAACAGATTCGATGAATTTGTTGAGACAACAAACAGATGAGAGTAATTACGAAATGTTTAATTTGTTAACACAACAAATTGATACCGCGTTTAATCCTTTGATAAGGGACACAATCCGGAGTTACCAAGCCATAACCACACAAATGGGGAGAATAGCAGATTTCTTTACATCCCCACAACCAGTTTACCAACCGATTACACAAAACCAACAACTGTTGCGTTCGGTCGAACCAATGGTCTAAAGGCCACAACCTGTGCCTCAACCTCAACTGATCGAACCAGTAAATCAGGGTTAACCTGAAGTGATCTTGGTAGATCGAAATAATAATGCCGATGAAGTTGTTAGGAATGTCCAACAACAAAACATAGGAGCACACAACAATATAGCCAAATTGGTCGAAAACATAATGGTTCAAAATGGTTTGAATATTGGTCTGCATAGGCCAAACTTTGTTTCTCCTTTGTCGGAATTGGTATTACAATCTGAACTTCCTAGAGGTTATAAAATTTTTGAGTTCACTAAATTTGCGGGTGACACCAGTGAGTCCACTGTCGAACATATCGCACGATACTTGACAGAGGCAAAAGACCTAGCAAATGATGAGAATTTGAGGTTGAAATACTTTCCAAATTCTCTAACAAATAATGCTTTTACATGGTTTACTACTCTTACACAATACTCGATTCAAAGTGGGGCTCAATTAGAAAGGTTATTCCATGAACAATTTTAATGAACCAATCTAAGATAAGTCTAAAAGAATTGGCGAGTGTCAAGAGGAGTTCCTCTGAATCTTTTGATGATTACCTCAATAGATTCAGATTGCTGAAGGCAAGATATTTCACTCAAGTGCCTGAACATGAGTTTGTCGAAATGGCTGCTGGTGGCCTAGATTATTCCATAAGGAAAAACTCGACACTCAACACTTGAGAGACATGGCCCAATTGGCCGATAGAGTTCGACATGTCGAAAGACTAAAGGCTGAAAAGGCCATAACTCAGAAATATCATAAGAGAGAAAAAGTTGTTTATATCGGTTCAAATGAAAGCAACCAAGAATTCAACAAAGCTTTTGGAGATGTCGAAACAAAATAGGTTGACATTGCTGAGTTAAAATCAGGGCCTCCTTCTAACGCGCTACTTCTATTAAAGCGATAAAACACGCGAATAATGCAATTAGTCAAGAAATAGACATTACATTCTCCAAAAATCTCCAAATCATGCATATCAAAAATTTCTCAAAAACTTTGCAGCGGATAAATAACATACATCATCAAGTAGTCATAATATAAATATCAGGTACAACGTCACATCACTCCAAACATCCACATACGGATAAAGTTTCAACAACATGGTCAATCCAAAAATAAACGTACAGACCAACAACCTACATCAGAGCCTATACTATGAATCTAAACAGATAAACAAGGGAAGCTCCCGCTATCCTCAGGCAACTCACCAAGCAAGCTAATAAATCAATTATGCACACCGTTTACCCATTCATACAAATAGGTAGGCGGCCCACCACAGACCACTGTGGGTTAGCTTCACATCAATCATAATCAAGAATAAACAATCATAAGCATTCAAGGATTTCATGCTTGACACATATACATACCCGTCCTTCCTAAAATACTAACATCACATGAATATGTTGGAACAAAGGGTGTTTTACAATTTTACCACTTAAGTTTTGATGATAACAAGGTATTAAAATTATCAATTGGATATGCTAAAAGTTTATTCAAGTGTACATTACCATTATCAAAGATTTATTCATAGAGGT
The DNA here is from genome assembly GCA_958299785.1 of Medicago lupulina. Classification (NCBI taxonomy): domain Eukaryota; kingdom Viridiplantae; phylum Streptophyta; class Magnoliopsida; order Fabales; family Fabaceae; genus Medicago; species Medicago lupulina. The sequence goes on from OY283143.1 coordinate 29,826,255, forward strand.
TCTAATTGAATGAATTAAAGAGCAAAGGAATTTAATTTGAAGCTTGAAGAGCATCTGATTGAAAGCGCTCATGAAGATGATATCATCAAAAGCGTAGTGCGTCTGAAGAAAGCGCTCCTAAAGATGACGTCATCAGAAGCTAGATCTCCAGAAGCAAGTTCATCAGAAGCTATTTCACCAGAGGATAAAGAGCATTGACAAAGTACTGTGTACGAAGTGTACAACCACTAAGTCTGCGCATGTCTCTGCAACCACCATCTGTGCATTGTGTCTCCTATACAAGACAAGGATAACATCAATATTTTTAGACATTGTTCTTCCTCTATTGGAATGGATTTGAAATTGTTTTTCATAGGACAATCTTCAAATCGGGTAAAAGATCAATGGTGAAGAATCAAAGCTTCAGTCAAGACAAGTTGATGAGCTGACTAGTTCCCAACGTCTCTCAAATCCTCTATAAATAGGGATAAAGACTTGAAGAAAAATACAACACTAAGAAGGCTTTTGCTAAGACTGTGATATTCATATTCTCTCAAAGTCAAAAACGCTGCTCACCAACAATTTAGATAATTCTTACAAAAGTTCATATCTTAGAATTTCTAAGTTTCTAGAAAAATAGAGTCTGTTCTGTTTGTATTGTTTTGTGAATACCTCTAATTGTATATCAAGTATTCAAAACTCTTTTCAATTCTTTGTAATTGTTTAGAAAAGTCTCTTTCTTGTGTGATTGAGCAAAGGAGTCTCTTGGAGTTGTCCTTGAGCATAGAAGTCTCTTTCTTGTGTGATTGAGCAAAGGAAGTCTCTTACTTGTGTGTTTGAGCAACTTGTAATTTGATATGACATTTTAGTGGAACTCTCCTTGGAAGTGCAAGGGGGACAGGACTACTTCTGGATTGTGGAAGGAACCTGTATAAATTGCTTGTGTTCTTCTTTCGTTTCTGCATTCTTACTCTCTATCCGCTGCACTAAGACTCTCAACTCTGGTCAGACTCTAAACTCTATCAGACTCTGATTCTGAGAACAGTTGTTGTTTTGTAAGAAAGAAAAGTTTTTGAAAATACAATTCAACCCCCCCTTCTTGTGTTTTTCCCCACCTTCAGATGGTATCAGAGCTTCGGCTCTGTAGCTAGCACTTAACCGTGTTACAGTGAACGATCAGAGAAAAAGATGTCTGGGGAAGATGCTTCTGGTTCTGGCTCTGGCTCTGGCTCTAGAGTTGCTATACACTATGACTACAACAACAACAACAGAAATGAAAGATCTGCTAATCACAACAAACCTCCCATGTTTAATGGTGATCCTGAAATGTTCTCTTGGTGGAAGACCAAGATGTATAGTCACATTATGGGAATGGATGAAGAGTTGTGGGATGTTCTTGAAGAAGGTGTTGGTGATTTCAAGTTGGATGAAAGCTTTTGATAGGAAAGCTCACACTGCTGAGCAGAAAAAGCTTTATAAGAAACATCATACGATTAGAGGCATTCTTGTGGCTGCTTTGCCTCATAAAGAGTACTTGAAGATGAGTGACAAATCAACAGCAAAGGCTATGTTCACCTCATTGTGCTCACTTTATGAGGGTAACAAGAAAGTCAGAGAAGCCAAGGCTACTATGCTTGTTCATCAGTACGAGTTGTTCAGAATGAAGGAGGATGACAACATTGAGACCATGTACTCAAGATTTCAGACTCTTGTTTCTGGACTTCAGATTTTGAAGAAAAGCCACGTAGCGTCTGATCATCTGAACAAGATTCTGAGAAGCTTACCTGCTAAGTGGAGACCAAAAGTGACAGCTATTGAAGAAGCTAAAGATTTAAACACTCTGAGTGTTAAAGATCTTATAAGCTCTTTAAAGTGTCATGAGATTGGTCCTAATGAGCATGAACCTGTCAAGAAGCCTAAGTCTATTGCTTTGAAGTCAAGAGGGAAGTCAACTAAAGCTCTGAAGGCATTGGAGTCTCAAGAAGAATCTACATCTGAAGATTCTGATGAAGACCTTGAAATCCTTAAAGAGATGGCTATGCTTTCCAACAGACTACAATATCTTTCTAAGAAGAACAAGAAGTTCATGAGCAGAGGCAGTAGTCACAAGAGCTCTAGAAGAGAAGAATAGAAAGGGTGTTTCAACTGCAAGAAAACTAGACACTTCATTGCTGAATGTCCAGACCTGTAGAAGGAAAAATCCAAAGAGAAATCTATGAAGCCAACCTTTAAATCCAACAAATTCAAGAAGCAAATCAAGAAGAGTTTGATGGCCACTTGGGAAGATCTAGATAATGAGTTTGAGTCTGATAAAGATGATGTTGAAGATGAAGCAACTATAGCCATGGCCTTGGTGGCTACTGTTGAAGATGAAAAAAAATCATTTGATGCTGAATCCTGTACAGACTCTGAAGACGAAACTAAGGTATATTCTAAACTCTTTAAAGTGTTGAAGATCTTATAAGCTCTTTAAAGTGTCATGAGATAGGTCTTAATAAGCATGAACCTGTCAAGAAGCCTAAGTCTATTTCATTGAAATCTAGAGGCAAGTCAAGTAAGGCTCTAAAGGCATTAGAGTCTGAAGAAGAATCTACATCTGAAGATTCTGATGAAGACCCTGAAATTGTTCAGGAGATGGTTATGCTCACAACCAGACTACAATATCTTGCTAAGAAGAACAAGAAATTCATGAGCAGAGGTAGTAGTCACAAAAGCTCTAGAAAAGAATAACCGAAAGGTTGCTTCAACTTCAAGAAGACTGGACACTTCATTGCTGAATGTCCAGACCTGCAGAAAGAAAAATCCAAAGAAAAATCCAAGAAGCCAATCTTCAAATCCAACAAATTCAAGAAGCAAATCAAGAAGAGTTTGATGGCAACTTGGGAAGATCTGGATAATGAGTCTGAGTCTGACAAAGATGATGCTGAAAATGAAGCAAAAATAGCCATGGATTTGGTAGTTACTGTTGAAAATGAAAGAGATTCATCTGATGCTGAATCAAGTACAAACTCTGAAATTGAAACTGAGGTATACTCTAAGCTCACTAGATCTGAATTAATTGATTCTCTCAAGGAACTTCTTGGTCATTATGAAAACCAATCCACTGAGTTGAGGAGAGTTAAGCAACGATACATTAAGCTGCTGAAACTCCATGAATCAACTAAGATTGAGATGGATGTTTTACAACAAGAAAATAATCATTTGAAAATAATGACTGAGAAAGGTGATAATAAACCCTTGTCTGAGCAGGATGCTGCTCTTCAAGAGTTTATTAACACAGGAATTGATAGAACCAAAGTTGCATCTATGATTTATAACATAAAGCAGAACAACAAAAAGGGAATTGGCTTCACAGGAGGAAACTCTAGTGAAGTAATTCTGAAACCTAATTCTGATAACACCAAGGAGGGACTGAAAACTCACTTTGTGTCTGAATCTAGAAAAACTTCTCATTCAGAACCTAAATCTTTAAATTCAAAGGTAATGTCTAAGTCAAAACCTGAGAACCAAAAGACAAAGGTAATGAAAAACTCTAAATCAAAAGCTCCAACGTTACAGATTCTGAAAAGATCAGATCCTAATAAACAGGTTCTGAGGAAAACAGAGTCTGAAATACAAAAGCCTAGACTTCAGAGGAAGGAAGCTGTCTTTGCAAAGTCACACTCTATGACTAAAGGTTTTGAACCTAAAGTCTGGAAGAAGACAGAACAAGACAATTTCAGACAGAAAACACAAATGAGACTCAAAACTCCTAGGACTAACCCAAGAGGACCCATGAAGATATGGGTACCTAAGAAAGAAATTGTTGATGTTGCAGGTACGTCTAAAAGGAAACGAAAAGCAGAAGTCCTGGTATTTGGACAGTGGCTGCTCGCGACATATGCCGGGAGAAAAGTCTATGTTCGTAACCCTGACCATGAAAGAGGGAGGAACTGTGGGATTTGGAGGAAACCAAACTGGCAAAATCATTGGTACTGGAACAATTGGTAATTCCTCAGTCTCATTTAATAATGTGTGGTTTGTTGATGGACTAAGACATAACCTACTTAGCATAAGTCAATTTTTTGATAATGGTTATGACGTCTTGTATAATAAGAACAACTGCACAGTGATCAACAAAGATGATCAATATGTAGTTTTCAAAGGAAAGAGAAAGAACAATGTATACAAGATTAATTTTTCAGAATTGACTGATCAGAAGGTATTTTGCCTTTTGTCAATGAGTGATAAGAAATGGTTGTGGCACAGAAGGTTGGGACATGCTAATTGGAGGTTAATCTCTAAACTTAGCAAGCTACAACTTGTAAGAGGCTTACCAGACATTGACTATCATTCAGATGCACTTTGTGGTGCATGTCAGAAGGGAAAAATTGTTAAAAGTTCTTTCAATTCAAAAGACATCGTTTCTACCTCCAGACCTTTGGAACTACTCCATATTGATTTATTTGGACCAGTTAGTACTGCATCCTTATATGGAAGTAAATATGGATTGGTTATAGTTGATGATTACAGTAGATGGAGTTGGGTTAAGTTTCGTAAATCTAAAGATTAATCATATGATGTGTTTACAAAATTCTGCATTAAAGTTCAATCTGAAAAAGAACTGAAAATTTTAAAAGTCACGAGTGATCATGGGGGAGAATTTGAAAATGAGCCATTTGAAATATTTTGTGAAAAACATGGAATTGTCCATGAATTCTCTTCTCCTAGAACTCCACAACAAAATGGGGTTATAGAGAGAAAGAATATATCATTACAAGAAATGGCAAGAACCATGATTCATGAAAACAACCTGGCAAAACATTTTTGGGCAGAAGCAGTAAACACAACATGTTATGTTCAGAACAAAATATATATCAGACCCATACTGAATAAAACAACATATGAAATCTTTAAAGGTAGGAAACCTAACATTTCTTATTTTCATCAGTTTGGATGTACATGTTACATCTTAAACAATAAAGTCTATCTGAAGAAATTTGATGCAAGGGCACAAAAGGGAATCTTTTTAGGTTACTCTGAGAGGTCTAAGGCATACAGACTGTATAACTTGGAAAATATTTGCGTTGAAGAGTCTATGCATGTCAAATTTGATGACAAAGAGCCTGGAAGTAAAATTCCAGAGCAGAATGAAAGTATTGCAGGTTCAGAAGAGTTTGATGATTATTCAGAACCTGATCAGACTTCAGAATTGAATGATGCTCCAGAAGCTGTAACAGCTCCTGATGTTCCAGTTGAAGAAGCTTTTGAAGAAGCTCACGTTGATTCACAGCAAGTTATCCAGTCCAGAAACTCATTCAAATACCAGTCTTCTCATCCTGAGGATCAAATCATTGGCAACAAGGAATTCCCAGAAAAACTAGATCACATTTCAGACCTGAAGAGTCTGCTTTGAGATTGTTGTCCATGATAGAACCTACAACACTTGATGAAGCACTAGCTGATGATGGATGGATCTTAGCAATGCAAGATGAACTTAATCAATTCAAAAGAAATGATGTGTGGGATCTTGTACCTAAGCCTGAACACAAGAACATTATTGGAACCAAATGGGTGTTTAGGAACAAGCTCAATGAACAGGGAGAAGTAATCAGGAACAAAGCCAGACTTGTTGCTCAAGGGTACAACCAACAAGAAGCATTGATTACACTAAAACTTTTGCTCTAGTTGCAAGATTGGAAGCAATCAGGTTACTTCTTTCCTACGCAGTAAATCACAACATAAATTTGTATCAAATGGATGTTAAAAGTGCATTTCTCAACGGTTTCATCTCTGAAGAAGTGTTTGTGAAACAACCGCCTGGTTTTGAGGATTTAAAACATCCTGACCACGTTTATAAGCTAAAGAAATCTTTGTATGGTCTGAAACAAGCTCCTAGAACCTGGTATGACAGACTTTAAAAGAGGACAAGTTGACACAACACTATTCAAGAAGACTCTTGTGAAAGACATTCTGGTTGTGCAAATTTATGTTGATGATATCATTTTTGGTTCAACTAATAAATCTCTTTGCAAGGAATTTTCTAAGATGATGCAGGAGGAGTTTAAAATGAGCATGATGGAAGAACTGAAGTTCTTTTTAGGAATTCAAATCAACCAATGCAAAGAAGGAGTGTATGTTCATCAATCCAAATACACCAAGGAACTTCTGAAAAAGTTCAAGCTTGAACACTGTAAAGAGATTAACACTCCAATGCATCCTACCTGTACTCTAAGCAAAGAAGATCAAGGATCTAAAGTTGACCAGAAGTTGTACCGAGGTATGATTGGTTCTCTGTTGTATCTCACTGCATCTAGACCTGATATCTTGTTTAGTGTATGCTTGTGTGCAAGGTTTCAATCAGATCCTAGAGAATCTCACTCAAAACCACCTAAAGTTTGGCAAAAATCCTAAGTTTTAGGGTCAAGCTCGCCACGACGAGCTATGCTCCTCGCCTCGCGAGTGATGAGGTTGTACTCGCCACGGCGAGTAGTCACTCGCCACAGACGAGCGATCTCAGAACCACTACGGGTTCACTCCAATTCTCACCAATTCATCCCAAATCTCTCATGTTAAACCTCTAATTCATCAACAATGTTGTCCTAGGGGATAATCTAGGTTCTGTAACACATTTCTACAGCCATGCAGCACATTCTCACATCAAATTCATCAAATTCATCAAACCCTAACTCATGAAACTCATCTCAATTTCTTCCCAATCCCTAAGCCAATCATAAACAGATGAAATACTATTAATATTACTGAAGTTAGGCTCACCAATACCTGGAAATATGCAGAAAATCGCAGCCTAGCTTCTTCCTCTCTTCAATTGTTTCTCTTTCTCTAATTCCAAAAGTCTGTACGTGTTCTGCCTACTTTCCTTAACCTAATTCCTTAAATACCTCTTCTTAACTTAATTAATTCTATCTTAACCCTCATAACTCTTCCTATTTATAAATATAACCCCACTTCTCAAAATAATATATTTTTATAACAAATCTCTATTTTTCATATAAATATATATAAAAAATCACATATATTATTTTATTAAACAATAAAATAATCATCACGTCACACATCATAATCACGTCACATAATCATCAAAAATCATATAATATATAATAATATACTATATTCTCTAATAAAATAATTAAATAAATAAAGAGGGCGTTACAATCATCACCACAAAACAAACCTGAACAAACAACCTTAACCAAAACACAAGAGGAAACCATTCCAGAATCTGTTATGGAGACAGTTGTTGAGGAGTCTGTCCAAGTGATAGAGTTAGAACCTTCTATGTGTATTCCAAATTCTGAACCAACACATAACTTGAAACCTAGTGTTTCTGACCATCCTTCATCTTCATCTCAAATTCAGATTCTTGACCAACCACTAGTAAACATTCTGAAATCTGATTATCTTGAAGATCAGCTGGTAGAACTTCATGAGAAATGCAGACTCTAGTGCTACTCAGAAGAGTTCCTACTCTATCTGTTGCCTATGAGGATCAATGGGCTGCTGTGAAAAGCAAAGCTTGTGACATAATAGATGCAGTTGCCAAGAAGTGTTGTCGCATTCAAGCTAATGCACTGAGGTGTCATCTGCATAATCTGCACTCATCTGAGCAACCCAAAAGCAAACTTTTGTGCCTAGCAAATGCACCCTTCTATGCTGAATCAGAATATGTTTCCAGGGAAACAAAGGTGTTCAAGATGTTGAAGCAAAAGGTGTTCAAGATGTTGAAACAAGAGGAATCTAAGGCAAGGGAGGAATATCTTCTTCAGAGGCAGTTGGCTCTTGAAGAAACTGTTAAGAAGCAATCTGAAGACATTCAGCGCTTAATAGCTCTCATCCAACAGCAACAACCTCAACCCAACCCTTAGAATGCACACCTTATTTTTTTCTTTCTTATGTTTAATTATCTTTGCTTCTGAAATTTGTCTTTGTATCTCTGTCTTTCTAGATAATATATCAGTTTTTCTTTCTTCAGTTGCAATTTTATATCTTTGTCTTTACTTCTCTTTGTTTTTGTTCTTTTTGATTAATGACAAAAGGGGGAGTAGTAGAAGTATTTAACAAAGAATCTGAGCCCAAGTGAAAATAAAATTCTAACAGTTTTATTTTCTGAGAATCTTATTTTATCTCATCTGTAATTATTTTTGATTAAAACAAATTTAATTAACTTGGATAGGACTTAGGGGGAGCTTACAAACCTCACCTTAAAGAATATCAGACTCAGGGGGAGTCAGAGCTTACAAACCTCAGAACCCCAAAGTCAACTTGTTAATTAAGTTAACAACAATTGATTTTTTTTTTAATACTTGTGTTTGTCATCATCAAAAAGGATGAGATTGTTGGAACAGAGGGTGTTTTACAATTTTACCACTTAAGTTTTGATGATAATAAGGTATTAAAATTATCAATTGGATATGCTAAAAGTTTATTCAAGTGTACAGGACCATTATCAAAGATTTATTCATAGAGGTTTTGATTGAATGAATTAAAGAGCAAAGGAATTTAATTTGAAGCTTGAAGAGCATCTGATTGAAAGCGCTCCTGAAGATGATATCATCAGAAGCGTAGTGCGTCTGAAGAAAACGCTCCTGAAGATGACGTCTTTAGAAGCTAGATCTCTAGAAGCAAGTTCATCAGAAGCTATTTCACCATAGGCTAAAAAGCGTTGACAAAGTACTTTGTACGAAGTGTACAACCACTAAGTTTGCGCATATCTCTGCAACCACCATCTCTACATTGTGTCTCCTATATAAGACAAGGATAACAACAATATTTGCAGACATTGTTCTTCCTCTATTGGAATGGATTTGAAATTGTTTTTCATAGGACAATCTTCAAATCAGGTAAAAGATCAATGGTGAAGAATCAAAGCTTCAGTCAAGACAAGTTGATGAGCTGGCTAGTTCCCAACGTCTCTGAAATCCTCTATAAATAGGGATAAAGACTTAAAGAAAAATACAACACTAAGAAGGCTTTTGCTAAGACTGTGATATTCATATTCTCTCAAAGTCGAAAACGCTGCTCACCAACAACTTAGATAATTCTTACAAAAGTTCATATCTTAGAATTTCTAAGTGTCTAGAAAAACAGAGTCTGTTCTGTTTGTATTGTTTTGTGAATACCTCTGATTGTATATCAAGTATTCAAAACTCTTTTCAATTCTTTGTAATTGTTTAGAAAAGTCTCTTTCTTGTGTGATTGAGCAAAGGAGTCTCTTGGAGTTGTCCTTGAGCATAGAAGTCTCTTTCTTGTGTGATTGAGCAAAGGAAGTCTCTTACTTGTGTGTTTGAGCAACTTGTAATTTGATACTACATTTTAGTGGAACTCTCCTTGGAAGTGCAAGGGGGACATGACTACTTCCGGATTGTGGAAGGAACCTGTATAAATTGCTTGTGTTCTTCTTTCGTTTATGCATTCTTACTCTCTATCCGCTGCACTAAGACTCTAAACTCTGGTCAGACTCTGAACTCTATCAGACTCTGATTCTGAGAACAGTTGTTGTTTTGTAAGAAAGAAAAGTTTTTGAAAACACAATTCAACCCCCCTTCTTGTGTTTTTCCCCACCTTCGGAATATTGTCCTCCATTCCATACACATCATGCTATCACAATTCTAACATAGCATAGCAAGCATATTAAATCTCTAATCAAGTCATCAATATAAACTCATCATTTATCAACATCAATCAATGAAAGGATTACTCACCTTATTCTTCATTTTACCTAATCAACTCAACAAATACAATTCATTGTTTCAAAATATAAGCAAGAAAGTCATCGTCACCAAAAGATCATAAAATCACATTCATATAAGTTACACTTCATTATTTTCACCGAAATAAACATCATCAATTAAAATCATCAAATGTACAAGTATCACCATTAACAACAAACATCAACAAGTACACATCTTCACATATTCACCACATATCACCAAGTGTACAATTCACCAATCTCACCAATGCACATAAATCACCAAGTCACATATTCATCTATGACACGACTCTCTAAATAATAAATGCATGCAATGTTCTAGACTCTTCTAGATGCATGTGGTACAAAGTCAACACCGAGGTCGTCACCTCATGATCCAACAAACACATCATAGTCGTCACCAATAATTGAATACAAAGTATTCGTCGTCACCAATAATTTTGAATACAAAGTATTTGTCATCACCAATATGGATATAAAATTCGTCACCATGAATGCATGAACATATGACTCAACAACAACAATGCATATGTTCACACAACTTCAACAATCAACACCAACATATTTCAGTACATGCTTACACTATCAAATCGTCACCAATAGCGTATAAGAAATTTACCAACAACATATATGCACATATACATATATAATTTACCAACATCATCATCATAATAATTCAACAAGCATCATCATGATATTTAACAAGCATCACCATAATCAACATCAAAACATAATCATGACCATTATCAACATTCATATATATATATATATATATATATATATATATATATATATATATATATTCGTCCACATCAACATTATTGCAACTCAACAACTCATACAATCACACAATCCAAGTAAAGGGGAAAATAAAACGTACTATGATAAACATCATATTCAACACCCATCAATCATTCACACATCTTCATATAATCAGATCAAACTATTCCCAAAAAATTTGCAGGGTATTCAGTCTTAAAGATCATTTTCGACAAAGTTCGTCTATAGTTTCACAACTTTAAAACAATGGTGGGAATTGAATGAAAACTAAGCATAAAAACTCTAATGCCTCAACTATGTATACATTTAGATTTCATATAAGTGCAGTTGAGTATACATGTGCGTTTCACCGGCCAAATACGGCGTAATCATGAAAATCACAAAGTTTGTCTCTCTTTATCACATTTTCAAAAGAATGTCATTTTCAAAGCAAAACAAGTTAAACCTCATTGAACACATTCACAACCATTTTTAGAAATCATGTGTACAGTATACAACCTTAACCATACCCCTTTTCCTAAAGAAAAACAAGTTTCGGAAAAATCGACATTCTTGGACATTTTTCAAAAGGTTAGTTCAATTTCATAAAATCAAGCTCAATCCAATTCATAAGATATTCCAGTAGGTTAAAGAGTAAAAAAAGAAATCAAACTTGTTGAAAGAAGCATTTTAGAAAGCTGATGAGTAAAACCGCAAGTCCACGGTTCTACCGATGTAGTAATAAAAAGAGTATCGTTCCAATAGGGAGTTGTTTAATTTGATTAGTTTCAATTGATGATTAGAAGGAGATTTCAATTGGAAAAGATTTGAGTTTTAACGGAAGAAAATAATAATAAAAAGTGCCTTGGGATTATTGTTCCATCTTAATGACAAGTCACTCACAATCAAACCCTAAATCGGTAATTTTACATTGGACCCACTTTCTAAAGACAAGTTTCTCTTCAGCGTATCAAAGCTTCTCTCGAAGTCATTGAGTGTGTTCCTCTAGCAACCACGCCTATTCTCATGGTTGATTGCTATTAGAATCCTTGAAGAACGAAACTTTATGTGTCTCAAGGTTTGCTAGACTATTCTCATGTTTCACAACCCTTGTCTAATTTCACTTGTTCCAATATCAAAACTTCTTCTTTCGATGCTTCACTTTGATATTTGTGATGATGAATTAACAAATACTAACCCTCCGCGTTCGCTTTATGAGTTTGGTATTTGTTAATTCATTATAAAAACGGTGAAATTAGATTAGAAAGTAGATTTATATAAAATTAGGGGTTATGGTTTGGTTTGATTAGGATTATGTCATTAAGACTTATCCAAAAATCCCAAGACAAGACGAGCCTACTCACTCATGTTCATCGTAGACATAGAAGAGAAGAAAGAGAACATAAAATAACAAGAAAGTAAAAGAAAGAACTTTTATTAAGAAAGACAATTGTCACTATTGAATTCCAAGAACAAAAGATGATTTGTTGTGATAGCTAGCTACTCTATTTATAGTTTACAATGACTTAAGCCCTAAGAAAATATATCACTAGTATGTTCCACAAGAAACCACAGGCTTTTAGGTCAGAAATAAACTAATAGGTAGCTTGTCCATGAAGCAAAAAGCATCAAAAGGAATCTTGGGAGTTGGCACGACCGTGTGGCTGGTGGCACGGGCCGTGCCAAGCTTTTGACTTAGGGGACGCCATATTTTTGTACTGAATCTTCGTATTTTCAGCCTGAATCAGCTCCAAATCCCTTTCTTTAGCTCCAAGACTCAATCTTTAGAATATTTGTTCTTGAAATTCAATAACTTGCAATTGAAGTAAAATAGTTCTAAAAAGTAAATAATATTAAATAAAAGAAAATCAAATATAAATAAAACAGACTCAAATATTATATTAAAAACACTAATTATTGACTCATCAAACTCCCCCACACTTGAATCGTTGCTTGTCCTCAAGCAAAAGACATAAGCATAACAACATAAACACCATTTAACATATGAAAATACAATTAAAAACTTATGTCTCCTCTAAGGCTTCATGTTGAGTGTACACTAATTACAACTTTAAGTATTCCTTGTGAACCTATTCAACCCAACAACAAGTTTCAAGTGTGTGTGTGTGTGTGTGTCTAGTTCAGCCCTTTTCTTGCTCCTGTATAAGATAGATATGTTGGAACAAAGGGTGTTTCACATAATCACCATTTAAGTTTTGATGATAACAAAGTATTAAAAATTGTCAATTGGATATGCTAAACATGTTTGGGGAAGATGCTTCTGGCTCTGGTTCTGGTTCTGGAGTGGCTATACCATATGATTATAGCAACAACAACAATAAAAATGAAAGATCTGCTAATCACAACAAACCTCCCATGTTTAATGGTGATCCAGAAATGTTCTTTTGGTGGAAGACCAAGATGTATAGTCACATTATGGGAATGGATGAAGAGTTATGGGATATTCTTGAAGAAGGTGTTGGAAATTTGAAGTTGGATGAAGAAGGTGCTGCTCTTGATAGGAAAGCTCACACTGTTGAACAGAAAAAGCTTTATAAGAAACATCACACGATCATAGACATTTTTGTGGCTGCCTTGCCACATAAAGAGTACTTAAAGATGAGTGACAAATCTACAGCGAAGGCTATGTTCACCTCATTGTGCTCACTTTATGAGGGCAACAAGAAAGTCAGAGAAGCTAAGGCTACTATGCTCGTTCATCAGTACAAGTTGTTTAGAATGAAAGAGGATAGAAACATTGAGACTATGTACTCAAGACTTCAGACTCTGGTTTCTGGGCTTCAAATTCTGAAGAAAAGCTACGTGGCATCTGATCATGTGAACAAGATTCTGAGAAGCTTACCTGCTAAGTGGAGACCAAAAGTGACAGCTATTGAAGAAGCTAAAGATTTAAACACTCTGAGTGTTGAAGATCTTATAAGCTCTTTAAAGTGTCATGAGATTGGTCTTAATGAGCATGAACATGTCAAGAAGCCTAAGTCTATTGCTTTGAAGTCAAGAGGGAAGTCAACTAAAGCTCTGAAGGCGTTGGAGTCTGAAGAAGAATCTACATCTGAAGATTCTGATGAAGACCCTGAAATCCTTAAAGAGATGGCTATGCTTTCCAACAGACTACAATATCTTTCTAAGAAGAACAAGAAGTTCATGAGAAGTGATCCTGGAGGAAACTCTGGTGAAGTGATCCTGAAACCTTGTTCTGATAACACCAAAGAGGGATTGAAAACTCATTTTGTGTCTGAATCTGAAAAGGTCAAAACAGTTTCTCATTCAGAACCTAAAGCTTCAAGTTCAAAGGTAATGACTAAGTCAAAACCTGAGAACCAAAAGAAAAAGGTTATGAACAACTCAAAATTAAAAGCTCCAAGGTTACAAATCCTGAAAAGATCAGAACCTAATAAACAGGTTCTAAAGAAAACAGAGTCTGAAACTCAAAAGCCTAGATTTCAGAGGAATGAAGCTGTCTTTGCTAAGTCACATTATAAGACTAAAGGTTCTAAACCTGAAGTCTGGAAGAAGACAAAGCAGGACAATTTTAGACAGAGAACACAAAGGAAATTCCAAACTCCTAGGACTAACCCAAGAGGACCCATGAAAAATACCCACATCTTGTTTTATAGTGAAACTTCTTGTCATCGCGATTTTCGGGTGTCAAATCATTGATTAGATTTGAACCTTTCAATCATTGATGTCTCTATTTTTTTTGGGGAAGGTAAAATCGAGAAAAACCTTAGAAATCCTAAGTTCGGGGCTGATTTCACTACGGGAAGGTGTTAGGCACCCGCAGTGACTATAGTATCCTATAGGAACCGTTTTACTATGCTTTACGTATACGCTTTGCTTTTATTGCTATTTGTAAAAAGAGATTGGTTTTAAGAATGAGAGGAAGAAGATTGGATTTTATTTTATTGGACTTGGAGAGATTTTGAGTCTCTTGCCTACATACCCTTTTAAGGGATCAAAATTCCATGTAGTTCTCTTCCAAAATGTTTTTGTGGGTTTAATTTGTTTTCTAAGTTTGAAAAAGATTTTGAAGAAGGGAGAGAGGGGCCGTATAGGCATTAGAATTGAGAGGAAAAGAAAGCATTTGGTTGGTTCAATTGTTAATGAAAAACGGTTAAAGTTTGGAAATTAGTTGCATTTTGATTTGATTAAGAAAATAAAGGGAAAATCCTTTGGAGTTTTGACTCCAAGGTTTATTTGGAAAATATTTGAAGTGATGGAAGTTATTTGTTTTTTTTTTAAAAAAAAGGTTAATTTTCTCTAAGTATCACGCATCCTAAACATACACCTAGCGAAAGACATACAACGTGTGTGCGTGTGTCGGTGCATGTGTCGGTGTACATCATTGTAGTCCATAGTCCTTTACATCGGATCCTATTTTACATTCTATGATCTTGCATGAAATTAAAGAAAATAAACTAAACCTAAAATATTACATGAATTAATGGAAATTGCATGGAGTGGGAATAAGATGAGATGCTTAGTATGCATGAGACATAGAGTAAAGTGGTTAGTAAAACAAAATAATAATGCAATACTAATCCTAAACAAAATGGTAACTATCACAAAGATTGGCATAAAGTCACACTAAACAACATTGCAAAATATCACAAAATTGGCATCAAAGATCCAACTAAACATAATTGCAAACATCGCAAAATGGTAATCAAGAATCAAATTTAGCAAGAAAGTGGAAATATCACAAAATAGCAATCAAGCATCAAATTTGGCAAAGTTGTAAAATATCACAAAATTGTAATCAAGAATCAAATGTAACAAAATTGCAGAATATCACATGATTGGTATCAAGAATCAAGTTAACAAAATGGCAAAATATCAAAAAATCTAAGTTTAACAACATCGAGAATGTTACAAAAGCATCAAACTTAACACAATTCAATGAGCTATTATGAGAACCGGGGAAATCATCATGGGATCAAGTGCTAATCACCGAAATCATGGGACAAGAATTTGGATGAGCAATCACGCGAGAAAATTTGTAAAAAAAACACAAGATATCCCAATCAAATGAGAAATTAACGCTTGCCAAATTCTCATCAATTTTCACATGTCAAATATCACAAAACAGTCACAAATATACCAAGCACGCATAAGAATTTTTTTTGGAATTTTGTAAAGAAATTAAAACGCACAGGAGGTCCAAATAGCAAGGAAAAAGGTGCAATTAGCAACAAAATTCAAAAAAAAACTGAAAGAAAGAAAAAACCCGCGGGTAAAAAGCCCAACACCCAAACACACAGATGGATCCGGATCTCCAGAACGCCTCTGGGGCGTTGGATTGATCCGGATCCAAAAAAACCTAGATCTAACGGCCTAACACACAGGGAAGCCGGGTCGGATCTAAACCGACCCGGTCTAGCGCTTACATAAAAGGATCCTGGCCCGGTTCCCCTCATTTTTCAATCCGTTTCTCTTTCTTCTTCTTCTCTCTTGCGCCGCTCTCTCTTCTCCTTTTTTACAAACCCTAATCCACTTGAATCTACCCAGGAATGAAAGAATCTTGGCTTAATCGTCTTAAATCTTGCTTCTAAACATGATTCTGATGTTGAAATCCGTAAGCATGCAACGAATCTATGTGGATTTGTTGATTCTCGTACGGTTTCAAAACGTTCCATATTCGTCTGATTCGAAGCTTTCTCGTGTGAAATCCTTATGGATTCGTTGATTTCCAACGGTTAAAAAAATCATTGTAAATCTCAGAATCTCTGTTGTTTTGGAAAAAAGTTAGGGTTTCACCATTTTCGAATGAAAAAGCTTCGAATCCTGTTAATCCGCATCGGTCTAGTGTTTGTTATCGTGTATGAATGAAAAGAGGTAAGTTTCTTTGATGATTACCTGATTTTTGTTCAGAGATTTGATTCGGATCTTTGGAATCCTTCGATTTGATGCTGTTTTTATTGATTCTTGGCTTGAATTCTGAAATGAGACTGGTGATTTTCTTTCTTTTTCTCCTTAACCGGTTCGGATTCCTTGAATTCTTCTTTCCTTCTTCTTCTCTTCCCCTTAACTCTGTGATCGGCGCTGGAGTTCCTTGCCTCCGGTGAGGAATTCGTGCCTTGAATTGCAGAGGATTCAATTCAGTGATGAAGATTCCTCAATGAATCTCTAAGAATTGATGAACCTTGATGATTTTTTGGCTCTGATGAAATTTAGGGTTCTTGACTTGTTCTTGGTGAGTTTCTGTTTTGATCTGTAACTGCCAAGAGAGAGAAAGTTGAATCTGTTTGTTAATGTGGCGCGTGAATGTGAAAGTTCTGACACTCAGAGCCTTATATAGGCTGACATGTGGACTGTGGGCCAACTGGAACGTGCCACGTGGACCTGGAACTGCTTGCGTGGCAATCCTGAAATGTTTCTGACTCAAGGACCAAAATGCAATTATGTAAAAATTTGGGACTGAACTGCAATTAAACATTTGGACTGTTTTGAAAATAATAAGACTGAAACGGGACTGTTTTGAAAAGAATTGGGACAAATTTGCAAAAAAATGTAAAATTTGGACTGAATTGCAATTTCTAAAAATGTTTGGACTAAAATGTAAAAATAATAAAATTGGCTAAAAAATGTAATTTGAAATGCAATGTAAAGTGAAACAATTAAAATTGACAAAACGGACTAAAACGAACAAATCACCACAAATGAGGTATTTTAAAATACCTCTCTGCCCAAAATTTATTTGATGTGAAAAGACTAAAACGCCCCTGGGGCAAAAACGACTCAGACTGACTCAGATGCAAAACTAAGACGATTTTGGTACAAAATTTGATAAATGGTTTACGCAAACAAACAGGAAAGACTCAGGGACAAATTACAGGGACTAAAATGGGTTCCTTTGTAGGGAATGACCAAAATACCCTTGTGTATGATTTTATGCAAAAATTTAAAAAAACTGAAGCAGTAATGTATGCAGCTGAAACACAGTGGTAGATTGCAGAGCAATACACAGTAAATTGAAAAAGTATTAGGAATAGAAAGGAAATTTAAACGAGTATTTTTAGGTCCAAAATGAGGGTATGACAGCTGCCCCTATTTAAGTTTCTTTGTCTGGAGAGTCAAGAGACGGAGTCTTTGGCTTGACGCGACGAAGATACTTAAATATCGACGTTTGCGCTGATTTTGGGCGTAAAAATACATTTGTAAATGCTATGCATGCCATGCAACATTTGTGTTATGAATGCAAGACAGACTGAGAATTGAATTTAACAGAATATGTCGTATCCATTGCGGGATTGGTAGACATTAACAGAATAGCAAACAACAAAGTATGTCGTATCCATTGCGGGATTGATTGACATTGACATTAACAGAATAGCAGATAACAAGACTCACTGGGGAGACTCGAAAGCAAATTTGACAGGTACAAGCTGTTCTTGGATGCGAACTGGCCACTTGACCGGGAATATTGACAACAAAGGGCGCAAGCTGCTCTTGTATTTGAGCTGGTCACTTGGCTGAAAGAAAATATAGAAAGCGCAAGCTGTTCTTGGATACGAACTAGTTACTTGGCTGAAAGAAAACAAGGTAGAAAGCACAAGCCGTTCTTGGACATGAACTAGTTACTTGGCTGACAGGAAACAAAAATAGAAAGCACGAGTTGTTCTTGGATCTGAACTGGTTACTCGGCGGATATCAAAAGGATAGGTACAAGCTGTTCTTGGACGTGAACTTGCTACTTGACCGATAACAAGAGTGAATTGACAGGCACAAGCTGTTCTTGAACGCGAACTAGCCACTTGGCCGTTAACAGAAATAAATTGATAGGCACAAGCTGTTCTTGGGTACGAACTTGCTGCTTGACCGATAACAGAAACAAATTGTATTTGAAAGAGACTTGAATTTGATTGACATAACTGCAGGAGCTTGAATTTGAAAGGAATGTTAGAACAAGACTGTTGAACTTTGAAATTGACATGACAGTAGACATTTATTGCTAGCAGAAGAAATTTGAAGTTGACATGATTGATTTTGATTGAAATTGACATGGGAATTGAGAATGTAGATGCATATGGATAGCATGACAATTTTATCGAATGCATGAGCATATAAGATGCATGATTATGCATGTATGAATGCTTTGAAATGCATGATGATTGGCAATTTGTAGACATGATTTCGCAGAGACGGACAAAACATTGGAATATTGGGCACGTAATGGCTCGCGCTCGGACATATATTTGCAAGAGTTCCTCTTCTGGGGACACCGTCGTTTGAAGATACATCGAGACCATCGCTGAAGGCTGGGAGTTGTAAAATTGTAGAGAAAAATAGTCTGAATAGTATTGCTGCTCGTTGGGACAGTCACATAAGTGCTTTGGACATCGCATCTGTGGTCAATGCTTTTGCATGTTTGTTTTTTCATTTCATTTTCATTTTTATTTCCATCATCCCATTTTTGCCTGGATCACCCTTTCGGGTTTTCGACCCACCGGGGAATAGTTTTTTTCACATGCCCCTATTTTTGCCTGAATTGCCTTTGAAGGTTGTCAATCCATCGGGGTGCTCCTTTTTTGCCTAAGTCGCCCTTTCGGGTTTTCGACTTAGCGAGCATATTCATTTTTCATGCTTTTCATTCTGTTTTTTCATTCTTGCCATTGACCACAGACCGCCACTGGGGGGAAAAGCCTGCTAGCAACTTGAATTGGGACTGATATCAATGTAGATTTATCCATGCATGTTCATTTGAATGTACCTAGCTGTTCAGGCTTGTTTTCAAAGTATTCAAAAAAGGTTTTCAGTTTTCAGAATGTTTATTCCAGACGTACACCATTATTAACATAGAAAAAGAATCTTTTTGTATAAAGCTTTGAAAATAGAACGGAAAATGAGTGCCAAACAAAAGCATAGGCTCAAACCGATGTATAAGGGTAGTAGTCGGCCAAAAGCGCGACCCCACGGATTTACAAATCTTGGAAAATGGTAATTTCATTGGTTGGTGGTACATTGAACGCAGTAACTGCTATGGTATCTGAAACTCTTGAATCCACAGGCGTCGGAACCTCGGATGAGAACAGCCCATCATCAATTGCAAAGATCCCAAGGGGAAAGGTAATTTGCCAGATATAGTCAATTGTCTTTTATTTCAATCTCATTTTTGCATGAACCGCCCTTTCGGGTTTTTGGCTCATCGAGACGCTCATTTTTGCCTAAGTTACATGTAATCTCAGCGAGCTTTTACATTTTTGTTTCTTGTCCCTTATTTTTCCTGGACCGCCCTTTCGGGTTTTCGATCCACCGGGAAGCGCATTTTTGCCTAGGCCGCCCTTTCGGGTTTTCGACCTACCACGCTGTTCTTTTCATATTTAGACAAAGTATTTCTTGACTATATCGGCATTCACAGGATTCGGAAGTTCTACACCATCCATGTGTGTGAGAATCAAAGCACCGCCGGAGAAAGCCTTCTTGACAACATAAGGTCCCTCATAGTTAGGCGTCCACTTGCCCCTTGGGTCGGGTTGCTGACTCATTCATCTTTTCAACACGAGTTCACCCTCCTTGAATTCCCGAGGACGGACTTTCTTGTCAAAAGCATTTTTCATCCTTGCTTGATACATCTGACCGTGAGCCAAAGCATCCAGGCGTCTTTCCTCAATCAAATTCAACTGGTCGTACCGACTCTGGCACCATTCAGCCTCAGACAACTTTGCTTCCATAATCACACGGAGAGACGGAATCTCCACTTCCAAGGGGAGGACTGCTTCCATGCCGTATACAAGAGAAAAAGGCGTTGCCCCGGTTGAACTACGGACTGTAGTGCGGTAGCCATGTAGAGCATAGGGCAACATCTCATGCCAGTCTTTGTATGTTGTTACCATCTTCTGTACAATCTTCTTGATGTTCTTATTGGCGGCCTCGACTGCGCCATTCATCTGAGGTCTGTAAGGAGAAGAATTGTGGTGTTCAATCTTGAATTTCTCGCATAAGGCTTGCACCATGTCGTTGTTCAGGTTGGTACCGTTGTTAGTGATAATCTTGCTAGGAACACCATACCGACAGATGATATTGTTCTTGATGAACTTGACTACCACTTGCTTAGTCACATTGACATAAGATGCAGCTTCGTCCCATTTGGTGAAATAATCGATCGCTACCAGGATAAAACGATGACCGTTTGAAGCTTTCGGTTCAATTCTTCCGATCATATCAATGCCCCACATAGAGAAAGGCCATGGAGAAGACATAACATTGAGAGCGTGCGGAGGCACATGGATCTTATCAGCATATACTTGACATTTGTGGCACTTCCTGGCATATTGATAGCAATCGCGCTCCATGGTCATCCAGTAGTAACCAGCTCTTAACAGCTTTCTAGACATAGCATGCCCCGATGCGTGGGTCCCAAAGGTGCCATCGTGCACATCGTGTATTAGCTGCTCTGCTTCATATTCATCAACACATCTTAACAACACCATATCGAAATTCCTTTTGTACAGGACATCACCATCCAGCAGGAACTTGCTAGCCAACCTGCGCAACGTCTTCTTGTCTTTGTTGGAAGCGTTCGGCGGATACTCACGGCTTTGCAAAAATTGTTTGATATCATAATACCAGGGTTTGCTGTCGACTCCGCCTGAACCTGTCTGTACAATTGCATCACTGACAGTAAACACATGAGCGGGCCGGTCTAAGCGTTGTACTTTGATCATCGGCACGTGATTCCAATGGTTTACTTGAAGCATGGAAGATAAGGTAGCAAGAGCATCGGCCATTTGGTTCTCCTCTCGGGGAATATGGTGCAACTCGACCTTTGTAAAATACGTCAACAGACGTCTCGCATAATCACGGTAAGGGATCAAATTGGCATGATGGGTCTCCCATTCTCCCTTTATCTGGTTGATGACTAGTGCAGAGTCTCCATAGATGTCCAGATGCTTGATTCTCATATCGATGGCTTCTTCAATTCCCAAGATGCACGCTTCGTACTCGGCCACGTTGTTGGTGCATTCAAACACAATCCGGGCTGTGAAAGGGATGTGATGCCCCTGCGGAGCCACGATTACTGCGCCAATTCCTCGGCCATAGGCATTAACAGCACCATCAAAGACCAATCCCCACTTGCTATCAGGGTCTGGGCCTTCACCGATTAGTGGTTCTTCACAGTCTCTTGACTTTAGAAACATGACCTCTTCGTCTGGGAAATCGAACTTCAAAGGCTGATAATCATCAAGTGGTTGGCAAGCGAGATGGTCAGCCAGAATACTCCCTCTAATGGCTTTCTGAGCTTTAAACACAATATCATACTCTGACAGTAACATTTGCCAACGTGCAATTTTTCCGGTGACAGCCGGTTTCTCAAAGATGTACTTGATCGGATCCATCCGGGATATCAACCAAGTCGTATGATTTATCAAGTAGTGACGCAGGCATTTGGCAGCCCAAGCTAGTGCACAACAGGTTTTCTCGAGCATTGTGTACCGAGTCTCACAATCGGTGAATTTCTTGCTCAAATAGTAGATTGCATGCTCTTTCTTTCCAGTTTCATCTTGCTGACCGAGCACACATCCCATGGATTTATCCAACACTGACAAGTACATGATCAATGGCCTTCCTTCCACCGGCGGAACGAGGATAGGAGGTTCTAGCAAATAATTCTTGATGTTGTCGAAGGCTTCTTGGCATTCATCATTCCATACCACAGGTTGATTCTTCCTGAGTAACTTGAAAATCGGCCCGCAGGTCGCTGTCATGTGAGATATAAATCTAGAAATGTAGTTCAAACGCCCGAGGAACCCTCTGACTTGCTTCTCGGTCTGCGGGGCCAGCATCTCGCGGATGGCTCGGACTTTATTAGGATCTACTTCGATGCCTTTCTGGCTGACAATGAAGCCTAGCAATTTCCCTGATCTGACACCGAACGTGCATTTGTTTGGATTCAGCCGAAGCTTGTACTTCCTCAACCTCTCAAACATCTTAGCCAAATACTCGACGTGTTGTTCTTCATCGCTTGACTTGACAATCATGTCGTCTACATACACCTCAACCTCCTTGTGGATCATGTCGTGGAACAAAGTGGTCATCCCCCTTTGGTAGGTAGCACCAGCATTTATTAGACCGAACGGCATTGCTTTGCAGCAGAAAGTTCCCCACGGAGTGATGAACGACGTCTTCTCCCTGTCTTTGGGTGACATTTTGATTTGGTTATAGCCAGAAAACCCGTCCATGAAGGAGAACACCTTGCACTGGGCAGTATTGTCAACGAGGACATCGATGTGTGGCAGTGGGAAATTGTCTTTCAAGCTTGCTTTATTCAAATCTTTGTAGTCAACACACATTCGAACCTTACCATCTTTCTTCGGCACTGGCACGATGTTAGCAACCCACTCGGGATATTCAACTGTCATGAGAAAACCCGCATCGATCTGTTTCTGCACTTCACCTTTGATCTTCAGAGCCATGTCTGGCCGAGTCCGTCTCAACTTTTGCCTGACAGGAGGACAGTCTGGTTTAGTCGGTATTCGATGCTCCACAATCTGAGGATCCAAACCTGGCATGTCTTCATACGACCATGCAAAAATGTCTGAGTATTCACGAAGAAGTTGGAAGATCCTCTTCTTGACCCCTTCCTCCAATGCAGCACCGACTTTGATTTCTCTTTTGTTATCCTCGGTACCCAAGTTGATTAGCTCGATCTCCTCCTGATGAGGCCGAATGGTTTCCTCTTCTTGCTCAAGCAGTCGGGCAATCGCATCTGGTATGTCATCACTATCCTCATCTTCGGTCTCAAATACCGGGGATTCAACAGTTTGGAGAAACATAGGGTTACTATGTTCAACGGGTTCATTTTGGTTCGATCTGCGTGACATGATTGGATGATTTTTAGAAAGTAATTTTCATGCAGATCTTTGAAATTAATAAGAAAATATAGATGTTTTGGTTTTTTCTGGCATTACCATTATTTCCAAGGGAAAAGCATTAAAGAAATAAAAGGAGTCGTGAAAGAAACGACGTTTTTTATTGATAATGGTGATGTCGGAACAAACATGCCCTTTACAAAAGAGTCACTTCTGCCTCGGGCAAGACGGAAGGATTGTTATTTTGAAAATAAAGCCTAAACAGCAAGACATATTACTTAGAATCATGCACAAACACAGGGAGATTGATAACGTTCCAGTTCTTTGCAATGCCTCCTGGTATCACAAATGTGGGTCTAACCCCTCTTTCAGCAGCACCATCAAGAATTGCATTGGTAAATCCAGCACTACGGAACGTTCTAGTTGACACGTCTGACGTCGGAGAGAAACCGAGACCTTCTTTGTGTTTGTTGTCCTGCAGCTGTATCAATTGGCCCCAACCAGCGGCCTGACCCTCCTGAACGGCCTTCTGCGCATCTTTTAACGAAGCCATGGCAGCACTAGCTCTCTTGGGCTCCGCACCCTCGATAGTAAAACCTTGGAATGCAGTTCCTTCGGCAGATTTAGCTTCGATACAAGAGAAGGATGATAACTGACTGACCAGATAAGCTTCTTCCCCATGCACTGTCACAAGTTTACCATTCTTTACGAACTTTAACTTCTGATGGAGAGTAGAAGTGACTGCCCCAGCCTCGTGTATCCATGGTCTGCCGAGGAGGCAACTGTAAGAGGCATCTATGTCCATAACCTGGAAAGTAATCATGAATGTTTCAGGACCAATAGTCATGGGGAGATCTACTTCTCCAAGCACATTTTTGCGGGAACCATCGAAAGCCTTGACTAGAAAAGTACTCCTCCTCAAAGGAACTCCTCGGCAACTCAACTGATCCAAAGTCGATTTAGGCATCACATTCAATGACGACCCAGTGTCTACCAACACGTTGGACAACATATCCGTTTTGCAGTTCATGGAAATGTGCAGGGCCAAGTTGTGGTGCTTTCCTGCCTCTGGGAGTTCATCTTCACCAAACCAAAGGTTACTGCAAGCAGTGATGTTAGCCACTATTCCACCAAATTGATCCTCTGTGACTTCGTGGTCAACGTAGGCTTGTTCCAATACCTTCAATAACACATTCCTGTGAGCCTCCGAACTGAGGAGTAGGGCCAAGATGGATATCTTCGAAGGAGTTTGTAATAGCTGATCAACAATCTTATAATCGCTTTTCTTGATTATCTTCAAAATCTCATCCAGATTGGAATCTTCAATGGATTGGCCCGGACGGCTGGTACTTCCAACAACAGGAGGGATTGTCAATGGAGTAGCCTTATCAGCAGGAATCGTAACTTGCACATCATCTTTCTTCTGGAACAAAAGGGGTCGGACCTTGCCGCTCCTTAAAGCCGTCACTTCAGCGATACTGCCTACTGTGCTTGAGGACACCAAAGGTACTTCTTTCCCGTTTTCCAACATAGTCGCACTGTACTTGTACGGGATGGCTTTCGCAGAAGTATATGGCACCGGTCCAGGCAACCGTATGACCAACGGTTCAACATCCTTCCTGACGGGCGTGCTCTTGACTGGAGTATCGTGGAAGATCGGGACTATCATACAAACATCACTGGTAGTCAAGTAGTTGTCATACATCAAGCTTTGGATATCCGTCTGAACCATGCTGCAACCCATAGGGTTCTGAAGACATTCACAGCAGGCAGCGTGGTCGCGGCTAAACAAGGAAGCTTGGCACAGCTTGATATGTAGCGGTACTAGGGGAGTAGCAACATTACGGACATTGAGACGAGGGATTTCTTCACAGACTTCGATCATATTTACAGCGGCATGATTGGGGAGTGGATTGTCAAGTACGTGTGGGACATTGTTTTCAAAAGATAGCTTTCCCTGGTCGATCAACTTCTTCACAATGTATTTCAGAGCGTAGCAACCTTCTACGTCATGACCTAGGGCGCCTTGGTGGAAATCACATCTGAGATCGGAGCGGAACCTGGGAGGCAATGGGTTTGGCGGAGGCTTGCCAGGCCTAGTGGTGCAATACCCCTTATGTAACAGAGTTGGGAGTAGTTCAGCATACGCCATTGGTATCGGCGGGAAGGATGGTCTAGATTGAGGACCTTGTTGTTGTTGTTGCGGTTGTTGCTGAGCTAGGGGTTGTTGTTGCATTTGTTGGGCGATGGCATTAACAGGGACCTGAGGCTGGCCCGGTAGAGAAGGGTATTGATGGTAGAACGGCGGATAGAACGGATGATGGGCATACTGTAGGTACTGATACGGTTGAGGTAGTTGTGTAGTATTGACGGGAGCGGCAGTGGTAGATTGATTGGTTCCGAAAGACACCATTCCAACCTCTGATTCCTTTTTCTTATGGTGACCATTGCCGTATTTCTTCGGTGCATTCGAGGATTCACCTTTCTCAAACACGATAATCCCCTCTCGGACAGCTTCTTCCAAGCGGGTTCCCATAGTGACCATCTCAGAGAAGTTGCTTGGGGCAGCAATAATCATTCTCTCAACATAATCTTTCTTCAGGGTCTTCAAGAATGTTTGAGTCATTTCTTCCTCGTCTAAAGCGGGAGTGATACGGGCAGCTGCCCCTCTCCACCTCTGTGCGTATTCTCGAAAGCTTTCGTCCTTTTTCTGAGAAAGAGACCGGAGGAATTCTCTATTCGGCTTGAGCCTGGTGTTGAATCCATAGTGGCTCTTGAAAGCAGTAGCTAGATCATCAAAAGTATGAATATCATCCTTGCTCAAACCGGTGTACCACTCCGCGGCATCTTCCATTAGACTGTCCTGGAAGCAATGGATCATAAGTGAATCATTATCTGCATGGTTAGCCATCTTCCGGACGTACTTGATGATATGGTTCTGTGGGCAAGTCAGCCCGTTGTAGCGGTCAAATTCCGGGACCTTGAATTTCTTGGGAACATCCACCCTTGACACTAAACAAAGATCGTGGGTTCTGACGAGGTCACTGCTCCCACGGTTGGCCTTGATCTCGCGACGGAGTTCTCTGGCAAGTTCTTCCATTCTTTCTTCCACAGTTCCCAATACAGGAGTCTTTCCACGGTAATCATCAGCATTGGCGCCCTGAGGCGTAGAGTGCACAATTGGATCTGTGAAGACCGTTGATTGAGGCAGAGTAGTGTGGAGAGATGTCTGCCCTGAGACGGGGATCTGGTTGCTGTTGGCAGCACTGGAAGCACCTGTTGTGGAATCCGGGGCAAAGAAAGGTGGGAGTCCGTATGGGTATCCCCTTGGCATGGTGAAACGGCTATCAAGAGATGATGTTGGAATTGACTCGGTGGTCTCTGGAGCAGACGATGTTGGTTGCTCTTGAGCGGCTACCAGAGCAGTCATGGCGTCGAGAGCTTTGGCTAACTCCTCTCTCATAGAGGCTAGTTCAGTGCGGAGCTGTGCATTCTCTTCCTCCATAGCTACTTGATTCCTCCTTCTGTACTGTCTAGTCTGATGCACTCTGGTAGGTTGATCGGTCTTTCGAGCACGAGCCACTTTTCACACTGCGGCAGAAGAACCAGGAGGCAATGAGCACTTGGAAGTTTTTTTGTGACCGATGAATGATGCATATGATGCATGATATGTGCAAATGCAGATGCAAAAATGACTCTTTTTATTACCAAAGGGTTTTTTGATAAATTAGAATTCTTTGCAAACATTTTTGGACTAACAAATTATTCAAAGCAAATTGTTTTGATACATTGAGCCAAAGGAGTAGGCTTCTGAAACATAAGCTGAACAAACAACATAACCAAAAGCAATCCTATCATCCAGAACTAAGGAGTGACTGGGTAGTATTCGGAATCCGAGTCTGAAGATGAACCACAATGATTGGAGAAGAAATCTCGACGACCTCTGACTCTCCTGGAGTCTCTCCTCAATAGATCATCCTTCTCCTCAAGCTCCTTCCTAACCCTGGCTAGTTCTTTCTTCAGCATACGGTTCTCATGATCCTTCTGCTCGTCTCTGCCATCCAAAGTCATGATCAAGTTCTCAGCCTCACTGTAACGGGCTTTCCATGCTCGCTTCTCCTCATTCTCCATAGCCAGATGCTCCTGATACATCTCCTGAGTCGCGGGGAGCAGCGGTAATGGTCTAGACGGAGTAGATGCAGATACATGTCTCATAGCAGGGTAAGGCATGCCAATCTCTTCGGCTCGATCTATCACCCACTGAGTATAGGCCTCATGAGCAATACCGGATCTCACACCCAAGTGTTTCACATCTTTCCCACGAATCTTAGACCAAGCATCTGTGAAAGCTTTCCTTTGCCCGGTGGGAGCATTGGAATAGTAGAAGAACACCTGAGATGTAGCAAGGTTGATGGGCTTCGCTCTCATGGGAAAACCAAACTGTCTCATGGCTAACTCGGGATTGTAGTTGATTCCTCCCCGTGTACCGAGAAGAGGTACATTGAGGAAATCTCCACAACCAGTGATAATCTCTTTGACTCGAGCTGCTGGAGTGATCCAAACCACCTCATCGGGGGTAAGAGCCATAATCCGCTGTGAATAAGACCAATTCTCTGTGTTGGCATGGAAAGAACTCGGGAGGTGAGAAATAAACCACCTATACAGAAGAGGTATGCAGCAAAGAATAAATCCACGACCCTTGAGAGTTCGATCATGGATGGCATGGTATGTGTCAGCCAACAAAGTAGGAACCGGATTCCTGGAATGGAAGATCTCAATAGCATTCATGTCCACGAAGTTGTCGAGATTCGGAAAAAGAATGAGCCCATAGATGAGTAGCGCAAGAATAGCCTCAAGAGCGTCCTGACAAGTAGATTCGAGATTAGCCCGCTCAAGTAAGTACTTTGAAGTGAAACCCTGGATGTGAGACTTGGTGATGAGATTTTTAGACACATCGGAAGCCTTGAGATGAAGATCCTTAGCAATTACCAGAGGAGTAAGAGAAGATCCTGGGCCCGTGAAAGGTACCCTCTCGGCTATAGGTAAACCCAACAAACTAGAATAAGCCTCAAGTGTAGGAACCAACTGAAAATCCGGGAAAGTGAAGCAACGGAAAACCGGGTCATAGAATTGCACCAGAGTGTGCACCAGCTTCTCTTCTACATTAGTCCGGAGAATACCAAGCAAACCACCGTATCGGAGACGAAACCCAGTCGGATTCTTAACCTTGAGTGCCAACTCCCTTAGGCTAGCCAAATCAACTTCTTTGAACTTGTAAGACTTAGTCCTCTTCATGCCTGGTTATATTTGCAAAGAATTTTAGTTTGTCTATACCCTTTGATAAATGCATGTAAAAATTTTATGCATGAATGCATGTATGCATGGTTTTAACAAGGAAAGCACGGTGGGCTAAGGTAACAAGTGGACACGGTGTCCGGTGAAACTAAAGCTTTGATAGTAGTAACCAAGGTTCTATAAAGTTCCCAAACCACAACCTCTCTTGCGTATATCATGGTAGTACAAAGCAACGCTTGTCCATGATTATCCGTAAGAAGGTTTAGTTTGGGTGTAGTATCGCGTGACGACTAAATTTCGAGACAACGCTCGGTTTAGCCACCGCACTACGTCCTAAGAAAGGCCAAGGAGGGGTTTGGTAACTACGGTCCATAGCTTTCATCGGTCAATTGGAAGTAAAGTGCCTAAGCATGACAACACACGCCGACAACATCACCTCCAAAATGCCTCAGCTATGTGAGATTGATCGCGTAATCCAATGCACGAGGCAACCCCCGGAATGGATTGTCGATTATATCTCTTCCTAATCTTAAGTTCGCTCAGCCCGGGTATAGGGCTTTTGATATTCTCACCCCACACGTACATAAGAAAATTTTACATGTAACAATAAAGCAAATCATAAACATAAAGCATGTAAAACTAGGCGTAGCCCTAAAACTCCCCAGTGAAGTCGCCATTTCTGTCATCGCGATTTTCGGGTGTCAAATCATTGATTAGATTTGAACCTTTCAATCATTGATGTCTCTATTTTTTTTGGGGAAGGTAAAATCGAGAAAAACCTTAGAAATCCTAAGTTCGGGGCTGATTTCACTACGGGAAGGTGTTAGGCACCCGTAGTGACTATAGTATCCTATAGGAACCGTTTTACTATGCTTTACGTATACGCTTTGCTTTTATTGCTATTTGTAAAAAGAGATTGGTTTTAAGAATGAGAGGAAGAAGATTGGATTTTATTTTATTGGACTTGGAGAGATTTTGAGTCTCTTGCCTACATACCTTTTTAAGGGATCAAAATTCCATGTAGTTCTCTTCCAAAATGTTTTTGTGGGTTTAATTTGTTTTTTAAGTTTGAAAAAGATTTTGAAGAAGGGAGAGAGGGGCCGTATAGGCATTAGAATTGAGAGGAAAAGAAAGCATTTGGTTGGTTCAATTGTTAATGAAAAACGGTTAAAGTTTGGAAATTAGTTGCATTTTGATTTGATTAAGAAAATAAAGGGAAAATCCTTTGGAGTTTTGACTCCAAGGTTTATTTGGAAAATATTTGAAGTGATGGAAGTTATTTGTTTTTTTTTTTAAAAAAAGGTTAATTTTCTCTAAGTATCACGCATCCTAAACATACACCTAGCGAAAGACATACAACGTGTGTGCGTGTGTCGGTGCATGTGTCGGTGTACATCATTGTAGTCCATAGTCCTTTACATCGGGTCCTATTTTACATTCTATGATCTTGCATGAAATTAAAGAAAATAAACTAAACCTAAAATATTACATGAATTAATGGAAATTGCATGGAGTGGGAATAAGATGAGATGCTTAGTATGCATGAGACATAGAGTAAAGTGGTTAGTAAAACAAAATAATAATGCAATACTAATCCTAAACAAAATGGTAACTATCACAAAGATTGGCATAAAGTCACACTAAACAACATTGCAAAATATCACAAAATTGGCATCAAAGATCCAACTAAACATAATTGCAAACATCGCAAAATGGTAATCAAGAATCAAATTTAGCAAGAAAGTGGAAATATCACAAAATAGCAATCAAGCATCAAATTTGGCAAAGTTGTAAAATATCACAAAATTGTAATCAAGAATCAAATGTAACAAAATTGCAGAATATCACATGATTGGTATCAAGAATCAAGTTAACAAAATGGCAAAATATCAAAAAATCTAAGTTTAACAACATCGAGAATGTTACAAAAGCATCAAACTTAACACAATTCAATGAGCTATTATGAGAACCGGGGAAATCATCATGGGATCAAGTGCTAATCACCGAAATCATGGGACAAGAATTTGGATGAGCAATCACGCGAGAAAATTTGTAAAAAAAACACAAGATATCCCAATCAAATGAGAAATTAACGCTTGCCAAATTCTCATCAATTTTCACATGTCAAATATCACAAAACAGTCACAAATATACCAAGCACGCATAAGAATTTTTTTTGGAATTTTGTAAAGAAATTAAAACGCACAGGAGGTCCAAATAGCAAGGAAAAAGGTGCAATTAGCAACAAAATTCAAAAAAAAACTGAAAGAAAGAAAAAACCCGCGGGTAAAAAGCCCAACACCCAAACACACAGATGGATCCGGATCTCCAGAACGCCTCTGGGGCGTTGGATTGATCCGGATCCAAAAAAACCTAGATCTAACGGCCTAACACACAGGGAAGCCGGGTCGGATCTAAACCGACCCGGTCTAGCGCTTACATAAAAGGATCCTGGCCCGGTTCCCCTCATTTTTCAATCCGTTTCTCTTTCTTCTTCTTCTCTCTTGCGCCGCTCTCTCTTCTCCTTTCTTACAAACCCTAATCCACTTGAATCTACCCAGGAATGAAAGAATCTTGGCTTAATCGTCTTAAATCTTGCTTCTAAACATGATTCTGATGTTGAAATCCGTAAGCATGCAACGAATCTATGTGGATTTGTTGATTCTCGTACGGTTTCAAAACGTTCCATATTCGTCTGATTCGAAGCTTTCTCGTGTGAAATCCTTATGGATTCGTTGATTTCCAACGGTTAAAAAAATCGTTGTAAATCTCAGAATCTCTGTTGTTTTGGAAAAAAGTTAGGGTTTCACCATTTTCGAATGAAAAAGCTTCGAATCCTGTTAATCCGCATCGGTCTAGTGTTTGTTATCGTGTATGAATGAAAAGAGGTAAGTTTCTTTGATGATTACCTGATTTTTGTTCAGAGATTTGATTCGGATCTTTGGAATCCTTCGATTTGATGCTGTTTTTATTGATTCTTGGCTTGAATTCTGAAATGAGACTGGTGATTTTCTTTCTTTTTCTCCTTAACCGGTTCGGATTCCTTGAATTCTTCTTTCCTTCTTCTTCTCTTCCCCTTAACTCTGTGATCGGCGCTGGAGTTCCTTGCCTCCGGTGAGGAATTCGTGCCTTGAATTGCAGAGGATTCAATTCAGTGATGAAGATTCCTCAATGAATCTCTGAGAATTGATGAACCTTGATGGTTTTTTGGCTCTGATGAAATTTAGGGTTCTTGACTTGTTCTTGGTGAGTTTCTGTTTTGATCTGTAACTGCCAAGAGAGAGAAAGTTGAATCTGTTTGTTGATGTGGCGCGTGAATGTGAAAGTTCTGACACTCAGAGCCTTATATAGGCTGACATGTGGACTGTGGGCCAACTGGAACGTGCCACGTGGACCTGGAACTGCTTGCGTGGCAATCCTGAAATGTTTCTGACTCAAGGACCAAAATGCAATTATGTAAAAATTTGGGACTGAACTGCAATTAAACATTTGGACTGTTTTGAAAATAATAAGACTGAAACGGGACTGTTTTGAAAAGAATTGGGACAAATTTGCAAAAAAATATAAAATTTGGACTGAATTGCAATTTCTAAAAATGTTTGGACTAAAATGTAAAAATAATAAAATTGGCTAAAAAATGTAATTTGAAATGCAATGTAAAGTGAAACAATTAAAATTGACAAAACGGACTAAAACGAACAAATCACCACAAATGAGGTATTTTAAAATACCTCTCTGCCCAAAATTTATTTGATGTGAAAAGACTAAAACGCCTCTGGGGCAAAAACGACTCAGACTGACTCAGATGCAAAACTAAGACGATTTTGGTACAAAATTTGATAAATGGTTTACGCAAACAAACAGGAAAGACTCAGGGACAAATTACAGGGACTAAAATGGGTTCCTTTGTAGGGAATGACCAAAATACCCTTGTGTATGATTTTATGCAAAAATTTAAAAAAACTGAAGCAGTAATGTATGCAGCTGAAACACAGTGGTAGATTGCAGAGCAATACACAGTAAATTGAAAAAGTATTAGGAATAGAAAGGAAATTTAAACGAGTATTTTTAGGTCCAAAATGAGGGTATGACACTTCTCCAATGAGAAAAGCACAACGTTGTAGCCTTTGAGTAAGTGTATGAATAGTTATCTTAAGGAACACGTTCTAACACTAAAGGTAAGTTAACCCTCAAAAATTTTTAGAGTAAAAGTAGTATAAGCTAGTGTGGGGGAGTTTTATAAAGCCAAATAAATTTTAAGGTTGCATCATTGAATCTAGATTGGGGAAGGGGGTAGGCCCTCCGACTTCCTACATGAAGGTGATGTTATCTTGAGAAACTTAAGGGGGCAGAACAAATACAAATATAAGGGGCACCATTGAATCTAGATACCAAACTTGTGAAGAGAACGCGGAGGAGTTAGTATTTGTTAATTCATCATCACAAATATCAAAGCGAAGGATCGAAAGATGAAGTTTTGATATTGGAACAAGTGAAATTAGACAAGGATTGCGAAACATAAGAATAGTCTAGCAAACCTTGGGACATATAAAGTTTCGAGCTTCAAGGATTCCAATAACAATCAACCATGAGAATAGACGTGATTGTTAGAGGAACACACTCATTGAGACCGAAAGGAGATATGATAGGCTAAAGAGAAACTTGTCCTTAGAAAGTGAGACCAATATAAAATTAACGGTTTAGGGTTTTTTTTGTGAAGGACTTGTTATCAAGATGGACCAAAAAATCCCAAGGCTGTTTTTATTATTATTTTCTTCCATTAAAAATCAATCTTTTTCTACTTAATTATCTTTCTAATCATCATTCAAAGTTAATCAAATTAACCAACTCCCTGTCGGAACGATACTCTTTTATTACTACATCGGTAGAACCGTGCACTTGCGGTTTTGGTCATCAAGTTTTTGGCTAAGGGATGTAAAATCCCTAAGTTCACCAAGTTTGGTGGAGTGACTAACGAGTCTGCAATTGATCATGTTGCCTGTTACCTAACTGATGCTGGCGATATAGCAAACAATGAGAATTTGAGATTGAAATATTTCCCAAGTTTTTTGACCAAGAACACCTTCACGTGGTTTACCACTCTACCTCCACAATCTATATTTACATGGAGTCAGTTGGAAAAGGCATTCCATGAACAGTTTTACATGGGCCAACCTAAGATTAGTCTTAAAGAATTGGCTAGTGTTCGACGTAAAAGTCAGAATCTATTGATGACTATTTAAACAGATTTCGACTCTCAAAAGCTAGATGCTTTACCCAAGTGCCTGAACATGAGTTAGTGGAAATGGTTGTTGGTGGTCTAGATTATTCTATCTTGAAGAAACTGGATACCCAATACTTGAGGGATATGGCACAATTAGTTGATAGGGTCTGACAAGTCGAAAGACTTAAAGCTGAAAAAGCAAGGGCCAGTAAATTCAGTAAAAAAGAGAAAGTCGCTTATGTCGATGCTAACGACGATAATCCAGGATTTAGTTTGAATCTTGATGATGTCGAAAGAAGCGAGGTTAATCTCGCAGAGTTAAAACTTGGTACTCCCTTTACTTGTAAAGTTTTGAGGCCATCCAACGGTAAAAATCCTGAGGAACCGATAAATAAGAAATATCCGTCGAATACGTATTCGTTTGACGTTACTAAAAGCGATGAGATTTTTGAACTTTTAGTCAATGAAGGCATAATAGTAGTGCCAAAAGGTCTTAAAATCGCTCCGATAGAACAAATGAAAAATAGGCGTTTTGTAAATTTCATGGTTATTTAGGCCATAATACTTCTCGTTGTACTCCTTTCAGGGACTCGGTGCAAAAAGTACTTGATGAAGAAAGGCTAAAGTTTGGAGACAAATCAAACAAGCATATGCAGATAGATGCAGATCCTCTTAAACAAGCAGACTCTATGTACGTCGAGGTAGCTGATGTCAATGTCATCGAGGCTGCTGAATGTTCTGCTGAAAGTTTGGGTAAACCCAAAAATGGCAACAACTATCAAAGTAATGATGTGGAGATGGTTACTGAAGACCATATTTGCAACAACGAAATGGTTACTGAAGACCAATATGTTGAAAAGATGAAGGTTGCATATCCAACATCAGAAGAGGATTTGGTTGATTTCCTAAAGAGATGTAAGATCTCGAATTCAACAACCATGCTATGCCCTAAGTGTAGTGTCGTCTTCGACAAAGAAGCTGCAAAGAATATTGAAGGCTTCAGACCCCAGTCGAAGAGGAAAGGAAAATGGGTTCATAGACAGCCTAAGTTTGACTTCAACAGAAGCGACTTAACTTACAAGGCTTCCACCGAGAAGATATTTACAAAGAAAAGTTAGATGATGACTTTTACTCCACCTTCAAAGTCCCTCGTTGAAAAATGGGTGTTCTCTGGTGGGAGAAAGTCTAATTACAATTCGTGACCTACAAAATGGGTGAAAAAAGTTACTAGTTCCAATGCTCAGAAGGAAACGTCTGATTCAAAGAAGTTTGTCTACAACAATAATTACAAAGGGAGAAATCCCATGACTAAGACTCAATGACATAAATTCAAACGCCAGAAAAGGCTGATGTTTTAAAGAAAATTACTAATACCGAGAAAGGAAAGGAAAAGCAAGTGGCTACTTTTGAAGTGATAAGAAAACCTGCCACTGAAAGAATCTTTCCTCCTCTTTCCGTAGCGAAAGAAAATCTCGCAAAAGATGACGAAGAAATGACATCGAACTTTAATAGTTCTGAAGCCGATTTCGACGTCATTTGCTTGGTGTCAATTCTCCCAGTTGAATATGACGTGACATTGGAAGTCCTTGAAGACGAAGGAGATTTCACTGAAGAAATGGTTTTCACAAACCGTTATGTTATTATGTTATGGATAATGGTTGTGTCGAAAGCGAACAAGCAATGTTTGAGAGACCTGATCATCTTATGAAAAGTCACCTCAAACCTTTGTTTATCCAAGCTAAAATAAATAATGTTGGGATTAACAAAGTGCTTATCGACGGTGGTGCTGCTGTGAATTTATTGCCACATTTTCTCTTGAAAAAAGATTGGTTTGTCAAAGTCTGATCTAAAACCACACAATATCATACTTTCCAACTATGAAGGAAAGTCCGGAGGTTATTTTGGAGCCGTTGAAGTTGACTTGGTGGTAGGAATTGTGAAAAGATCAACACTTTTCCTAGTAGTTGCTTCTAAAGCTAACTACAATTTATTGCTGGGAAAAGAATGGATACATGGTGTTGGTGTTGTACCTTCAACTATGCATCAAAGGCTCACCCTTTGGAAGGAAGACAATGTGCTTAAAAACATATAGGTTGATTAAAGTTATTTTTTTGTTGAGGTCGACGCTATTTCCAAAAAGACTTTTGACAAACAATTGGCGAAAATTGCGCCATGTACAACTTCTGAACTTGGTTATGAAGACCGTGAAAATTTTATTTGCTCCATGAAACTCCACCCTGAAGATGGTTTCACTTGGAAGAAAGAAGTTACTAATGAAGGAGGCGTACTCAGAACCAAGGCTTCTGCTTACTCAAAGGCTTCAATTTGGGGACGCCCTAGAGTTCCACCAACTTGCGGGAAGATAATGATTATTAATCATGTCTGATCCCAACTTATGGGATAAGATTACGACTTATGTAGCCGAAACCAAAGAAAAGGAGGCCTTGGAAGCCGAGATCGAACAAGAAGAATACATTAAAATCATTAATGATAATTTTCAATATAGTTCGATGGAAAGCCACATGTTGGATTGCATCTACGATGATGAGCCTTTAGGTTTCGAGAAAGATCCAATGGGACCGGCCAAGAAGATGCGAGCACAAGACCTGTTGGAAGAAGTCGATTTAGGTGATGGTACGGTCAAAAGGCCCATATACGTTAGCACCAAGATTTAAGTCGAGATGTCATGGAACTTAAACTACCCATCAAACATGACAAAAAACCAGTGAAACAAACTCCAAGAAGATTTGCACCACAAATCCAAGCAAAGATTAAAGACGAGATCGAAAGAACGCTATGAGCCAAGGAGGAGGTATATCTTATCTTATCCTGTATAAGGTATGTTTTTATCTTTTTGTAGTTTATCTTAGTTATCATGTGTAACTAGATATTTATAGGCTAGGGTTGTAAAATGAACCTCTATTTGTTTTGTCGGATAATTATTTAATTAAATGTCGTTTATTTTGGTATATTTTTTGTTTGCTATTAAGTTTTATTAGTATTAATTTATTCTGGCGAAGTGCAACCCTAGATTAGGTACTTAAGTTCTAACATGACCTAACATTGCTATTATTATCTTATTACTATTTGGATGCTTATATCTTGATATTTATATCCTCATACTAATAACTACTTGTCTAGGAAGTAAGTGATTAAATAACTAGAGAAAAGATACCAAAAGCGAGTTGGCATTACTAATATTGAGTAAAATTTGCTGAACCTAGGATGTAATGAGTTATTTAATTCGGGAAACATGCACCAAGGGGAGTGAATCTAGTAATACCATTACCCTCGACGACTAGGTAAGGTAGACGCTGATAGGGCTGCCCGTTTGTAGAACTACTTAGGGGAGAAGGATAGTGTGATATGAGTGTACTAAGATTCATAAATGGGAAGACCTTCAGAAACATTGGCCTTCATTGCCTTTGGAAACTTTGGAACACCAATTTAACTTTATGTTTCAATTACCTTTGAATTAGAAAGACCAACATGTAAGGATCATCGTGCAATCAGTAGGTGAAGTTAGCCATCGGAGGGATAAACCTAGATCAACCAAGATATTATAGACCCCACACGTAAGGATCACCGTGTGATCAACAGGTGCAGCTTGACATCCGACTAGGTTAGAACATCCCAACGTCCACATCACTTGTATAGTCTACTTAAGATAACTAAATGTTGCATGACTGTTATTTAATATCCAACAAAATAAATAAGGTGATTCAAAGAATCCTAACTGCTGCTTACTTTTCTGCAACCAAACCAGGTAACTTGCTCTGTTGCAAACAAATAAAAATTGCAAGACGAAACAATAATCCTTGTGGATATGATGCTCTACTTATCTCTTTATTGCTTGGTAAACAATTTGGTACACTTGCCTAATCCGACCATCAGCTTCAAATAATACTCTGTGAAAATAATTTCCTATCTAATTCCAAGAGAAATCAAACAGGGTGCCTATAAGGTTCAGGACTGTGAAATGATTTGTCACTAAGTAACAAGAAAAAAATTTCATCGGGAGGCTCAAAGTGGTTTTACAAACGATAATAAGAATATAAAACGGTGGCTTCAAAGGCTCAAGGTACCAAAGAAAATTGCCTCATGTATATTACAATCTAACTGATCGTCCGTAAAGAACGACCGCAAATTCGAGAAAAAATAGCATTCATATGGAACACTCATAATCGAAAGAATTTAAGTATCTTAGAACCTAGAATAGATATGGAAATATTTGGCTCTAAATCTCATTGGTTATGTTATTCAGAAAAGAGATGGTGATCTTATAAGTACCTTCAGTAGAAATCCCAGAAAGTATTGTGCTCTTGAATGTAAGGGTAAACAAGTCTGCACTATAAACTCTTTGAAATGACTTCCTAACACTAAAACAAAATTAAAGCAGGAAAGGAAAGGTTGTAAATGTAAATGCAAAAGAATAAAATTTTATAAGATAAACATGAGAATTAATAACAAGATATGAAATAAAATTGATTGGTCAGGAAATCTCAACTTAGCAGAAAAATTTAAATGCAAAAAAATAAACTAATGGTTTGTCTCCCATTCAGCGCTTATTAAACGTCTTAGTCTCGACGATCAATAGGTTGTCTCGACGCCTTGAGCCTGACGGTTCCCATGGGTTGCCTCCCATACAGGGCTTTATTTAACATATATTAGCTCGGCGCCTCAAATCCACCAATGCTAAAACCCATCAAAGGAAGCACCCAAAATTGACGCGACAAACCTACCTGACACATGTCAGAAGGTAACCCAACCATCTTAAACTGCCCAGACAACCCCAACTGTACTTCTGATATGTGCAACGAAAAGGTGCGATCAACCGCCAAAGGCTCGATGCTCAAACGACGTCAATCTTCATTTTAAAGACTGACCTTCAGGACTCAAATACATGTCCCGGGGAGGAAAAAAAAGATCCTAACAAGAACAAGAGTTGGGAAGTCCAAACTTTTGTTGTCCCCAAACATATCACCGGGACACTTTGTATTCCCCCATGGCGGACCAAGACTGACGAGTCAAAAAACACAATTCATCCAATGAGACAACCCAAGGTGTGAATCAATCCAAAGGACACCGCACTGGACAGTACAAAGCTACGGTTTTGGTAACTCGAAGACTCAATGTCTCCAAATTCGTTAGGGTGGGCCTCAATGAGTAAATATTTTACATGAAAGTTAATAATTTGTGATATATATAGTCCATATTATACCTTCACAAAAGGCACATCTAACATTAAAAAAAAAATCCCTGATTGATATAAAACAATGGATTCTAGACTACTCTTTTAGAGATGAAGAGATAATATGTAGAGTTGATGTTTCAAAATTTTGAAAATAAGAGTTAATGTTTCAATTTTGCGCACTTTGAGCTTATTTTTCTACATTACCATAAATAAGTGGTACAAAAGCAAAGTCTTGGTTGTTTTCAGATTATTTGAAGAAAAAGTGAGCATACTTATTTGTGACTTGGTTACTATCATTTTTAGATCTTTCTAAAATTTCAATTTTTCAATTACCACACTAAATATTGTGTCTTCACCCATATCATTCTCATCACATTGTCCTCCACTCATTTTCCATTAAATAATCAAGAAAAATATTACAATTGGACATCTCTGTATTGTTATAATATTACACACCATCTTTACAAATATATGCATAAGGGACAACTGTATAACTCTGCAAAACAAACTGAGCATTAGACATGAATAATTTGTAATAGGTTTTAAGCAACATTTTATTATTATTATTATTATCATTATTATTATTATTATTATTATTATTATTATTATTATTATTATTATTATTATTACATAAACAATGATGGTAGGCAATAACTATTGATGATCAGGGTATCAACTCAATGGTGAGAGTTTGATCATGTAACATGAATGGACGGAATTAAAAATTCCAATGAAGATAGTTGTAAATTGAACATTAGTGCCACTTTGTTTTATAATGACTAGGTAAGAGTTAGGATCATAATCAATATAATAAGAACAATCTTAATTTAATGTGAAAAATAAAACAAGAGTTCAAACGGTTCACAAGTTATAGGAAGAAATAACACTGAACATGTTCTCAATATCCGTTTAAATGAAAACTAGGCTTATTACAAAACCATCAACAAAACAATGAAAAAGGAACCCTAGTGAACAAGGGGAAATGCATTTTAGTTAATTGGTTTCTTAATTAGATTTTTGTCATTTTGAGAACAACATCATGACCAGGTTCTATAAGTATACGAAGCGTCGGTGAATGACAGTAAGTTGATGAAAGAGAGAAGCGAAACTTTGACAGAATGAGAGACAATATCACCTTCAACTCTATCATGCCTAAATGTTGTCCAGGACAGACACGTGAACCGATTCCAAATGGCATATAAGCTTGTGGAAACTTACAGGATCCAAGCACACCATTTGAAAATCTTTCAGGTTTGAATTCGTGTGTATCGACCCCCCATATATCAATGTCTTCATGAAATATTGGGATTGGAATCTGAATATTGATTCCTTTTGGAACTTTGATACCTTTTAAATTAAAATCTTTTAATGTTGTTCTTGCGGCGAACAATACAGGTGAATAAAGCCTTAAAGTCTCTTGAATCACCATTGTTAACTGCAAAATAAAACAAAATGTTTATAGTACAATTATATAGATAATTGTGACAAAAAATATATAAAACATTAATAATTTACATGAGAAAAATATTGTAATGAAATTTCGTCAATTACACCCATAATGTTTAACTCACACAAAGACAAGGCTGAATTTAATATATGCGATTCAAGATTCTAAAGTCTACAATCAAGATGATTAATATGAAGTGCAAGGGATGAAATATATTTTATGGAAACATAATTTGGTGTAAAACATACCGTTTTCATTTTTCTAATGTTACTTGCATCTAGATTATCATTTCCACAAACTTCAAGTACCTCTGCACGAGCACGGTCTTGCCAATCTTGGTATTTAGCTAACAATATTAAGCACCAAGTTGATGTAATTGCAGTAGTATCATGCCCAGCAAAGAATATAGATTTACAGTTATCTATAATGAACCTTTCTTGTGAAATTGAATTTGATAAGAGGCCATCACTTCCTTCACAATTTTTTGCACCCTCAAGTATCGTTTGCAATAGAAATTGTTCACTACCTTTCTCTTGGCATTGTTTTACAAGTTTCAATATTTTTGAGTTTATCTCTTTCTCCAGTCTCCATATTTGTCTATTTCTCTTGTTTGGCAAGTACCTAAATAAGATTATGATACCATTTTCCACATTAGTATCATTACAACTCATGAGAATATAAATATTTCAATGATCATGCATACCTAAAGCCTGGAATTCCAAGATTTATCTTGGAGAGGAGTTTTATAAGATTTCTAAGCTTTGCGAATATTTCTTTTCCTTCGACATAATTGCTCCCAAAACACACTCTAGCAATTATGTCAGCTGACAAGCTTCGCAAATCTTCATCAACTTTAATCTCTGAAATTACTCCACCTCTTTCTATTTTAGTCTCCCAAGATCTTACCATTATATTTGTGGAATCAACTATTGTCCCAACCATTGCCTTCAACATTATTTACATAATAAAGAAATTTGTTAAAATGTAATTTTAATCAACATTTTAAAGAAGTTAGTTGTATTTGACATAAATACCATCAATTTTGGATAACATAAAATAGCGTTTGGTGCCAAATGAAATATAATACAGTGCTATTGCTAGTAATTGATAATAATTTGTACTAAATAGTGTATGATAAAACAACGATGAGTTTTTGACAACAATGAATACCATTACTCTTGCATACATACCTATCAATAACTCCTTCTAAATCACATATTTTACCTTCTATGCATTATTAAAATTCTATTGAGAAGAGAATTGTTTGGGTATTGTAGACTTACCTTCACCTTGTCTAGGTATAATTCAGGCGTGATTATCTTTCTCTGGTGAGCCCAAATTGGCCCACTTGATGATATTATACCTTGGCCTAAAAGTGGTCCCATATCTTCGGATAGATAAGAAGGTTTTCCAAGACTCAAAGAGGTGTCTGTGAGGATATCCTTCACCATCACTATATCCAACACCATTAACGATTGTGCAGTCCCAGTTGAAAATAAGAATAGTGGGCCTGCATGAATAAAATGAAAGTTTTGAACTACAAAATATTAGGTTAAACACATATTAACCTTCTAATGTTATATTCCAGAAGACTAATCAATATTACCGATTCATGCAACATAGTAGTTTTCTTTGCTTTTTCTTTTGGTGCCCTATTATATATTTCTCATAGATTTTATTATTGCAATTTTAAATATGTTTGTTTAACCAAATTATTGACCTCAAGTGATTAATTTACCAGTTACGGACGATTCATTCTGAAGAACTCGAGTTCAAATCCTAATTGGAACAATCTTTGATTAGACTTTACTTATCTATGTATTGAAATCCTGATTATCAAGGTGTTTTGGGAATTAAATGATTAAGACACACACACAAACACACCCGCGCGCACACAGTCACAAACACACACACACACAAACACATACACACACACACACACACACACACACACATATATATATATATATATATATATATATATATATATATATAACTATTACACATCATTTTGTCTAACCAAGTCAATCGAGAATTTTAGTTAGGATAAATCTATTTAGTTTTATATGAGTGTTATGAACTTGATGAAAATTAAAAGCGTCACAAGTTAACATACCAAACCAAAAATGTGGTATGGAAAACAGATAGATATTTGCTACAGTTTCATCTGAACTCAACAATTAAAAGCGTCACAAGTTAACAATTTTAATATAAACATATCACAACATGGTCAGATATGATCGTGAGAAAGGGATATTTTTTAGCTTGAACGCTTAAAAAGAACTAAACATTAAAAAACATATTGATAGTGAGAAAAGAGAGAGTAGTTAACCATATTGACTTCTCCATTTCTGAATATGAGGGAACAATCTTGAAGTCCAACTATGAGATATAGTATTACAAATATCTTCTTTTTGTTCGTCTTTCTGCTTGACAAATAATTGTTGTTGTTGGAGTAAAAGAGTCTTCATTTCTTGGATATTACCCAGGTAAAAGTGAGGAGAAGGGCCATGAATACCCTGCCTATGTAGCTTTGCTCTCAGTGATTTTGGTTTCCAAACCAAAACTTGCAAAAAATGAATCAATGCAACCAAAACTGCTCCAAGAGCCACCACAACCTCAACACTTATGCTCATTCTTCAACACCTGCTACTTCCACTGCCTACTATTACTTTTCTTTGTTCTCTTTTTTGTATCAAAAAATGTTCCAAAGTTTAGCAATAATGATAAGTCTTATGGTTTCAAACATTAAAAAAACATTAATCTTAAATGATTTTTAATATAATAAAAGAGTCAACCATATTTTCCAACTTTTTCCTTATCCACCGCTTATTGTTTATTTAATTTAATTATTTACTATATTTTTTTCTTGGTGGTTGTTTCTTTGACTCATTAAATGAATTCAATTCATTCCCTAAAAAAAAAAAATGAATTCAATTCATTATTTTCAATAAATAATTTTTAAGCTAAAGTGCACTTTTCACCCCTTAACTTTCAAAAAGTTACGATTTTGGTCCTGTATTTAAAAAAAATTATAATTTTAGCCCCTTTCGTTCCAAAATTGCTGGGAAGACGCCATGTGTCCCAAAAAAGGGTCATAATCGGAACTTTTTGAAAAGATAAGGGGTCAAAAGATCATATTTCCCTTATGTTAGGGGTCAAAAGAGCATATTTCCCTAAACATAGGGGGTCACTTTTGTCATTTTTTTCATAGGGGGACAAAATCACAACTTTTTAAAACTTAAGAGGTGAAAAGTGCATTTTAGCCTAATTTTTATTAACTAATTTCCCTTTTTTATTAAATTCAATAAAAAATATTCTTTATATATTGTATCAAACGATATATAAACTCTGCCTATGTAGTTTTGCTTTAATGATTTCGGTCTCAAAACCAAAACTTGCAAAAAATGGATCAATGCAACCAAAACTGCTCCAAGAGTCACCACAACTTCAACACTTATGCTCATTCTGCAACACCTGCTACTTTCACTACCTACTGTTACTTTTCTTTATTCTCTTTTTTGTATCAAGAAATGTTCCAAAGTCTAGCAATATTAAAAAAGTCTTATGGTTTTAATCATTAAAAAAAACTAATCTTAAATTATTCTTAATATAATAATAAAGAGTCAACTGTATTTTCCAACATTTTCCTTATACACCCGTTATTGTTTATTTAATTTAACTTTTTACTATATTTTTTCTTGGTAGTTGTTTCGTTGACTCATTAAATGAATTCAATTTATTATTTTCAAGAAATAATTTTTATTAACTAATTTCCTTTGTTTTAGAACATTCAATAAAAAGTATTGTTTATATGTTGTGTTATTATATAAACAATATATAAAGCCTTGCCTACGTAGCTTTGCTCTTAGTGATTTTGGTCTCAAAACCAAAACTTGCAAAAAAAAAAGAAGGATCAATACAACAAAAAAATATTTGTTATTATTTGTCAGATAGATACTTTCTCCGGTTACATTTATAAGCAAAAAATAAGTTTTTAGATACATTGAATAATGAATGTATCTAATCTATAAATATGTCATAATTATTCAATGTATCTAAAAAATTGTTTTTTCCTTCAGAGGGAGTAGATAGAAAGAGATTATTATTAATTAAACCCTCATTATTTGTCATTTTACAACTGTACATGAAATTTGAACTAATTCTCTTAAAATTATGTTGGTTTAAATTCTTTTTTAATGTTATTAGTGGAACACATATAGACATTTTGCTAAAGGATCTTTATTGGAGTGCTTGAGTACCTATTAGGTACTATTATTAAAAAATTATAAAAAAGTTATGTGTCCATGTGAGATCCATTTAAGACCTCAAAATTGAGGGACTACAATGTGGATGCTCTAATAATTTGTGATATATATAGTCCATATT
Source organism: Medicago lupulina (assembly GCA_958299785.1). Lineage (NCBI taxonomy): Eukaryota > Viridiplantae > Streptophyta > Magnoliopsida > Fabales > Fabaceae > Medicago > Medicago lupulina. The sequence goes on from OY283143.1 coordinate 29,871,081, forward strand.
ATACCTTCAAAAAAGGCACATCTAAGATTTAAAAAAATCCTTGATTGATATAAAACAATGGATTCTAGAGTCTTCTTTTAGAGATGAATAGATAAGATGTAAAGTTGATGCTTCAAAATTTTCAAAATAAGAGTTAATATTTTAATTTTGCGCAGTTTGAGCTTATTTTGCTACATTCCCATAAGTAAGTGGTGCAAAAACAAAGTCTTAGTTGTTTTTTACTGGAAAATTCAAAATCTTATTAATGTAAAATGGACTTTTTCAGATTACTTGAAGAAAAAGTGAGCATACTCATTTGTGACTTGGTTACTATCATTTTTAGCGCTTTCTAAAATTATAATTTTTCAATAACTACACTAAATATTTTGTCTTCACCCATACCATTCTCATCACATTATCCTCCACTCCTTTTCCATTAAATAATCAAAAAAAATATTACAATTTGGCATCTTTGTATTGTTATAATATTACACGCTCCTTCTTTTCATATATATGCATAAGGGACAATTGTATAACTATGCAAAACAAACTGAGCATTAGACAAGAATAATTTGTAATAGGTTCTAAGCAACATTTTATTATTATTATTATTATTATTATTATTATTATTATTATTATTATTATTATTATTGATGATCATGGTATTAACTCAGTGGTGAGAGTTTCATCATGTAACATGAATGGACGGAATTAAAATTATGAAAACAGTTGTCATTTGAACATTAGTGCCACTTTGTTTTATAATGACTAGGAATCACACAAGGATTTTGTAACGCCCACACTAAATGTATCTAGAAAGTTTAGTATGTGCATTATCTTTAGTAATGGATACATTAAAATTTACAACTTAAAAGCTTCGAATGAATAACTTATACAACAAATCATGTTCGTACATCAAATATTACCATACAACAATCCAATAAAAAGAAAAGTGTTCTTCAATCCTTGCGAAGCTCCTGCAGCGGGTACGAACGAGTCCTTGCTGAATATCCATTCGGCGACAAGCTTGCTAAACTGCCCTGCTGATCTGAAACAAATAAGGATCGGGATGAGACATAATGTCTCAGTGAGTTCTCCTAATCCTAGGCTATAGGTGACCTCAGGGGAAACCTATGGTCACCATGTGTCTACAACACAACCTAACGGTTGAGTATCGTGTGTCGGGCTTGCTTGCTTAGACGGTCGTGCAATGCTAGGTCCGTCGTAGGGTCATCTTATTTGTTTCTTTCGTGTCATGGCGGTCAAGGGATCCTAGGACCGCTAACTCAAGATACGCTAAACGCATCAAGACATAACATAACACGTTCATGACACGGTCGTAAACCGGACGATTAGGGGAACCTAAGATCGTCGTCGGTAAACATTCATAACTTGCTTTATTGCCTAAGCTGCACATGATCTTGAAAGAGTTTGGTGGATTGGGAGAGGCAGAGGGAAGGCGTGAGGTAGAGAGAAGGGAGAGCAACTTCCACTTTGAATCTTAGTGAGAGAAAGAACAAGCACAAATGAAATGTTTTGGTCCAAAGTCACCTATATAGTCCTTAAGTACAAGTACTAAATTGCCCTTCATCTTAACCGTGTTTAACCTGACTCTGATAACTGAACCTGCCTGTCTGACACTTAACCTCTGATACGTCCGTCTGATAAAACTCTCATTCTTGACACTGATAAATAAACCTGTTTACACTGACATTGCATGATAACATTCTCTATCGTACTTGAATTCCATGAATATTTGTCCTCTAACACATGAGCTCTGATAAATTCCAATATTGACGAGTGGGGTGTTACACTCTACCCCCTTAAAAGGAATTTAGAGGTCACTTAACATTTACTGAGTCTAAAACATAACACCTTGGAGTAGTCCGTCATTTTACCAAACTATCTTCTTGAAGTCTATGCTCATCTTGAGATGTCGTGATCGAAACTTGTCCTTGCAGCGTGTCGGTCTAGTTACTCCAGGTCCGTAGCCTACCCGCTTGACAGTAACTAATCACAACACTAACTTATGATTAACTGGAACACTCAGGATCTGCCTTTCTACTGGAGTCCTATCGGAATCCAGGTTTGCCCTGCAGTGCTCGATTGCGTCTGAGGCATCTCCCACCCGTACGCATACTCAAGGAAAATGACATACATGGTCGTAGGAACATCATTCAAGTAACATTTCATACGAAAGGGGTCTAGCAAGTATACTCATAATTCATGCTCTTCAAAATTCTTACTTGTGTGCTGCTTACGAGGACACAAGGTCTTTCTTACTGGACCTCTAAGGCGTCTGCCTCCTGTTGGTATTGCTTATCGGACGTCCATACAGAACTCTTGTCTTCTTTCAAAGCCTTAGGAAACTTTCCATCCTTGCTCCAAATCCAAATTCACTGCACTGAAATCACGGGTAACCCATAAAATCTGACATGAGAGACGAAGTTGAACACGCCGATACACTTGACAGTCGTTAGTCAGTCTTGGTTCACATACTCCTCTAGCGCCGTATCTTGTTAGATAATAATGATACTTGTCTCGATGTTTCGTTTCAAGAATTTTAAACATAAAATACGGGTCCTTGGAATGAAGCAGTACAAAACCTTAAAAGAATATTTCCAACCGAGCCCATGATTGTACTTCAGAACCACAAGACGAGTCACTATATTTTGTTTTAAAAGAAAAGTTGTACAACTCGCCCCAAGCTCGCCAATGACGAGTTGGTTCTGAAGTTTGCACGTCTCAAGTGAGCTTACTCGCTTACAACGTACGTCATCAGTTTCAAAACTGTTAAAATGTCATACTTTTAAAATAAACTTTGTTTCTAAGTCCCTTGATACATTTTCAACTCTAGGAGTCATAAAAATCATGCTTCAACATAATTATAACAAGTATCGTTATTACTTATCAAGCATGGCATAAGGTGTGTGATCCACATCATGCAGAATCTGATATCCGCGTCTTGATCATAGTCATTCCCATACCTAGGTATCAGTCGCCAACCTGCATACAACTTACCCGAATCTCCTATGCCGCTCACCGTTAGAAATATGTCATTGTTATCCATGCTTTTTACATATAATGCCTTGTCATGTATTGTACATTAGTTTCTAGACCTTGAGGGTTCATTGAAGTTATGAAAGTTTACAAAGAAACACGTTGGACGACATTCTGGGCCACAAAGAAAGTTTTTAAGACGTGTTGTCCAGATGTCGTTCGCTTAAGCAAACCTCTAAGCGTATAGTTCACTCATGTGTTTGCTTAAGCGAACTTCTAAGCGGACAGACTGCTGGTTCTGTCAAGAATTCGCTTAAGCAAACAGGAACTCGCTTAAGCGAAGTTCATCAGTCCAGAATGCAGAAAATCGTGATTTTAACATAAAAACTTCAAATGTCAAGTTCTAATATGTACGATACATTTCCAGTACTTGAAAAACAGTTTGGAATCAATGCATGGTAACAAATTACATATTCCTAATGATAGTTGGCAAAAGGGCAACTGGAGCCTGAAATGATAACACGCATAAGTGAATTTCACACATTCACAATTCGTACAACAACAATTTCGTTAAACCTCTACCATATTTTGTTGCGCTACTCTGATTCCTCATTCGACATCAACCATAACCATTAACCCATTGAAACGAGTGGATCTTAGTTTTGCTTACCACGTGCTCCTCACTTCAAGGATCCTTCTTACGAATCCCCCATAGAAGACTCATACCTCTACCTGCCTTCCTTGAACATTCAACATTGCACCTTCTTATTCTCGCATTCTATGTTTTGCATAATCATACCATTGCTTGCTCGTCGATTTCTTTCTCAAAGAAGTCTTCATAGTACTAGCACACGGGTCATTAGCGTTAACGATTCTTCACCACATAATGAATATGGGCCCCAGACGTCATTATAGAACCACGGAACGAGTTGACAGCACATTTGTGCCATCAAGTGTCGCTCCAAGTGAGTTCAACATGCTCTGTGCGAGTCGTGCCGGACCGGGACCTGCAGAGTCTCTATTTAGTCAAAGAATGTCAACTCCAATCACCCATACACATGCATTCATTTTCAAACTTCGTAATTATTAAAATCCATCATTGCAACGAGCCTTAGCAGGTTAATCAGGCAAGATATAGATTTGAGGAATAGCCACAACTTCACAAGATTCGAAAATCATGTGGTCTCGCATAAATCTTCACCACTTTAACCTCTTGCCTCAAGTCTTCACATCCGATGCGTCCAGTTCATATGTCAGAACCTCAAAACCCTTAATCGAAGCTTCTTCTTAACTCTTAACACATTAATTTATAACGTTACCTTGAACCGAATCGATCTCGTTAATGGTTGTCTATGCCTTTTCCTTTGGAAATCTTAGGATGTAATGTGCATTCGATACTTGACATTATAAAAGGTTTTCTTCGCATAAAAGGTTGTGAAGACAACCCCCAATAGCCACTGTGGACCCTAGCGACGAACTGACAGCTTTTGAGAAAGCTGAAATTTCGTCCCCAGGTTGGCTGTTAACGAGTTCCTTCAATTCAATGTTTCTAGGAAACATTTCTTACATAAAAATCTTGTTTCTCAAGTAATCCAATGCACATTGTTCATCCCTAACATTATAAAGAAATAATTCATAACATTTACATCACAAGCATTAACATCAATCGACACAATTCACGGTACGTCGAAAATTAACGCGTTCGTCGTTTTAACACTTAACATAAAACCTTAACTTCTTCCGCTACAAATAACTTGTATTGTTACTCTGCCGATTCGCTCGACGTTCCAAACGTTAGAACCTCGTCAACTCTGAGCGTTCAAGTCCTTGGCTTCATACGCATACCATTATCCCTGAGAGCCTACTGATTTCGCCAACGTATGTCTGCTTCTCCATTCTGAAACCCTCTTTAACTGATAAACCCAAACTTGCGTTCCCGGAGGAAACTCTCTTCAACTACTTAATTCCTTGGCCACCTTCTGGCACAATTAAACACTTACTTTTACTTGCTCCGAGTCCATACTTTCCAGCTCATCTTCATCGCATACTTCGTTCCTCCTAGGTCCTATTCAGCTCTCAGGCATCTGTTCCAATCGTCGAGGGCTAAATTGAGTTGATCAGGCTCAACTAACAACAACAATTAGAACATTTACCTGGAACCCAATGGTCCCACTACCTTAGTTGAAACTTAATAACCCATGGCACAATCTGAATCGACTTGCTCTGATACCAAATGTAATGCCCACACTAAACGTATCTAGAAAGTTTAGTATGTCCATTATCTTTAGTACTGGATACATTAAAGTTTACAACTTAAAAGCTTCGAATGAATAAGTTATACAACAAATCACGTTCGTACATCAAATATTACCATACAACAATCCAATAAAAAGAAAAATGTTCTTAAATCCTTGCGAAGCTCCTGTAGCGGATACGAACGAGTCCTTGCTGAATATCCATTCAGCGACAAGCTTGCTAAACTGCCCTGCTGATCTGAAACAAATAAGGATCGGGATGAGACATAATGTCTCAGTGAGTTCTCCTAATCCTAGGCTATAGGTGACCTCAGGGGAAACCTATGGTCACCATGTGTCTACAACACAACCTAACGGTTGAGTATCGTGTGTCGGGCTTGCTTGCTTAGACGGTCGTGCAATGCTAGGTCCGTCGTAGGGTCATCTTATTTGTTTCCTTCGTGTAATGGCGGTCAAGGGATCCTAGGACAGCTAACTCAAGATACACTAAACGCATCAAGACATAACATAACATGTTCATGACACGGTCGTAAACCGGACGATTAGGGGAACCTAAGATCGTCGTCGGTAAACATTCATAACTTGCTCTATTGCCTAAGCTGCACATGATCTTGAAAGAGTTTGGTGGATTGGGAGAGGGAGAGGGAAGGCGTGAGGTAGAGAAAAGGGATAGCAACTTCCACTTTGAATCTTAGTAAGAGAAAGAACAAGCACAAATGAAATGTTTTGTTCCAAAGTCACTTATATAGTCCTTAAGTACAAGTACTAAATTGCCCTTCATCTTAACCGTGTTTAACCTGACTCTGATAACTGAACCTGCCTGTCTGACACTTAACCTCTGATACGTCCGTCTGATAAAACTCTCATTCTTGACACTGATAAATAAACTTGTTTACACTGACATTGCATGATAACATTCTCTATCGTACTTGAATTCCATGAATATTTGTCCTCTGACACATAAGCTCTGATAAAATCCAATATTGACAAGTGGGGTGTTACACTCTACCCCCCTTAAAAGGAATTTCGTCCTCGAAATTTATAGGTCACTTAACATTTACTGAGTCTAAAATATAACACCTAGGAGTAGTCCATCATTTTACCAAACGATCTTCTTGAAGTCTATGCTCATCTTGAGATGTCGTGGTCGAAACTTGTCCTTGCAGCGTGTCGGTCTAGTTACTCCGGGTCCGTAGCCTACCCGCTTGACAGTAACTAATCACAACACTAACTTATGATTAACTGGAACACTCAGGATCTGCCTTTCTACTGGAGTCCTATCGGAATCCAGGTTTGCCCTGCAGTGCTCGATTGCGTCTGAGGCATCTCCCACCCGTACGCATACTCAAGGAAAATGACATGCATGGTCGTAGGAACATCATTCAATATTGATGAGTGGGGTGTTACTGATTTTTGTGCATTAAAACTATATCATTATTATTATTAACCTCACAAGGAATATAATATGCAGGGTTTGCTATGAAAGAATTAGAATCATAATCAATACAATAACAACAATCTTAATTTAATGTGAAAAAGAAAAAGAGAGTTCAAATGGTTCACAAGTTTTAGGAAGAAATAACATTGAACTTGTTCTCAATATTTGTTTCAAAGAAAACTAGGCTTATTACAAAACCATCAACAAAACAATGAAAAAGGAACCCTAGTGAACAAGGGGAAATGCATTTTAGTTAAATGGTTTCTTAATTAGATTTTTGTCATTTTGAGAACAACATCATCACCAGGTTCTATAAGTATATGAAGGGTCGGTGAATGAAAGTAAGTTGACGACAGAGAGAAGCGAAACTTTGACAGAGTGAGAGACAATATCACCTTCAACTCTATCATGCCTAAATGTTGTCCTGGACAGACACGTGAACCGATTCCAAATGGCATATAAGCTTGTGGAAACTTGCAGGATCCAAGCACACCATATGAAAATATTTCAGGTTTGAATTCGTGTGTATCGACCCGCCATATATCAATGTCTTCAGGAAATATCGGGATTGGAATCTGAATATTGATTCCTTTTTGAACTTTAATACCTTTTAAATTAAAATCTTTTCATCTTGTTCTTGTAGCAAACAATACAGGTGAATAAAGCCTTAAAGTCTCTTGAATCACCATTGTTAACTGCAAAATAAAACGAATTTCGTTAATTACAGCCACAAAGACAAGGCTGAATTTAATATATGTGATTCAAGCTTCTAAAGTCTATGGTCAAGATGATTAATAGGAAGCGCAAGGGATGAAATATATTTTATGGAAACGTGTAATTTTGGTGTAAAACATACCGCTTTCATTTTTCTAAGGTTACTTGCATCTAGATTACCATTTCCACAAACTTCAAGTACCTCAACACGAGCACGAACTTGAGAGGAATATAAGATAGGACGGTGGTAAAATCATAGTCCCGGGCCAAGAGTACTCTTCGGTTTTGGCACATGTGATAACCCCACTCAATGGAGGGATCTTGTAAGTATACTTTGTCGATGTGAGTACTCATGTTTGGCATGATATTTTCAAGTGACCGTCGAAGTTGAGAACCTTAGTTACCTTTAATCCATCTTGGCCTTTTAGGACGTAGTGCGGTAGCTAATCAAGAGTAGTATTGAATTAGTCGTCACGTGATACTACACCCAAACGAGACTTTCTGACGAATACTATTGGAATGGGAGTAGTCCCGTCACCCAATAAATATTCGAAAGTGGTTGAAAACTTTGGGACCTCGATAGAACCCTTGTTACAAGTGCAACCATAGTCCTTACCAAATGGCGTTGTTACCTTTGACTCCAACATTATGAAACTTGGACCTCATCATGTTTTCCTTGTTCTTTAGCGTAATCATGCATACATGCATTCATCCATAATTTTTTTTTTCATGCATCAAAATATTGAAGGACTTATGTAAACTTTGTTGTAAACATCATATGACATGACTTTTCCAACGAGGCACTCTAAGCAGTATGGCTTTAAGAAGATGGATCTCATGAGTTTGAGGAAGCTAGGAAGGAAGGTGGTTTGTTCGGAACGCTTTCACAGAAACCATGGAAACTTGCTCGGTATCATCAAGACGAATGTTGATGAAGGGCTCCTCCAAACTTTTGTCCAGTTTTATGACCCGGACTATCATTGTTTTGGTTTCCCGGATTTCCAGTTGGTTCCCACCCTTGAGGAGTACTCCTATTGGACCGATTTACCAGTGCTTGAGAGAGTACCGTTCAATGGCCTTGACAAAATTCCTAGATATTCCGTCATCGCCGCAGCTCTCCACCTTACAACCACCGAAGTGAAAGCCAACCTTAAACCCAAAGGGAATCTCTTGTGCTTTTCCACTGACTTCCTTTACCAAAAAGCCATTTTTTCGATGAAAAGTCCAAAACCGATGCCTTTGATGCTATCCTTGCCTTACTCATCTATGGTCTTGTGTTTTTTCCTAACCTTGATAACTTTGTTGACATTAACGTTATCCACATCTTCCTATCAAAGAATCCTGTCCCTACCTTATTAGCAGACACATACCATTCCATCTATGAGTGTACCCTAGCGGGTCGCGGAACTATCCTTTGTTGTGCACCTTTACTATATAGGTGGATTACCTCTCATTTTCCCCAAACTCCTCACTTCACAAATAATCTAGAAAATCTTCTTTGGTCTCAAAGGCTTATGTCCCTTACCCCAGCTGACGTAGTTTGGTACGCCCGGGCCTATGACAAAGGTACCATCATCGACAGTTGCGGAGAATTAAACAATGTACCTCACCAGGGTATACGTGGAGGAGTTATTTATAACCTTGTCCTTGCTAGACGCCAGTTCGGTTACCCCATGGAAGGAAAACCCCGCAATATCCATCTAGAGAGTGTGTATTACCACAACCAAAGTGACAGCAAGGGTGTGAGAGAGCAAATTGTGCGAGCTTGGAATACCGTTCGTAAGAGGGATAAGGGACAGTTGGGGAAGAAGTCGAGTGAGGTTCATGAGTCCTACACTCAATGGGTCATAGATAGAGCCATAAAATTTGGAATGCCCTACAAGCTATCAAGGCTTCTATCTGCTATCACTTCAGCACCACCTTTACCCATGACCTTTGATACCTAGAAGGAATACCAAAAACGGATAACTGAGTTAACCCAAGAGAGTGCTACCTAGAAAGTAAAGTTTCAAACGGTTGATCGTGAAAATGATACCGTCATGGGAATACTAGAGCAAACGACTTGGGAACTCAAGGAAAAAGAGCGGGAGAATGTTGAACTGAAGGATCTCCTCAAAAGGAAAGATGCCATAATTGATCGGATGCCCGGGAGCAGAAGGAGGCGCATGGATTTCTTTGCTGGTACACGCTCAAATTCCGAGGAGTAGCATGTTTCTGGAGCTGGAGAGTCCTCTAGTTCGTTTTATTCATTCATGTTTTAGCTTTTGTTTATGTACTTTGAAGTCTATCCCTTGGCTTTGTTGTTAGAAGGGGAATTATCTTGTATTTGTTTTAGTTTAAGTCTATCCCTTGGCTTGGTTGTTAGAAAGGGAATTATCTTGTAGTTGTTTTAGTTTAAGTCTATCCCTTGGCTTTGTTGTTAGAAAGAGATTTATCTTGTATTGATTTAGTTCTCCCTTCGTAATGTTCTACTATGATGTTTACAAAAGTCCTTTTATAAGTCCTTCGATAAAAAATGTAAATATACATAAAAATTGCACCTTTTTTGCATCTAGCATATCATGCATCATTATTGCATTCATAAAAGTGTCAAAGCCTGGTCTCACATTTTACTCCTATCTGCCTCAAAGAAAAGTGGCCCCGCGTATCAAGTACAAATCTAATCGCATTCACTACACTCGAGCAAACGTCAAGAAGAAGATGAAGCGTCTTGAACAAGAGAACAAGGAACTCCGCGAAGGGATGACTGCCATATAGACTGAGGTGGAGAAACTAACTGCATTGGTAAATACTCTAATGGCCGCTCAAAATCAGGTCTCTCAACCTACTAGCACTGTCTTGGAGCCTGTCATATCTGCCATTCCCAGCTCAACTGTGCTTACCGGTACCTCTCAGACCATCATACCTGAAGGTTTTCCATGGGGCATGCCGCACGGGTTCAACGAAGGTTCCCGTCCTGTTGGTTCTACTAGCACTCTGCAGCCCATTACGTCAAATGGTTATCCATGGGGCATGCCGCATGGATTCAATGAAGGTTTCCATCCTGCGGTTTCTGAAATTCCCACTCCCATCATTCAGCAGTCAACATCGATTCCTCAGCCCGGTGCAGCCATTCCCCAACCTATTGTGACCTATTCTTCACCGTTAGTCCACACTAGTAAGCAAGACTGGAAGCCCGTTTTCCCTACTGAAAGTGTTGAAGCATTCGAAAGAGTAGAGGGTCTGCATGACACAATTGATGAAATAAAACGGGAGATGAAGGCTCTCCGTGGAAAGGACGCGTTTGGACAAAATGTGCAGGAACTCTTCTTGGTGCCTAATGTGATGGTGCCGCCCAAATTTAAGGTCCCAGATTTCGATAAATACAAAGGAAATACCTGTCCTAGATTCCACTTAACAATGTATGAAAGGATGATGTCTACCCAGGCGCACGGCGACCGAGTGCTCGTTCATTTCTTCCAGGTCAGTTTGACTGGTGCTGCTCAAAATGGTACATGAGTTTGGACAGTACCAAGATTCGTACTTTCCATGACCTGGCAAATGATTTTGTTCACCCGTACAGTTACAACTCAGACATGGTCCCAAATAGAGAGAAGATTAGAGCAATGACTCAGGGAGATAAGGAAACTTTCATGGAATATGCCCAGAGATGGAGAGGGTTTGCCGCTCAGATTGTCCCACCACTAGAGGATAAGGAACTAACCAGGATTTTCCTCAAAACCCTTAGTCTGTTCTACTATGAGAGGATGATTGCTAGTGCACCAGGCAATTTCGCTGAGATGGTGGGGATGGGAATGTGTCTCGAAGAAAGGGTCTGAGAAGGACGTTTAGGGAAAGAGAGTGCTCTGGCTAGCAGCGCCAAAAGGTTTGGAAACAATTACCCAAAGAAGAAAGAACAAGAGGTCGACATGGTGGCCCATGGAGGATACCAACCAGGACACCCAACTTACCCATATGTTGCCAATATCTCGCCATCTACCCCTGCTCCCCAATATCCATACTACCAACCACAAATGCCTCAGAGGCCCCCATCATATTACCCCCCACTATACCAGCTACCCTATCCACAAAATCAACAATTCCCTCAACAACCGTACTACCCACAAAATCAACAACAATTTCCTCAACAACCATACCAACCGCAACAAAATCAACAACGACTTCGACCCCAAGCCCCCAACCACAAAACCGTGAGAGACCTCCAGTATATGACCCTATACCCATGACATATCTTGAGTTGCTTCCAGCCTTACTCCAAAAGAACCTTGTCCAGACCAAGCCACCTCCTCGTGTGCCAGATGTACTGCCTCCCGGATATCGGGCTGACCTCACATGTTCCTTCCATCAAGGAGCACCAGGACATGATACTGAACGCTGCCATGCTCTCAGGACTAAGGTCAAAATTTGATTCGTGCTAAGCGATTACGCTTCACAAACAATGGTATCAATATCCAAGAGGATCCTCTGCCAAACCATGGGCCGGCTGTCAATATGATACATAAATATCAAGAAAGGGGTCTCATTCTTAATACACAGGGCATCCAGACCCCTTTGGTCCCTATACATGTCAGAATTTGTCAGGCAACTTTGTTCAGCCATGATCATGATGTTTGTGAAGTATGTTCTATGGATTCCCGAGGATGCAAGAATGTGAAAGATGATATTCAAGGGTTGTTGGATAGGGGAGAGCTCCTAGTTACGAAGAAAGAGCAGCAAGGAACCAGCAGACACCCCTCTGGTGATTTGCGTGCCAGGACCCTTGCCGTACGCATCTAATAAAGCTATACCCTACAGATACAGTCCTACAATCTTGGAAAATGGTCGAGAGATACCTATACCTCCATTAGCCTCTGTGAGAAGTGGACGTATTCTCCCTACTGTTGTTCAGGAAAAAGTTAGTGAACCAGTTTTGGAACCAGTACAAGTGCAGGGCCCCAATAAAGGAAAGGGTGTCAGCCAACCGAGTGGGATTGTTTATGAAGATAGTGATGAAATCTTAAATCTAATCAAGAGGAGCGAGTACAAAGTAGTGGATCAACTCTTGTAGACTCCTTCTAAAATCTCGATTATGTCTTTTCTAGTGAATTCAGATGCTCACAGAGAGGCTTTGGTGAAGGTGTTAAACCAAGCGTACGTGGATCACGATGTGACTTTGGGACAGTTTGGAAGCATAGCGGGTAATGTGACTGCATGTAACAATTTAGGGTTCAGCGATGAAGACCACCCAGCGGAAGGAAAAAACCATAAGTTGGCCTTGCATATCTCGGTCAACTGTAAGTCAGATTCCATATCTAATGTGCTGATATATAATGGCTCATCTTTGAATGTGATGTCGATGACTACTTTGAAAAGGCTCTCATACCCAGGTATCCAGGGGCCAGTTCCATGTCGGTAAGAGCATTTGATGGGTCGAGGAAGTCAGTGTTGGGAGATGTGGATTTGCCTATCGTTGTCGGGCCTCATGAATTCAAAGTGACATTCACGGTAATGGACATTCCGGCTTCTTACAGTTCCCTACTCGGCTGACCTTGGATCCATGAGACCGGAGCAGTGACGTCTACTCTACACCAGAAGTTGAAGTTTGTTAGTCATGGGAAATTGATAACTGTGAACGGGGAATCAACGCTGTTGGTTAGCCATTTGTTGGCTTTTTCTTACATCAGTGGTGGTGACGTAGATGAGGCGTCCGTTCAAGGTTTCTCCGCTGAGGGAGGTGCTCGGAAAGGGGAGACGTGTATGGCCTCTTTAAAAGATGCTCAGAAATTAGTGCAAGAGGCTAAAGCTGAAGGTTGGGGTCAGTTAGTGCAACTGCCGGAGAATAAGCGAAAAGAAGGTATATGCTTTTCTACTCACAAGCCAAGGGTGATCAACCCAACTGAGGGCACGTTTCACAGCGCCGGATTCATTAATGCTCCACCAGAGATCAATGCAATTGTTGAAGACCAGTCTCAAGAAGAGGCGCCGGTCTTCGTAACACCAGGAGGAGTCTGTTGCAATTGCGTCGCTGTTGACATCTCTTCTGTGATACCGTTGTCTGAGTAATATGTTTTTCTTTTGTTTTTTCTTTAAGAAAACTCCTTTTGCTTTGTCCTAGGCGAAAGTGAAATCATGTAGGGCTTTTGTTTTCGCTTCAAGTATTTACATTATTAATGAAAATTGTCGTTTCTATCACGACCTTTTACTTTATTTTTTTATTTGTATTTTTATTGCTTTTTTGGAAAAATGGTAACACAAAAAACCAAAAAAAAAATTCATTCTCTTTTTTCTTTTTATCAATTCCAAAAGTTTGCATTTACTCTTTTTACTAAAATCAATCATAAATCATATGCAGACTGAACATAAATGAGCGTGTTGAACACGATAGCCCTATGCTCCCTTCCAATTTTGAGTTCCATGTCTATGAGGCTATGGTGGAGGAGGATGAAGAAATACCTGATGAGATCATATGGATGTTAGAGCAAGAAAGGAAGGCTATTCAACCTCATCAGGAAGAAATAGAGATTATCAACTTGAGTAGGAAGTCTTTGCATATGTTGGCTCTGATGGTTAAGGAGTTAGAGTTGATTGAGAAGTTTCGGGATTTGAGTTTGGTTTGCGAGTTGACACCCGGAAGTGTGAAGTTGGGAATGTTGAAGTTGATAAGTAACATCTTGGAAGAGATCAAGAGTGGTCAGAAAGAGGATTTGGAACTTTTAGACCGAGTGGTGTTGGTTAACCAAGGTAAAGCTGCAGATTTCAAATTGGATCAGAATGGTATCTTGATGTTTCGTGATCGAGTGTGTGTGCCGGATGTGCCTGAGCTTAAGAAGCGTATTTTGGACGAAGGTCATAGGAGTAGTTTGAGTATTCATCCAGGAGCGACGAAGATGTATCAGGATTTGAAGAGATTGTTTTGGTGGCCTGGAATGAAGAAGGACATAGCTGAGTTTGTGTATACTTGTTTGGTTTGTCAGAAGTCAAAGATTGAACATTAGAAACCGTCGGGTTTGATGCAACCGTTGTTTGTGCCTGAGTGGAAGTGGGATAGCATGTCTATGAATTTTGTTGGAGCTTTGCCGAAGACTGTGAAGGGTTTTGATTCGATTTGGGTGGTCGTTGATTGGTTGACGAAGTCAGCGCATTTTATTCTTATCAAGACTGGTATGACTCTGGCGAAGTTGGCTGAGATCTACATTGAGCAAGTTGTTAGGTTGCATGGTATTCCTTCTAGTATTGTGTCGGATCGAGATCCGAGGTTTACTTCTAAATTTTGGGAGAGTTTGCAAGCAGCTTTAGGAACTAAGTTGAGGTTGAGTTCTGCTTACCATCCACAGACTGATGGTCAAACGGAGAGAACTATTCAGAGTTTGGAAGACTTGTTGAGAGCTTGTGTTTTGGAGCAAGGTGTCAGTTGGGTCGAATGTTTACCGTTGATTGAGTTTACTTACAACAACAGTTTTCATTCTAGTATCGGGATGGCGCCTTTTGAAGCTTTGTATGGGAGAAGATGTAGAACGTCGTTGTGTTGGTATGAGTCAGGTGAGAGTGCTTTGTTAGGACCGGATGTTGTGCAAGAGACGACCGAGAAGGTTAAGATGATTCAGGAGAAGATGAAAGCGTCTCAGAGTAGGCAGAAGAGTTATAATGACAAAAAGAGGAAGGATATTGAGTTTCAGGTTGGTGATCATGTGTTTTTGAGGGTGAATCCTGTGACTGGTGTTGGTAGAGCATTGAAGTGTCGGAAGTTGACATCGCGTTTTGTTGGACCGTTTGAGATTGTTGAGAAAGTTGGGGTTGTAGCGTATCGGATTGCGTTACCACCATCGTTGGCGAATCTTCATGATGTGTTTCATGTGTCTCAGTTGCGGAAGTATGTGTATGATGAGTCTCATGTGATTCAAGTGGATGAGTTGGAAGTAAGAGACAATCTAACCGTTGAGACGTGGCCGGTTAGGATTGAGGATCGAGAAGTGAAGCGTTTGCGTGGTAAGGAGGTTGTTTTGGTCAAAGTGATTTGGTTTGGACCAACTGGCGAGAGTGCCACTTGGGAATCGGAGAGTAGGGTGAAGGAATCATACCCGGAGTTGTTTCCTTCAGGTAATTTTCGAGGACGAAAATTCTTTTAGGGGGGGGGGGGGGGGGGGAGAGTTGTAACAGCCCGTTTTTCGCGTTTATTTTTATTTAATTATTTTATTGCGTGTATTATTTTAATTGTGTGCATTTTCATGTGTTTGTGCATTTGAGGGGTAATTAGTAATTTTGGCGAGATTAGCATTTTTATTATTGGATTAGAACCGTTTATTTTTATATTTGTCGGTGTGCGATAATTAATTAGAGCCGATGTTTTAATTAATTACCGTTAGTGTATTAGGTGGTGGTTTTGTGTGAGTTTAGTGTGAACCCATATTAATTGTGAATTAGGCCCATTAAGGGAGAGGGAGTATATAAGCTAGTCTTAAGAGATTAGGTTAAGGTTTTGCTCATTTCACACAACACACACAAGAGGAGAATTGGAGTAGAGAGCAAGAGAAGGGTTGGAGGCTAGAGCTAGAAGAGGGGAATTCATCACTAGGAGCTAAATTGAAGCTTTGGCTATAGAATCTTTGTGCTAGAGGTAACAGGGATATATTTCATTCATAATCTCATAATTTTGCATTTTTACCCATTTTTGTGAAATTGTTGAATTGAATCTAGTTGCTGTGAATTCGTGCATAATTGTTGCTGCTATGATTGGTAACATGATTACATGATAATTGTTTGGCAATATATGAATTAACATGTTGAAATTCACATTTGTTGGTGTTTTGTGTTCTTGAGCAAATTTGATGCAAAATGAAGTTGTGAGGTTGAGTTATGCATAAATTTGTGTTCATTAGTTGTTGTTGGTGATTGTTGAACTATTGGAATCAAATTGGTGAAACTGGAATCGTTGTTTATGGATTTGTGGAGAAATTTGTGGTTGTGTTGGTGTTTTGAGAAAATCTTATGATTTTGGTGAAATGAGTTGGATTGTTGTTTCTACTGCTTGATTCATGTTTGTTTAAGTGTATTGAAGCTATTTTGACCCATAAACAATTTCTGGAACACGTTTTGGGACTTGGGGTAATCAAAATCGGGATTTTTGGGTGAAAATGGGTTGAACATGAAGATTTGAATTTCTGTCCAGAAGTTCTGTTCAGAAGCTACTGATCAGAAGCACTATTCAGAAGCTCCGGATCAGAAGCACTGTTCAGAAGCTCCATTCAGAAGCTCCTGATCAGAAGCGAGCCTGTTCAGAAGCGTACAGCTCCTAGACAGCATCCCCTATTCTGCGTTCTTGTGTCTTTTTCTGACATTTTTGTTTTGAATTGGCTTTTGGTGTAAACATGACAGTTGTAGATAATTGAATTAGCTGTCCAATGGCTTTGGATTGACGTGAAAATGTTTTGTGGATTTTAAGTTATGATTAAAATACTCAAAGTGGGTCTTAAGGAAACTTTAAGAAAACTTAGCATAACTTATTCCAAATTAGTCCAAAACCTATGGTTGGTTTCCAAACTTCAAAACTTACGTATTAGAGGTTTAATTGAGATGTTTTATGAGTATTTAACTTATGTCTTGTTGAATCAAAATTGATTTTCTTCTGAAAAATGTTTTGGTTTTGCAAATGACTAAGTGTGCCGAATTTCATGATCTTTATAAATTCTTCATCTGTGGTCGATGAAATGCTTATGTAACCTCTACTGTACACATATGTGAATTATGAGAATACATGGCATAGGCAATTGAGCTTGTTATTTGGTTTTGGTTCTTAACTTCAAATATTTTTCAAAGTTGTGAAATATGAGACGAACTTGTGTATTTTTACCTTGAAGTTTATTTGATGGTGAACCTTTTTAGATATGGATTCCTATGGTTAATTGTATACTTGTGAATGAAGTTGGATAATGATAATGTGATATATCATGATCTCGTATGTTATCTTCTTTACTTGAATTATATGAAGTGTTGCTTGTTCATGGTGAACTATGTGAAGAAGGTGATAATGATGATTGTATACATGTTCAATGATGATGAACATATGTATGTTGATTGCATGTGCAATTATTGATGTGTACATACTTGATTGAATGATATTAATGGTGATTGCATGATTGTATATGCATGCTTTTGGTGAACATTGCATAAGAGGGTATGCATGTTTGGTGAATTATTGTGTGAACATATGCATTGAGTCGAGTCATATGTTCATGCATTCATTGTTAAGGTGACGGATATATGTCAATTATGTAAGGAGTGAGGCGAGCCTTACAGACATATATCCATTGTGTAAGGAGTGAGGCGAGCCTTACACATGATGTGTTTATAGCATCGGAGGTGACGACCTGGAGACTTGGTACCACATGCATCTAGAGGAGTCTAGAGCCATGCATGAATCTTGATAAATGGATTTGCATTGAATTTGTGCATGATGATTGTGTGGTGATTGATATTTGACTTGGTTGAATTGTGTTATGTGTTTGATACACTTAGATTATGTGACTATTGAATTGATGTTGTGAATGATATTGAATGATATAATTGTGAGAAATACTATGTGTAGTATGTTGTTTATCATTTGATCATGTATTATCATTTACAATGTTCATGTTTATCTTTTATGGATTATGATGATGTAATGCTAACCCTCCGTGGTTTACCACTTGCTTAGTTGTGCGTGATGTTGCCGAGGAGCAGGATTCCTCTTTTCTTGCGAGTGTCTAGATTAGGGCTTTGATCTAGGATAGTGCTGGCATGTTGGATTTTATTTGGATCATGTTATTTATTTGAGATTTTGGAGTTAGATATTGTTGATTACTCTCTTGATGAGATGGAAACATGTATTATCTTGATATTTGGTGACATTATTTATATGACATGTATGTTGTAACGCCCTAGTTGCTATTTATTTATTTTAGTTGATTTTTGTGTGTTTTATGTGCTTTAAAATTATTTATGTTGATTTATGTGAATTATTGGTGTTTGTTATTTTATTATATTTTATTATATGAGAATTAGTAATGATTTTTATTATTTAAGTGAAATAGAAGAAATAATATTTATTTTAGAAAAAGGGGGATTTATTTTAGAGTTAATAGAGTTAAGGAGGGGTTAAGGAGAATTAATAGAAAGTTAGTGAGGGAGTAAAGAGAAAAGGGGAGTTATGTTTTGGTTGGTAAGAAAATAGAAAGTCAGTAAGGAAAGAAAACATTTGCACATATCAGAGAAAAACAAGAGTTTTTGAGGGAAGCCAAGGGAAGAGCTAGGAAGAGAGAACCTGTCAAATTTGCTGTAGGAATTTGCTGAATTAAGGTAAGGGTGGGTTTACTTTTCAATTGCTAATGTATACGTATATGATTTCATGAAATGGATTGAAAATGGTGGTTTGTTGGATTAGGTTAAAGAATTATAAAAATGCCATTGTTGATGAATTATGTATGATTGATGATGTTTCTATGAGATGTTTCTGTTGTCTTGATGTGTAGTGAACCCATAAATATTGTTCTAATTCATTTTGGGTGATTGGGGGATCAAAATTGGGTTTTTGGATGATTTAGGGCTTAGAAAATCGTACTTGAAATTCTGCCCAGATGAACGCTCGCTCAAGCGAGCCAGCCGTCGCTCAAGCAAGCGACACCGTTTTGTGCCCAGTTTTGAATTTTGCCCGCTCGCTCAAGCGAACCATGAGCGAACTCCAAGCGAGCGAAATCCCAACTTTCGTCATTTGTGTCGCTTAAGCGAAATTCTCGTCGCTCAAGCGAAATCTGCCCAGAACCTGTAGTTGTGAGCGTCGCTCAAGCGAACGCCAAGCGAGCCTCAAGCGAGGAGCATCCTGACTTTCGTCATTTGACTCGCTCAAGCGAGAAGCTGCTCGCTTAAGCGAGATTGGTCCTATGCGACCATTTTGTGTAATTTTTCTAAGTGCTCCTAACCCAAACCTAAGCTTCCTAACTTGTTTATTGGATTTATTAAGAATTGTTTAGATGATAAAACTTATATATGAAGATGATTAAGATGGATTTATGTATGATTACATGAAATTATGTATGCTTTGCTAAGTTTGAAGTTATCCTTGATGTTGTTGAGTGGTGTTATCCAGTTGGGGAGGGTGTCTTAGTTGTTAGACACAGTCGTTGATGTCCTAAGTAGTTGTTGTTATTGGTTGCATGCTGATATGCACCACTAGATGTTGTTGGGTTGTATGCAGATATACACCATAGAGTCATTCATACTCATATGCATTTGTTGGGGGCTTATTGCCCTGGAATGTTTATCATTTACCTGTTGGGGGCTTATTGCCCTGGAATGTTTATCATTCACCTGTTGGGGGCTTATTTCCCTGGAACGCTTTATCGTTCACCTGTTGGGGGCTTATTGCCCTGGGATGCTTTAACCATCCAACTGTTGGGGGCTTATTGCCCTGGAATGCTTAGCATTCAACGCGCGTAGTATGGTACCACATGCACATTGCATTAGTAGTTGAGGTCTTGCATAGTTGTTGTAGGTGTCAGTTGTCTTATTGGAGTTGTTGTTGGTGAGATGTCGCCACAAGGGTTGTTATTGTTGATGTTAATCAAAGAAGAATCAAAATTATAATGCTGATATGATATAGTTGATAATGTTGCTGCTGGTTGTTATTATTTGTTGTTGTTTTCAATTTACTTTGATGATTCATATATCTATATATTACCTTTGATTTGTGAACTCACCCTTTCTGTTGGAATTGCCGCCTTGTGGGCAAGTGCAGGTAATGAAGACTAGTGTTATGTTGGCTCTTGTGTCTAGGGCTCTGATACGTAACAGGGATGGGGAATCGTTGTCTTTCTTGCATTCCTTTATGTATCATTTCTTTGAAGAAGATGTTATTGAAAATTTATTTGTTGAATAATTTTACTATGTTGATGGCCTTTGTGCCAAGAATATGATGTAGTTGTTGAATATGATTTCAAATTAAAGATTTTCCGCTGCAGAATTTTATTAAGATGATTTATTGATATTTGAATAGTTTTATATTCTATTTAAATAAATTTGAAAAAGTAGTGTAATGCTCCGTTGTTGTTGGATAACTCTGATTATGATTATTGTTAATATTATTATTACGTCATATTGGGAAACGGGGTGTTACATATGTTCCGCTGCTATGTTTGAAACTGGATAACTATGCATGTATGTTTCGAATTTGTTTTTTGGCGAAGTAGCATCTATTTCTAGAATATGTCTGATGTATTTGCGCGTTTTACCGCTTATTAGAAATAGGGTGTTATAGGCATGACCAAGATATTTCATGATATGATACATAAGGAAATTGAAGTCTATGTGGATGATATGATTGTCAAGTCAGGAATTGAAGAAGAACATGTCGAGTATTTATTGAAGATGTTTCAATGGCTGAGGAAGTACAAACTCCGTTTGAATCCAAATAAGTGTACCTTCGGTGTAAGATTCGGGAAGCTTTTGTGCTTTATTGTTAGTTAGAAGGGTATTGAGGTCGATCCCCACAAAGTCAAAGCTATCAGGGATATGCCTGCTCTGCAAACAGAGAAGCAAGTTAGAGGTTTCCTCGGAAGGCTGAATTATATCTCCAGGTTCATCTCTCATATGACTGCCACATATGGGCCAATATTCAAATTACTCCGCAAAGATCAAGGGATTGTTTGGACAGAAGATTGTCAGAAAGCTTTTAACAACATCAAAGAGTATTTGTTAAAGCCCCCGATTCTTGTTCCTCCAGTTGAAGGAAGACCTTTGATTATGTACCTGACTGTGTTAGGAGACTCTATGGGTTGTGTACTCGGGCAACAAGATGGAACTGGTAAGAAAGAACATGAAATTTACTATTTGAGCAAGAAATTCACCGATTGTGAGTCTCGATACTCCGTACTTGAGAAAACTTGTTGTGCCTTAGCCTGGGCTGCCAAACGTCTTCGTTATTACATGATCAATCACACCACTTGGTTGATATCCAGAATGGATCCAATCAAGTACATCTTTGAGAAGCCTGCTTTAACAGGAAGAATTGCTCGATGGCAGATGTTATTGTCCGAATATGACATTGTGTACCGCACTCAGAAAGCAATCGAAGGCAGCATCCTTGCTGACCATCTGGCCCATCAACCAATTGACGATTACCAACAAATCAAGTTCGACTTCCCTGATGAGGAGATTATGTATTTAAATATGAAAGACTGTGATGAACCCTTGTTCGGTGAAGATCCTGATCCTGAGTCTCAATGGGGTTTGATATTCGATGGAGCCGTTAATGTTATGGTAGCGGAATTGGGGCAGTCATCGTCACTCCTAAGGGGGCTCACATCCCTTTTTCTGCAAGACTGCAGTTCGATTGCACGAATAACAATGCGGAATATGAATCTTGCATCATGGGTATTGAAGAAGCTATCGACTTAAGGATAAAAAATATTGATATATATGGTGATTCAGCTTTGGTGATTAATCAAATCAAAGGAAAGTGGGAGACCCACCACGCTAGCCTAATTCCTTACGGAGACTACGCGAGACGATTATTAAGTTTCTTCAACAGGATTGAGTTACACCACATTCCTCGTGACAAGAATCAGATGGTCGATGCTTTAGCGACCTTATCCTCAATGATCAAGGTGAGTCGCCACAATGATGTACCCTCAATCAGTGTCTGTTTCCTTGAAAGACCCGCCTATGTGTTCAGAGCTGAAGTAGTTTTTGATGACAAGCCGTGGTTTCATGATATCAAAGTGTTTCTTCAAACTCAAGAGTACCCTCCCGGAGCATCTTGCAAAGATAAGAGAACCCTAAGAAGATTGTCTGGTAACTTCTTCCTGAATGGAGAAGTTTTGTACAAAAGAAATTTCGATACAGTATTGCTCAGGTGTGTAGATCGACGAGAAGCAGACTTATTGATGCACGAGATCCATGAAGGCTCGTTCAGAACTCATTCCAGTGGATATGCAATGGCTAAGAAAGCATTGAGAGCAGGCTATTACTGGATAACAATGCATGTTGACTGTTATCATTATACCAAAAGATGCCACAAATGTCAGATTTATGCAGACAAAATTCATGTGCCCCCATCTATGCTCAATGTCATTTCTTCTCCCTGGCCTTTCTCTATGTGGGGCATTGATATGATCGGCTGGATTGAACCAAAAGCTTCCAATGGGCATCGTTTCATACTAGTGGCTATCAATTACTTCACTAAGTGGGTTGAAGCTGCATCTTATGCTAATGTGACCAGGCAAGTGGTAGTCCGGTTTATCAAGAATCACATCATTTGTCGCTACGGTGTTCCTAACAAGATCATCACGGATAATGGTACGAATATGAATAACAATATGATGAAGGAATTATGCGATGATTTCAAGATTGAGCATCACAACTCCTCTCCCTACAGACCTCAGATGAATGGTGCAATCGAGGCTGCGAACAAGAACATTAAGAAGATTATTCAGAAGATGGTGGTCACTTACAAGGATTGGCATGAGATGTTACCCTATGCTTTGTATGGGTATCGTACTTCGGTGCGCACTTCAACAGGGGCAACCCCCTTCTCTTTGGTATATGGTACGGAGGTTGTACTCCTTGTAGAAGTTGAAATCCTGTCATTGAGAGTCTTAATGGAAGTTGGGTTGTTAGAAGCGGAATGGTGTCAGCATAGGTATGATCAATTGAATTTGATTGAAGAAAAACGCATGACTGCTTTGTGTCATGGACAACTATATCAGACAAGGATGAAACAAGAGTTTGATAAAAAGGTTCGCCCCTGCGAATTTAAAGAAGGAGATCTTCTGGTCAAGAGTATTAAGTCTTTTCAACCAGACCCTAGGGGCAAGTGGGCACCTAATTACGAAGGTCCCTACGTGGTCAAGAGAGCCTTCTCTGGTGGTGCTTTAATTCTTACAACTATGGACGGTGATGAACTCCCTCGTCCCGTGAATTCTGATGCAGTCAAGAAATACTTTGTCTAAAACATATAAAAGAACAGCTCGGCAGGTAAAAAACCCGAAAGGGCGGCTTGAACCAAAATTGAGCGTCTCGGTGGGCTGAAAACCTGAAAGGGCAGTCCAGGTAAAAGTTAGAGGAAATAAATAAATAAATAAATAAATATTATCCTGATAGGTCGAAAATCCGAAAGGGTGATCTATGCAAAAGTTAAGGATTTATGACAAAGTAACTGCATCAGAGCAAACACTACCCACTTGGGGCACCTTAGCTGTCAGAAGTTCTCCGAAGTGAAGCATCTAAATAGTGGAATTCAAAGTTGTTAAGGAATGTAGCAGTTATTTGTGTTCAATGTACCTCCCATATAATTACCATTTTCCAAACTTTGTAATCCGTGGAGCCATGCCTTTGGCCGGTTACCACTCTTTTAAATCAATTTGAGCCTATGACTTCTTATTTGGAATTCTTATTTATTTCTATGTGTAAATTTTCTTCCATTTTTAATGTTGATACTTGAAGCAAAAACTTTGAAAAATACTTTGAAAAAACCTCTTTATGTTTTCTTGGAAAAAATAATAAAAATGACAAACATGTTATCTTTAAGCTCATATATCATAGAAACAGGTGTCAGCATGCGTCTCAAGAGTAGATAGACAGTATGAACATGGTCAGTGCTTAAAAAAAAAAACTCGCTAAGTCGAAAACCTAAAAGGGTGGCTTGAACCAAAAATGAGTGTCCCGTTGGATTGAAAACCCGAAAGGGCGATCCAGGAAAAAATTAGGGGCATATAAAAAAAAAAAAAAGATACATTCCTGGTGGATTGAAAACCAGAAAGGGAGGTCCAGGCAGAAGTTAGGGATTCAAAAAAAAAATGGGGAAGCAAAAGAAAAGCCTGACAAGTGAAGTGTAGCCACGAGAAAGAAATCCGGGTCGGTTCATGAATGGCGACTTCAGCCAGACTTCTGTTTAATGGGCTTTATCCTCAAAGAATGTTTACTTCGTTATCAACTTTTACTTCATACCAGGCTTTACCACGACAGTGACTTGATTTCTCTCCAGTGATACTATCTCCGAGGAAGATTGTTGAGTGTTTGTATTGCAACGTCGGTCCGACTTCCACCTCAGCCGTCCAGTCTTGTCTCATCAAGTTATCTATAGTGATATAGTTATACCATCATACAAATAAACATACATTCACACATTCATGCATACATACATTCATGCATATATACATTCACACATTCATGCATACATACATTCATGCACTTACATACATACAAAAAATCATTTATACACAATTGCATCGACTACCCTGATTCTTGATTCAACAAAATTCCCAAAAAATGTTATCCCGAGTGTGAATACACTTCAAGTGTCGGGTTCCACAAACCGTCGGTTCACAAATACACATTTCATTTTCCCCCATTATCTTCTCAAGTTTTACCCCTTCTACATTGCCTTTACCTTTATCTTGTGTCTTGCTCTCCTACAATGACAACAAACACCAACATTGCCTTTTGTTTTACCTTGTTTCATGCTCTCCAACAATGACAGCAGACACCAACATTGCCTTGTCTTTTATCTTGTGTTTTGCTCTCCACTAATGACAGCAGACACCAACATTGCCTTTTCTTTTACCTTGTGTCTTGCTCTCCAACAATGATAGCAAACACCAACATTGCATTTACCTTTACCTTGTGTCTTGCTCTCCTACAATGACAGCAAACACAAACATTGTCTTTTCTTTACCTTGTGTCTTGCTCTCATACAATGACAGCAGACACCAACATCGACTCTACCTTTACCTTTGCATCTCGCTCTCCTACATTAATAGCAGACAAATTTATCCCTTTACCATCTTCAAGCTTTTGTTCCCCAGTGAACTTTTTATACCCACTCAGGTCATCGTCGCTGTCTGGCATTCACAACACCACATTCACATCAGTATATTCATAACATTGCATTCAGAGCATCACAATCATAACATTTTTATAGTCAGTACTGGTCAAAAATGGTGTACTTTGATATTTAAGTCTCTTCGACCCGCCGACTTAAGGCTCCCACTTTCAAATCTCCGTGACGAAGAAACTTAATTAGAGGCATCTGTCATACCCCATTTTTGGACCGGTCACTTTCTTCTTTACTCGTCTTTTAAACACCTTTTACCCAGTAACTTTCTCGATATTTTACAGTTTATTTCACAGCATTTTATCAATTTATTCCCAAACATTTCACCTGTTTATGTCTCAGCATTTTATCTATTTATTTTGCAAACATTTTACTCATTTATTCCTCAGCTTTTATCCATTTAAAACTCATTTTTTTACCAACATTTTATTTGTTTATTTTCCAACGTTTCACTTTTATTTTCTCGCTTTACTTTTCTTTTAAAAAAAAAACTGAGAAGTTTCGTTGTTCTAGACGAAATTTCGGCAGAGAGGTATTTTAAAATACCTCATTTTAGGGGCAGGTTTAAACCTTTTTATTATCTTATATTTACTTTATTATTTATTTCTTTATATTTTTTTATTTTTATTTTTGTTTTCTACATTTTTTTTCTTTTCATTTGTCACTCACGTGACATTTCTTTTTATCTTTTCTTTTTGTTTTAATTTCTTTATTTATTTTAAGTTATGGTCTTAGTCCAATTTTTGTGTCCTTTACGGTCCAAGTCTGATACAGGTAGCAAGGGTACAACAGTCCAAGTCACAAAGAGGGCCACCTCACTGATTCAACCTGCAAAACCTAACCTGTCAGTATAAATAGGGGCATTTATTACACATAAAGGAGGAATTTTCTCCCCAATCATTGGCAGCCGCAATAACCAAGTCATAAACCCTAATTCCCCAACTTTTTACCCTTTTTCGAATCAAACACCAAAAATCAACAAGAACATCATGAATATCACAAGAACACTAATAACCTGAAAAATTTCTGGAATCATACATACATACAAAATCCACTTTCGGATTCCACAATAACAATTCCGAAAACCACACGAAACTCATAAACCACGAATTCCAGTAACAAAAATCAGACACATCACAACAACAGTAATACCAGAACCCTAACAGAGAAAGAAGAAGAGTAGAAGTTTTCCGTTCTCGAAATCTATCTCCGATTTGAAACCAAAGGTAGCGATCTCGTTCGTTTCATGGTTGTGTGGTTCGTTTCATCTTCTTTCTAAAAAAAATTCGAAACTTGAAAGTTATATCTAGGCTTTTGTGTTTGGATTTTGAAATTTTTGAGTTGATATTTGAGATGAGGGAAAAAATGGATGTCTAAAACTCTAAAAAAAAATTGAATCGGAGTTGTTCGGTCGTCTGACGCAGCGGCGCCTCCCTGTTGGGCCGGCAACCACCGCGCCAGAAACTTTAAGGTTCGCCGGAGAAGATGAAGATCATCTTCTGTTCTTTCTTTTTTTCCAGAAAATTTTAGAGAGAAAGGGAGGAGAGAATCGTTTTAGAGAGAGAAAAGAAAGTTTGAAATGAAAAAAAAAAACCGGCCTCCACTATTTTATAAGAAAAAATGAACCGGTGACTGGTTCCGTTCGGTTCAATTCCTTTCTTTCTAAACACTCGGATCTCTATCCCTTTTGATCAAATGGTTGTGTTTTGTTTTCTATTAAATCCTATACATGTTTGTCCACATCATAACTGTGCAACTCCAGGACTGGGCCGTTGGATCTAAGATCCAACGCTCCAAGATGATCCTGTTTGAGATTCAGTGTGATTGCTCCTTTTGTTTATTATGTGCTTGTCTTTTTTAAACCGTCAGATCTACGATCTTACGGTCCCTATTTTCCATGTTTTTAAATCTTTTAATCCTTATTTTGTGTGGCTGTGATGAGTTTATGCAGTGATTGGATTTGGACCTCTTGATTCATCAAGTGGTCCAGATTTATCCTGCCTGAGCCAATTTTTTTCTTGTTATTTTTCACCACTTTTTCACTATTTAAACAACCGTTTTTATTATTAGCACCTGTTATCGCGATTTTCGGGTGTCAAATCATTAATTAGATTTGAACCTTTCAATCATTGATATCTCTATTTTTTTTGGGGAAAGGTAAAATCGAGAGAAAACCTTAGAAATTCTGAGCTCGGGGCTGATTTCACTACGGGAAGGTGTTAGGCACCCGCAATGACTATAGTATCCTATCGGAACCGTTTTACTAGTCTTATGTATACGCTTTGCTTTTATCGCTATTTGTAAAAAGGGATTGGTTTTAAGAATGAGAGAAAGAAGATTTGAGTGTTTGTTTTTATTGGACTTGGAGAGATTTTGAGTCTCTTGCCTACATACCCTTTTAAGGGATCAAAATTCCATGTAGTTCTCTTCCAAAATATTTTTGTGGGTTGGTTCAATTTTAGTTTTGAAAATAGTTTTGAAGGAAAGGATGAGAGGCCTCAAAGGCATGAGATTTGGAAACAAGTGAGGTTAGTCCAATTTATTTACAAAAATGGTTAAAGTTGAGAATTAGCATTCATTTTGATTTGCTTAAGAAAATAAAGGAAAAATGGGTGAAGTTTTGACTTCACTTTATTGCAAAAAATTTTGAGTGATGTGTTAGTTTTTTGAGAAAAAGAAGAATGAATTTTTTCCTAAGTATCACGCTTCCTAAACATACATCTAGCGGTGAACATACAACGTGTGTGCGTGTCGGTGCTTGTGTCGGTGTACATCATTATAGTCCATAGTCCTTTACATTGGGTCCTAGTTTACATGTTATGGTCTTGCAAGAATTTAAAGAAAGTAAAACTACCTAAACATTGAGAAATTGAATGGAACCTAAACTTAGAGAATGGGGATGAATTGGAGCTTCCAATAGGCATGAAACACAAAATGGTTAGTGAAGCAATATGCAATGATAATGAAATGTTAGGCAACAAGAACAACATAACATGGAGGGATGTGAAGAAAAAATGCATGCTAACTAATCATGACCTATGAAACAAGAAATTAAAAGCTAAACTTTGCAAAATTAGGAAACTAGCACCTAAACTTGTAAGATAAAAGCTAACCTATTAACAAGATTGAAAGTATTGCAAAATTGTAAACAAAGATCAAACTTGACAAAAATAGAACATATTGCAAGAATTGTAAACAAAATCAATTAACTAACACAATTAAACATATTGCAAAAATTGTAAGCAAAATCAATCAACTAACACAATTGAATGAATTAGCACAACATCAGGGGTAAACTTATCATAAAATTAAGTGCTAAACATCAACATCCCATGACAAGCTTCGGATCAAAAATTGCACAAGAAAATTCACGCGAAGACGCACAAAATATACGAATCAAGAATGAAATTAACACGTACTATTTCCATCAATCTTGAACATGTGAAAATATCACCAAACAGCCAAAAACATATCAAGAACACATAGTAATTTTTTTGGAATTTTCACAAGAAAAAATGTAGTGCACAGAGGTTCAGATAGCAAGGAAAAGAGGTGCAATTAGCAATAAAATTCAAGAAATCACAAAAAGCTCAGGGCCCATAGTCACAAAACCCAAACCCCATGGATCTGATGGATCCGGATCAAGCTAACGCTTTAGGAGCGTTGGATTGATCCAGATCCATCAGGATCTTGATCAGACGCTCAGTATTAAGGGAAAATGGACCGGGTTTTGGGTCAACCCGATCCAGTGTGTGTATAAATGGGCTGGGAACCCGGTTCCCCTCATTTTCTTGGATCATTTCTCTTTCTTCTTCTCTCTCACCGGCCGCTCTCTCTTCTTCTTCAACCCTAACCCTAATTCGTTTGAATCTACCCAGAAATGAGGAAATCTTGGCTTAATCGTCCTAAATCTTTCTCCTAAACATGATTCTACCATTGGAATTCACATGCACACAACGAATTGATGTAGATTATTGAATCTTTCACGGTTTCTAACCGTTTTAGGTTCGTTTGGTTCGGAGCTTTCTCGTGTGAAACCCTTGCAGATTCGTTGATCTTACGACGGTTGAAAATCGTCGTAGGTGGCAGAATCTTCATCGTTTTTTTTTTAAAAAGTGTTAGGGTTTCACCATTTTTGAACGGAACGGCTTCGAACTTCACGAATCTACATTGATTCTGGGTTCGTTATGTTTATGAGTAAGAAGAGGTGAGTTTCTTTGATTGTTACCTGATTTTGGCTCGGAGATTTGACTCGAATCTTTGGAATACTTCGATTTGATGCTGTTTTTACTGATTCTTGGCTTGAATTCCGAAAAGAGACTGGTGATTTTCTTCTTCTTTTTCTTGGTTCAAAACCGTGAAATTCTTTCCCTCTTCTTCTCAAAACCTTGCTTCTGTGATCGTACTGAGTTTGTTGCCATTGGTGACGAACTTGGTGCTCGAATTGCAGAAGAAGTGATTCGATGATGACGATTCAGCAATGAATTTCTGAGAATCGCTACGGATTTCACTGAATTTGGATCGGATTTGGTTCTGGAAAATTAGGGTTTATGCATTTGTTCTTGAGCTTTTGTGAACTTTGTGATTTTGATATGTAACTGCCAAGAGAGAGAAAACTAAATCTGTTTGTGTGATGTGGCTCTGATCTTCTGAAAATTCTGACACTGTTCACTATTTATAAGCTGCCATGTAGGCTGAATTGGCCTGCGTGGCATCCTGGGACCAATCTGCAATTTTATGAAAATGTGGGACTGAAACGCAATTTATTAAAGATTGGACAGTTTTTTCTTTAAAAGAATTAAAAGGAAAGGACCACTTAAAAAAAATTGGACTTGGGACCTTTTGCAATAAAATGTAAAATTTGGACTGAATTGCAATTTCTAAAAGTATTTGGACTAAAATGCAAAAATAATAAAATTGGTTAAAAAATGTAATCTGAATGCAACGTAAAGTGAAATAGTTAAAATTGACAAAATGGACTAAAAACGAACAAATTACCAAAAATGAGGTATTTTAAAATACCTCTCTGCCCAAAATTTATTTTAAAATACCTCTCTTCCCAAAAATTTATTTGACCAAAAATTGATACGACTCGAACTGACACAAGCTGACTCAGATGCGGACACAAGTGATTTTCATACAGAATTTAACAAATAAATTGCACAGACAAGTTGAAAAAGACTCAAAAACAGATGCAGGGATTGAAAATGGGTTCCTTTGTAGGAAATGACCAAAATACCCTTTTGTATGATTTTATGCAAAAATACAAAGACAGAAACAGTAACGTATGCAGCTGAAGCACATTGGTAAATTGCAGAGTAATACACAGTAAATTGAAAAAGTATTAAGGAATAGAAGGGAATTTTAAACGAGTATTTTTAGGTCCAAAATGAGGGTATGACAGCTGCCCCTATTTAAGTTTCTTTGTCTGGAGAGTCAAGAGACGGAGTCTTTGGCTTGACATGACGAAGATACTTAAATATCGACATTTGCACTGATTTTGGGCGCAAAAATACGTTCGTAAATGTCATGTATGCCATGCAACATTTGTGTCATGAATGCAAGACAGACTGAGAACTGAATTTAACAAAATATGTCGTATCCATTGCGGGACTGGTAGACATTAACAAAATAGCAAAACAGAGGATGTCGTATCCATTGCGGGATTGGTAGACATTAACAGAATAGCAAACAATAGGGTATGTCGTATCCATTGCGGGATTGGTTGACATTAACAAGATAGCAAGACTCACTGGGGAGACTCAATAGCAAATTGACAGGTACAAGCTGTTCTTGGACGCGAACTGGCCACTTGACCGGGGATATTGACAACAAAGGGCGCAAGCTGCTCCTGTATTTGAGCTGGTCACTTGGCTGAAAGAAAATATAGAAAGCACAAGCCGTTCTTGGACACGAACTAGTTACTTGGCTGACAGGAAAAGTAGGAAGCACAAGCCGTTCTTGGACACGAACTAGTTACTTGGCTGACAGGAAACAAAATAGAAAGCACGAGCTGTTCTTGGATCTGAACTGGCCACTCGGCGGATATCAAAAGGATAGGTACAAGCTGTTCTTGGATACGAACTTGCTACTTGACCGATAACAAAAACAAATTGACAGGTACAAGCTGTTCTTGGATGTGAACTTGCTGCTTGACCGATAACAAGAGTGAATTGGCAGGCACAAGCTGTTCTCGGATGCGAACTAGCCACTTGGCCGTTAATGGAAACGAATTGTATTGCAGAAACAAATTGAAATTGACTTGACATGACGGCAGGAGCTTGAATTTGAAAGGATAGCTAAAGTTTGAATGTTGACAAGATTGTTAGATTTTGAAATTGACATGACAGGTAGACATTTGTCATTAGCAGAAGAAATTTGAAATTGACATGATTGATTTTGACGGAGATCAACATAGGAATTGAGAATGCAAATGTGTATGAATACCATGACAATTTTATCAAATACATGAACACATAAGATGCATGGTCATGCATGTATGAATGCTTTGAAATGCATGATGGTTGGCAATTTATGGGCATGATTTCGCAGAGACAGACAAAACATTGGAATGTTGGGCGCGTAGTGGCTCGTGCTCTAAAACATGCCCGTAAAGGGTCCTCTCCTGGGGATGCCGTCGTCGGGGGATGCATCATGACCGTTGCTGAGGGCAGGAAGCTGCAAAATTGTAGAGAAAAACAGTCTAAACGGTATTGCTGCTTGTTGGAACAGTCACGTAAATGCTTTGGACATCGCATCTGTGGTCAATGCTTTCGCATGTTTGTTTTTTTTTTATTTCTTTTTCATTCTTATTTTCATCATCCCATTTTTGCCTGGATCGCCCTTTCGGGTTTTCGACCCACCGGGGAATAGTTTTTTTCACATGCCCCTGTTTTTGCCTGAATTGCCTTTGAAGGTTGTCAATCCATCGGGGTGCTCATTTTTGCCTAAGCCGCCTTTTCAGGTTTTCGACTTAGCGAGCGTATTCATTTTCCATGCTTTTCATTCTGTTTTTTCATTCTTGCCATTGACCACAGACCGTCACTGGGAGGAAGGCTTGCTAGTAACTTGAATTGGAACTGATATCAATGTAGATTTGTTCATGCATGTTTCATTTGAATACACCTAGTTGATTATGCTTGCTTTCAAAATACTCAAAAAATTTCAATTTTCAGAATGTTCATTCCAGGCATGCATCATTATTAACATAGAAAAAATCTTTTGTGTAAAGCTTTGAAGATAGAATAGAAAAAGAATTAGAGTGCCAAACAAAAGCATAGGCTCAAATCGATGTATAAGGGTGGTAATCAGCCGAAGGCGTGACTCCACGGATTTACAAAGCTTGGAAGACGGTAATTTTATTGGTTGGTGGTACATTGAACACAGTAACTACTATGGTATCTGAAACTCTTGAATCCACAGGCGTCGGAACCTCGGATGAGAACAGCCAATCACCAGTTTGCAAAGATCCCAAGGGGAATGATAATTTGCTAGATACAGTCAATTGTCTTTTATTTCAATCTCATTTTTGCATGAACTGCCCTTTCGGGTTTTCGGCTCATCGAGACGCTCATTTTTGCCTGAGTTACACGTAATCTCAGCGAGCTTTTACATTTTTGTCTCTTGTCCCTTATTTTGCCTGGATCGCCCTTTCGGGTTTTCGATCCACCGGGAAGCGCATTTTTGCCTAGGCCGCCCTTTCGGGTTTTCGACCTACCACGCTGTTCTTTTCATATCTAGACAAAATATTTCTTGACTATATCGGCATTCACAGGATTCGGAAGTTCTACACCATCCATGTGTGTGAGAATCAAAGCACCGCCAGAGAAAGCCTTCTTGACAACATAAGGTCCTTCATAGTTAGGCGTCCATTTGCCCCTTGGGTCGGGTTGCTGACTCATTCTTCTCTTCAATACGAGTTCACCCTCTTTGAATCCCCGAGGACGAACTTTCTTGTCAAAAGCATTTTTCATCCTTGTTTGATACATATGACCGTGAGCCAAAGCATCCAGGCTTCTTTCCTCAATCAAATTCAACTGGTCGTACCGACTCTGGCACCATTCAGCCTCAGACAACTTTGCTTCCATAATCACACGGAGAGACGGAATCTCCACTTCCAATGGGAGGACTGCTTCCATGCCGTATACAAGAGAAAAAGGCGTTGCCCCGGTTGAACTACGGACTGTAGTGCGGTAGCCGTGTAAAGCATAGGGCAACATCTCATGCCAGTCTTTGTATGTTGTTACCATTTTCTGCACAATCTTCTTGATGTTCTTATTGGCAGCCTCAACTGCACCATTCATCTGAGGTCTGTAAGGAGAAGAATTGTGGTGTTCAATCTTGAATTTCTCACATAAGGCCTGCACCATGTCATTGTTCAGGTTGGTACCGTTGTCAGTGATAATCTTGCTAGGAACACCATACCGACAGATGATATTGTTCTTGATGAACTTAACCACTACTTGCTTAGTCATGTTGGCATATGATGCAGCTTCGACCCATTCGGTGAAATAATCGATTGCTACCAGGATAAAACGATGACCATTCGAAGCTTTCGGTTCAATTCTTCTGATCATATCAATGCCCCACATAGAGAAAGGCCATGGAGAGGACATGATATTGAGAGCGTGCGGAGGCACATGGATCTTATCAGCATATATTTGACATTTGTGGCACTTCCTGGCATATTGATAGCAATCGCGCTCCATGGTCATCCAGTAGTAACCAGCCCTCAATAGCTTTCTAGACATAGCATGCCCCGATGCGTGGGTCCCAAAGGTGCCATCGTGCACATCATGCATTAGCTGTTCTGCTTCACATTCATCAACACATCTTAACAACACCATATCGAAATTCCTTTTGTACAGGACATCACCGTTCAGCAGGAACTTGCTAGCCAGCCTGCGCAGCGTCTTCTTGTCTTTGTTGGAAGCATCCGGCGGGTACTCACGGCTTTGTAAAAACTGCTTGATATCATAATACCAGGGTTTGTTGTTGACTCTGCCTGAACCCGTCTGTACAATTGCATCACTGACAGTAAACACATGAGCGGGCCGATCTAAGCGTTGTACTTTGATCATCGGTACATGATTCCAATGGTTTACTCGGAACATGGAGGATAAGGTAGCAAGAGCATCGGCCATTTGGTTCTCCTCGCGAGGAATATGGTGCAACTCGACCTTTGTAAAATACGTCAACAGACGTCTCGCATAATCACGGTAAGGGATCAAATTAGCATGATGGGTCTCCCATTCACCCTTTATCTGGTTGATGACTAGTGCAGAGTCTCCATAGATGTCCAGATGCTTGATTCTCATATCAATTGCTTCCTCGATCCCCAAGATACATGCTTCATGTCCGGCCGAGTCCGTCTCAACTTTTGTCTGACAGGGGGACAATCTGGTTTTGTCGGTATCCGGTGTTCCACGATCTGGGGATCCAAACCCGGCATATCTTCATATGACCATGCAAAAATGTCTGAGTATTCGCGGAGAAGCTGGAAGATCCTTTTCTTGACCCCTTCCTCCAATGCAGCACCGACTTTGATCTCTCGTTTGTTATCCTCGGTACCCAGGTTGATTAGCTCGATCTCCTCCTGATGAGGCCGAATGGTTTTCTCTTCTTGTTCAAGCAATCGGGCAATCTCATCTGGTATGTCATCACTATCCTCATCTTCGGCTTCAAACACCGGGGATTCAACAGTTTGGAGAAACATAGGGTCACTGTATTCAACGGGTTCATTTTGGTTCGATCTGCGTGACATGTTTGGATGATTTTTAGAAAATAATTTTCATGCAGATCTTTGAAATTAATAAGAAAATATAGATGTTTTGGTTTTTTCTGGCATTACCATTATTTCCAAGGGAAAAGCATTAAAGAAAGAAAAAGAGTCGTGAAAGAAACGACGTTTTTTATTGATAATGGTGATGTCGGAACAAACATGCCCTTTACAAAAGCGTCACTTCCGCCTCGGGCAGGGCGGAAGGATTGTTACTTTGAAAACAAAAGCCTAGACAGCAAGACATATTACTTAGAATCATGCACAAACACGGGGAGATTGATAACGTTCCAGTTCTTTGCCATGCCTCCTGGTATCACAAATGTGGGCCTAGACCCTCTTTCATCACCACCATCAAGAATTGCATTGGCAAATCCAGCACTACGGAACGTTCCAGTTGACACGCCTGACGTCGGAGAGAAACCGAGACCCTCTTTACGTTTGTTGTCCAGCAGCTGTATCAATTGGCCCCAACCGGCGGCCTGACCCTCCTGAACGGCCTTCTGTGCGTCTTTCAACGAAGCCATAGCAGCACTAGACCTCTTGGGCTCTGCACCTTCGATAACCAAACCCTGGAATGCAGTTCCCTCGGCGGATTTAGCTTCGATGCAAGAGAAGAATGATAACTGACTGACCAGATAAGCTTCTTCCCCATGCACTGTCACAAGTTTACCATTCTTTACGAACTTCAGCTTCTGATGGAGGGTAGAAGTGACTGCCCCGGCCTCGTGTATCCATGGTCTCCCGAGAAGGCAACTGTAAGAGGCATCTATGTCCATAACCTGGAAAGTAATCATGAATGTTTCAGGACCAATAGTCATGGGGAGATCTACCTCTCCGAGCACAGTTTTACGGGAACCATCGAAAGCCTTGACTAGGAAAGTACTCCTTCTCAAAGGGACTCCTTGACAACTTAACTGATCCAAAGTCGACTTAGGCATCACATTCAACGACGACCCAGTGTCTACCAACACGTTGGACAGCATATCTGCTTTGCAGTTCATGGAAATGTGCAGGGCCAAGTTGTGGTGCTTCCCTGCCTCTGGAAGTTCGTCTTCACCAAACCAAAGGTTACTGCAAGCAGTGATGTTAGCCACTATCCCACCAAATTGATCCTCTGTGACTTCGTGGTCGACATATGCTTGCTCCAACACCTTCAACAATACGTTCCTGTGAGCCTCCGAACTAAGGAGTAGGGACAAGATGGATATCTTCGAAGGGGTTTGTAATAGCTGATCAACGATCTTATAATCGCTTTTCTTGATTATCTTCAAAATCTCATCCAGATTGGAATCTTCGATGGATTGGCCTGGACGGCTGGTACTTTCAACAATAGGAGGGATTGACAATGGAGTAGTCTTATCAGCAGGAATCGCAACTTGCACATCATCTTTCTTCTGAAACAAGAGGGGCCGGACCCTGCCGCTCCTCAAAGCCATCACTTCGGCGATACTGCCTACTGTGCTCGGGGACACCAAAGGTACTTCTTTCCCGTTTTCCAACATAGTCGCGCTGTACTTGTACGGGACGGCTTTCGCAGAAGTATATGGCACTGGCCCTGGTAGCCGTATCACTAGAGGCTTAACATCTTCCCTGGCAGACACATTCTTGACAGGAGTATCGTGGAAAATCGGCACTATCATACAAACATCACTGGCAGTTAGGTAGTTGTCATTCATCAAGCTTTGGATATCAGTCTGGACTACGCTGCAACCCATAGGGTTCTGGAGACATTCACAGCAAGCAACGTGGTCGTGGCTAAACAAGGAAGCTTGGCACAGCTTGATATGTAGCGGCACTAGGGGAGTAGCAACATTACGGACATTGAGACGAGGGATTTCTTCGCACACTTCAATCATATTCACGGCGGCATGGTTGGGGAGCGGATTGTCGAGCACATATGGGACATTGTTTTCAAAAGATAGCTTTCCCTGGTCGATCAACTTCTTCACAATATATTTCAGAGCATAGCAACCTTCTACATCATGACCTAGGGCGCCTTGGTGGAAATCACATCTGAGATCGGAGCGGAACCTGGGAGGCAATGGATTTGGCGGAGGCTTGCCAGGTCTAGTGGTGCAATACCCCTTATGTAACAGAGTTGGGAGTAGTTCAGCGTACGCCATCGGTATTGGTGGGAAAGATGGTCTAGATTGAGGGCCTTGTTGTTGTTGTTGCGGTTGTTGTTGAGCCAGTGGTTGTTGCTGCATTTGTTGGGTGATGGCATTAACAGGGACCTGAGGCTGGCCCGGTAGTGGAGGGTATTGATGGTAGAACGGCGGATAGAATGGATGCTGGGCATACTGTAGGTACTGGTACTGTTGAGGCAGTTGTGTAGAATTGACAGGAGCGGCAGTGGCAGATTGATTGGTTCCGGCAGACACCATTCCAACTTCTGATTCCTTTTTCTTATGGTGACCATTGCCGTATTTCTTTGGTGCATTCGAGGACTCACCTTTCTCAAACACGATAATCCCTTCTCGGACAGCTTCCTCCAAGCGGGTCCCCATAGTGACCATCTCAGAGAAGTTGCTTGGGGCAGCAATAATCATTCTTTCAACATAATCTTTCTTCAGGGTCTTCAAGAATGTTTGAGTCATTTCTTCCTCGTCCAGAACGGGAGTGATACGGGCAGCTGCCCCTCTCCACCTCTGTGCATATTCGCGAAAGCTTTCGTCCTTTTTCTGAGAAAGAGACCGGAGGAATTCCCTATTCGGCTTGAGCCTGGTGTTGAATCCATAGTGGCTCTTAAAAGTAGCAGCCAGATCATCAAAAGTACGAATATCATCCTTGCTCAAACCGGTATACCACTCCGCGGCATCTTCCATTAGGCTGTCCTGGAAGCAATGGATCATAAGTGAATCATTGTCTGCATGGTTAGCCATCTTCCGGACGTACTTGATGATATGGTTCTGGGGGCAGGTCAGCCCATTGTAGCGGTCAAATTTCGGGACCTTGAACTTCTTGGGAACATCCACCCTCGGCACTAAACAAAGATCGTGAGTATTGACGAGATCACCGCTCCCACGGTTGGCTTTGATCTCACGACGGAGTTCTCTGGCAAGCTCCTCCATTCTTTCTTCCATAGTTCCCAATACAGGAGTCTTTCCACGGTGATCATTAGCATTGGCGCCCTGAGGCGTAGAGTGCACAATCGGATCGGTGAAGACCGTTGACTGAGGCAAGGTAGTATGAAGAGAAGCATGCCCTGAGACGGGGATTTGGTTACCGTTGGCAGCACTAGAAGCACCTGCTGTGGGATCAGGAGCAAAGAAAAGTGGGAGTCCGTATGGGTATCCCCTTGGCATGGCAAAGCGGTTATCGAGAGATGATGTTGGGATTGCCTCAGTGGTCTCTGGAGTAGACGTGGCTGGTTGTTCTTGAGCGGCTATCAGAGCAGTCATGGCGTCGAGAGCTTTAGCTAACTCTTCTCTCACAG
This sequence comes from Medicago lupulina, assembly GCA_958299785.1. Classification (NCBI taxonomy): domain Eukaryota; kingdom Viridiplantae; phylum Streptophyta; class Magnoliopsida; order Fabales; family Fabaceae; genus Medicago; species Medicago lupulina. Next base: position 29,909,523 of record OY283143.1, read on the forward strand.
AAGCTAGTTCAGTACGGAGCTGTGCATTCTCTTCTTCCATAACTACTTGGTTCCTCCTTCTGTATTGTCTAGTATGATGTACTCTGGTAGGTTGATCTGTCCTTCGAGCACGAGCCACTTTTCACACTGGAGCAGAAGAACCAGGAGGCAATAAGCACTTGGAAGTTTTTTGTGACTGATGAATGATGCATATGATGCATGATATGTGCAAATGCAGATGCAAAAATGACTCTTTTTTATTACCAAAGGGTTTTCTTAGACAAATTAGAATTCTTTGCAAACATTATTGGACTAACAAATTATTCAAAGCAAGTTGTTTTGATAAATTGAGCCAAGGGAGTAGGCTTCCGAAGCATAAACTGAACAAACAACATGATCAATAGTCAGTCCCATCATCCAGAACTAAGGGGTGACTGGGTAGTATTCGGAATCCGAGTCCGAAGCTGAACCGCAATAACTGGCAAAGAAATCTCGACGACCTCTGACTCTCCTGGAGTCTCTCCTCAACAGATCATCCTTCTCCTCAAGCTCTTTCCTAACTCTGGCTAGTTCCTTCTTCAGCATCCGGTTCTCATGATCCCTCTGCTCGTCTCTGCCATCCAAAGTCATGATCAAGTTCTCAGCCTCATTGTAACGGGCTTTCCATGCTCGCTTCTCCTCACTCTCCATAGCTAGATGCTCCTGATACATCTCCTGAGTCGCGGGAAGCAGCGGTAATGGTCTAGACGGAGTAGATGCGGATACATGCCTCATAGCAAGGTAAGGCATGCCAATCTCTTCAGCTCGATTTATCACCCACTATGTATAGGCTTCATGAGCAATACCGGATCTCACACCCAAGTGTTTCACATCCTTCTTTCGAACCTTAGACCAAGCATCTGTAAAAGCTTTCCTTTGCCCGGTGGGAGCATTGGAATAGTAGAAGAACTCCTGAGATGTAGCAAGGTTAATGGGCTTCGCTCTCATAGGAAAACCAAACTGTCTCATGGCTAACTCGGGATTGTAGTTGATTCCTCCCTGGGTACCGAGAAGAGGTACATTGAGGAAATCCCCACAACCAGTGATAATCTCCTTGACTCGAGCTGCTGGAGTGATCCAAACCACCTCATCGGGAGTAAGAGCCATAATCCGCTGCAAATAAGACCAATTCTCCATTTTGGCATGGAAAGAACTCGGGAGGTGAGAAATAAACCACCTATATAGAAGAGGTATGCAGCAAAAGATATATCCACGGCCCTTGAGAGTCCGATCATGGATGGCGTGGTATGTGTCAGCTAACAAAGTAGGAACCGGATTCCTGGAATGGAAGATCTCAATAGCACTCATGTCCACAAAGTTGTCGAGATTCGGAAAGAGGACAAGCCCGTAGATAAGTAGTGCAAGAATAGCCTCAAGGGTGTCCTGACAAGTAGATTCGAGATTAGCCCGCTCAAGTAAGTACTTCGAAGTGAAACCCTGAATGTGAGATTTAGTAACGAGATTTTTGGACACATCGGAAGTCTTGAGATAAAGATCCTTAGCAATTGCCAAAGGAGTAAGAGAAGATCCTGGGCCCGCGAAAGGTACCCCCTCGGCTATAGGTAAACCCAATAAGCAAGAATAAGCCTCGAGTGTAGGAACCAATTGAAAATCCGGGAAAGTGAAGCAACGGAAAACCGGGTCATAGAATTGCACCAGAGTGTGCACCAGCTTCTCTTCTACATTAGTTCGGAGAATACCAAGCAAACCACCGTATCGGAGACGAAACCCAGTCAGATTCTTAACCTTAAGTGCCAACTCCCTTAGGCTAGCCAAATCAACTTCTTTGAACTTGTAAGACTTAGTCCTCTTCATGCCTGGTCATATTTGCAAAGAATTTTAGTTTGTCTATACCCTTTGGTAAATGCATGTAAAAAATTTATGCATGAATGCATGTATGCATGGTTTTGCTTAACAAAGAAAGCACGGTGGGCTAAAGTAACGAGTGGACACGGTGTCCGGTGAAACTAAGGCTTTGATAGTAGTAACCAAGGTTCTATAAAGTTCCCAAACCACAACCTCTCTTCCGTATATCATAGTAGTACAAAGCAACGCTTGTCTATGATTATCCGTAAGAAGGTCTAGTTTGGGTGTAGTATCGCGTGACGACTAAATTTCGAGGCAACACTCGGTTTAGCCACCGCACTACGTCCTAAGAAAGGTCAAAGATGGGTTTGGTAACTACGGTCCATAGCCTTCATCGGTCAATTGGAAGTAAAGTGCCTAAGCATGACAACACACGCCGACAACATCACCTCCAAAATGCCTCAGCTATGTGAGATTGATCGCGTAATCCAATGCACGAGGCGACCCCCGGAATGGATTGTCGATTATATCTCTTCCTAATCTTAAGTTCACTTAGCCCGGGTATAGGGCTTTTGATATTCTCACCCCACACGTACATAAGAAAATTTTACATGTAACAATAAAGCAAAGCATAAACATAAAGCATGTAAAACTAGGTGTAGCCCTAAAGATTCCCCAGTGAAGTCGCCATTTCTGTTATCGCGATTTTCGGGTGTCAAATCATTAATTAGATTTGAACCTTTCAATCATTGATATCTCTATTTTTTTTGGGGAAAGGTAAAATCGAGAGAAAACCTTAGAAATTCTGAGCTCGGGGCTGATTTCACTACGGGAAGGTGTTAGGCACCCGCAATGACTATAGTATCCTATAGGAACCGTTTTACTAGTCTTTGAAGTAGATAAAATAGTCACAAGGAAGGGGGGGTTTGAATTGTGACCCTTTAAAATTTATCCTGAAACTTAAACGTGATTCTCAAGCTGTTTACTTGGAATGGTTAAGTTAACTTTCTGAACTCAGAACGTTCTGAAGTTCATTCACAAAAACTGATTAACAAAGTAAATGTGTTGGTGTGTGTTGTGTATACTGAAAATAAAGAGTATAGGGAAGAAAGAAAGAACACACAGAGATTTATAGAGGTTCACCCAATGTGGGCTAGTCCTCTCCTCACAATCTTGTGAGAGTTTCCACTATGATGCCTTGAGATAACCTCCCAAGTCCTGCACCTTACAATCTGTGTTCACCTGAACACTTACAAATCTGTATTCTCTAAGCCTCAGCAGGCTTGCACCTTCTTGCTAAGTTACCTACTTAGACTTTTACACCTTTGCTCAAAACTAATACTTTAGTACCCCTAAAGCTAGATGAGACTTTGTTACAATTTGTAAGAGATGTGAATGTTTGAGAATCAAACAGAGGAGGGAGAAGAAGAAGAAGTTATCTGCGAAAGAGATAACAGAGAGTTATTGATTTGCACTAAGGAAACAAAAGCCTTAGAGATTGATCAATTTCACTTGCAAAAGCTTCAAACAAAATCAGAGTTGTTTTCTTGTATGCTTTGCAATGGTGCAAGTTTTGCTAAGGCCTTGATCTCTATTTATAGAGTCATGGGACTCATATAGCCGTTGTAGGGTGTCCAATGGTGTTATGCCATGTGTCCTTGGGTCCCACAAGCTTTAACTTGAAAATCTGGGTGAACATTCTGATCTCTGATGAACATCAGAATGTTGTTGCGTTCATGATGATCTTCATCTGGGTTCATCATGTTCTTCATCTGGGTTCATCATATATGAATGAACATATGAAGTTCTGGGCGTGCCATGTGTTTTTTACATGAATTTCTGGGCAATGGCCAAAGTATGAACTTTTCCTCAAACTTCAGAAAGTTCATTTCCCAGATCTGCCTTGGGACTTGGTGCAGGATTGAGTTAGTGGATTCTGCATCTTCATGCCCATGCTTTGAGAGATTGTGTTGTCCTTGTACAGTACCAACTCCCATGCGTGTCTATCTCTGATTGATCAAGATAGATTTGCTTTGCTTTTGTTTTTTGCTTTTCACCTACTGTACTGTTCATAAAGTAAGCATGTGCAGAGCCTGAACATTCTGATCTTCAGAATGTTCCTTTGTTTCACTTAGGATGATTTGTAAGACTACCATTTGATGTAATCAAATCCTAATAGTGAAACAATAATGAAGAGCAGTGAATATAACTCCTAGGATGATATTTTCCTTTGGAATATTCTTAGTACTTTAATGTTCATAGTCTTTAAATGAACATTAAGTATCCTTTTTGACATAATCCTTGTGTATGCCTTTATTGCTTGATTGATCCATGCAGAAGTACTTTCCTTGACATATATTTATGTCACATGTGCCTTGCATGACCTTGATTAATGTTCTTGAGATTCTGGGCTTGTATGGAAGCAACCTTCTGATCTCTTGTGCGAACATTCTGATCTCTGAGCAACATTCTGATCTCCGAGCAACATTCTGATCCAACTTTCTGACCTCAGTGTTAGATCATGAATTCAAATGTACTTTGATTCTTTGAATCTTGGTATGATTTAAACCTTGTTCCTGTCTTAGTAAAACACTCAAGAGCACAAGTTAAATACCAAGGAATTAATCAAAGTCCATTAATTCTTTAATCATAATGGTTTATTATCTTTAAAATTAATTAGGGATTTTGCCTCAACAATCTCCCCCTTTTTGAAGATGATAAACCTATGATTTAGGATTAAGGATTTTGATTATATAAACAGAGATAAACAGAGCTTAGAAAATTTATTTTTAATGCTCCCCCTCATTTTTATAATCTATTATGCTGAGTTTTTAAGAACTTAAAAAGCTCCCCCTCAATTTTATAATGCATTTGCATATAAAATAAAGATATGCAAGATTGAACCAAAATCAATATCATTCATTAATGTAAACATGAAGTACAATTACATGAATTATATGGTTCAAAAACAAAAAAGAAATTCAAAGCATGTGATCAAGCAAAAGGTGAAGTCACTAAACTCCAATAACTATTGATCACTTAGACCTACTTAGGGCCTAAAACTAAGAAGAACTTAAGACATAAATCCTAAAGCTTCTCCCCCTTTAGTCATCTGCAAAAAGGATAGGGAGGAATAACACAAAGATTCAGGGAGTAGAATCCCCAGAATCAGAAGATGGTTCATCCTCAAAGATGGAGGGGTCATCAAAAACTGGAGGTGAAATAGCCAATCCAGGGGCATGCACCTTGACAGTCCAGTCAGCCAATACACAAGCAATTTTGTGGGTTTTAGTGGAAACCCTTAGTGCTCTTGAAGCTATCTTTTCAGCCCTTGAAGGTTTAGCAGGTGCAGCAGCACCAGAAGCTTCAACTTTCTCTTTGTTGGCAGACACAAAGGTGTTGAGAGAGTCAAACAAAGCAGACATGTTTGGGAGTTTGTTTGTGGCTTTCATTGGCGGTGGAGGTGGAGTATATGAGGGTATGGTGTTTGGAGTAGGAAGGTTGGAAACCAAGAAGTTGCTTGCACCAGCAACAGATCCCATGGTAGAGGAAGAGAGGTTAACATTCTGAACAGTATGAGCCATACGTTGAACTTCTTCAGAAGGTAAAGATCCAGAAGCCAAAGGCATTGGATCTGCTGACATATCAGGCTCATTTGAAGCATTTTGATCAATATGTTGATCAGCAAAGAGTTGATTTTGCTCAGCACCTTGAGCATTTAGATCAACTGTTTGTGCTTTGCTAGCAGTTGGAGCAATTTCCTCAATGGGAGCAGTTTCTTCAACTTGAATGGGTTCAGCAACTTGGACATTCTGAACTCCTGGTTCAATAGCAGAAGCTTCAACCTTCTGAACTTCTAGTTCAATAGTTTTCTGACCTTGTTGAGAGATTTCCTGACCATCTTGAAACACTTCATTGTTGAAGTCAGAATTGAAATCTTCAATGTTGAGGTCAAAGCCAGTTGAAAATTCCATATGCTCATCTTGAGCAGGTTCTTCCCTATTCATGTTGGAAGCTAAAATCTCAGCTACTTCCTGAGTTTCTTCATCAACATTCTGAGTTTTCTTCTCAGTATTTTCTTCAACTCTCTGATTTCCAGCAAGAGAGTTTTCCTTAGCCATCTCAACAGCTTTTTCACTTTTCAAGTCTTCTTTTGGAGAGGATGCTTCTTTATCCTTCTGAGCATTCTCTTCAAACACTGATTGACCAATCATGGAGCAGAACTGTGAGTTTCCTTCTTCCACAATTTCCTTTGCAAGCTCTGCGACTTTGGAGAACATCTCTATAGCAGGTGGAGAGGGAGATCTGTCTTCTGAGTCTTCAGGAGTCTTGTCTTTGATTTCTTCTAACTTTCTCTTCTTTGTTGCCTTCTGAACATTCTGACGAGAAGATCTCTTTGTTGAGCCAGATGTTTCAGAGGTTGTGAAGGAAGCCATATTTGTGGTGGTGATGCGTAGTTGACCTAGAGTTTTGGAGGTAAACTTCATGAAGTCCATCTTGCGTGGTTCATCGTCAAGTGGCACTTTTGCCTTCTGGAAGATAGGAGTAAGGTGCATTCCATAGGGTAATCCAGCAACCGTTTGCTTCATGGCCAAGCATGAGTCAATCATGTGTTGAATGATGATGAAACAAAGATTGAGTTTGGTCTTGCTTATGAGGTGGTGGAGTATGCAGAGATCCATATCAGAAACAACATCAAAAGATCCACATTTTGGTACTAGAGTGTGTCTAATCATGTTGTGAAGGATTTTTGGAACATCTACTAGATTTGTGGAGTTAAAGGGGAGAGTGTCTTTGGTATATTTGGCTATGAGTTGTTCTTTGTTGACATTGAGATTGTCAAACCATGAGCAAGAAGATAGTTTGTTACCTTCATTAGGGATTCTCAAAGCTTCAGAAAGAAACTCTTGAGTGACTGTGATTTGTACTCCTTTGACAGAAGAGATGAGAAAGTTCTCATTCTCCTTCTTCTTTTGCTTCACAATCAGATTGGTGTAGAACTCTCTGACCAATCCTTCATAAGTGTGTTCTTGTAGAGACACAAAGTCAGTCCATCCTTGTGGATCTGTGAACTTCTTCAGATTCCATCCCTTTGTCTCCAAGCTTTCAAACTCAAAGTACTTGGATCTGCTCATAGGTCTAAAGGCAATCTTGTCTGCTCTTTGAGCCTTGAGGACAGCAGCTACTTTAGTGATGTCTTTTCCTTTGCCATGCTTTCTTGGGAAAGATTCCTTCTTCACACCAGTCTCAACATTTTCTTCTTTATTCTGAGAAGTAGACTTTCCCTTTGTTGAAGAAGCAGACTTCTCTGTAGGCAGAGGCATAGCTTCTTTTTCAATCTCCTTTCTTCTCTTGTAGATTTTCCTGGCGGACTTAACAATCTCAGTGAGAGTTTGTTCAGAATCTTCTTCCATTTCTTCAGGAACATCCTCTATTTGTTCCTCATAAGTCTCATCCATTTCCTCATCATCTGAAGCAGAGCTTTCTTCTTCAGTGCTTGGTTCTTCCTTCTTTTCTTCTTCAACTATCTTCTCTTCTTCTTCAACAGAATTTGTTTCTTCATCAGAGAGAAGATCCATGTGGGTGACTGTTGGTTCCTTTGAAGATTTCTTCATCCTTGTGGAGCGTCTTGTAGGAACAGGTCTCGGTTTGATGATTGGTTGTTTTGAAGATTTTGATTTCGAGGATTTTGGTTCGTCGAAAGCAGGGTAGATAACGTCGGGAAGAACTGTATGAACAGGGGTTTCGTTCAAGGTTGGTTGATCAGAGGTTTGATCAGCAGCGGTGTTTTGTGGTGGTGATGGAGAATGTTGTACTTGAGAATTTTCACCATCAGCAAATTTTGAAGTGGTTTTGGTTCTTGCCATTTTTCAGAAAAATGTAAGAAACAGAGTGGGTTTTTTGAAATTTTTGTGAAGAGTTTAGAGAAGAGAGGTTTGGATTTAGATAGAAGTGAAGTAATCAGAAGTGGTTACTGATTATATAGACAAGGCGTGCAGAAAGAAGAAAGGAAATGATAGTAGTTACATTGGGAAAGAGGAAAAATGGAACGGACAAGAGAGAGAAAGGGAAAAAGTAGCCGTTTGTACAAAGAGAAGTGGAAAGGTTGATTTGATAGTTGAGGCTTTACATGGTGGTTAAACCTTAAATATAACTTCTTATAACCAAGCATTAAATGCTCAAAATTATAGAAGGATATTTGGAGAAGGGTATCACAAAATCTTACGCAAGAGATTTCTGACCCAGATATCAGATTTTTGAACGTTCTGACCTTTCTGAACATTCTGACCTGAGGAACATTCTGAACTCAGGAACATTCTGAGCTCAGGAACATTCTGAACTTAAGAACATTTTGATGAATGTTCTGATTGAGATAGATCTATCTGATTTGCATCAGATGATATCAAGGGGTTTAGTCTAAGGCCCTTAGTGATCTGTAATCAATCTTTATTGGGATTTTTCATGATTAACAATTTTTCTTTAAGAAAATTGAATCTATCCTCAACAAGGGGTTTTGTGAAAATGTCAGCTAGTTGATTTTCAGTGTCAACAAAGCTTAATGCAATATTCTTTTTCTGAACATGGTCTCTAATGAAATGATGTTTTATTTCAATATGCTTAGACCTAGAATGCTGAATAGGATTCTTAGACAGATTAATTGCACTTGTATTATCACAATAAATAGGAACATTTGTGTACCTTAGAGAGTAGTCTTCTAGCTGATTTCTTACCCACAAAATCTGAGAGCAACAGCTAGCTGCAGATACATACTCAGCTTCAGTTGTGGAGAGAGCAATAGTGTTTTGCTTTCTGCAAGACCATCCAATCAATGCTTGTCCTAAGAATTGGCAGGATCCACTTGTGCTCTTCCTCTCAACTTTGTCTCCAGCATAATCAGCATCACAATATGCTACAAGATCAAAACTAGAACCTTTTCTATACCAAAGGCCAAGATCAGTAGTACCTACTAGATACCTAAGAATTCTTTTGACTGCAGTCAAGTGTGATTCTTTTGCACAAGTTTGAAACCTGGCACATAAACCAACTGCAAACACTATGTCTGGTCTGCTAGCAGTCAAGTATAATAATGATCCTATCATGCCTCTATATTCCTTTTCAGAAACAGACTTTCCACTTTCATCCTTATCTAAACTTGAAGATGGATGCATGGGGGTGACCATGACTTTTGCCTCATTCATTTTATATTTCTTAAGAATGTCTTTGACATATTTTTCTTGACTTATGAAAATTCCATTTGGATGTTGTTTAATTTGTAAACCAAGGAAAAAACCAAGTTCACCCATCATACTCATCTCAAATTCATTTTGCATAAGGTTGGAAAATTCTTCACACATTTTCTCTTTAGTTGCACCAAAGATGATGTCATCAACATACACTTGAACTATAAGTAAGTCAGAGTTATGTGTTTTTCTAAAGAGTGTGGTATCAATTTTTCCTCTTGAAAATCCATTTTCAATTAAAAATGTGCTAAGTCTATCATACCAAGCTCTAGGAGCTTGTTTAAGGCCATAAAGTGCTTTGGTAAGTTTAAAAACATGATTTGGTTTTTCTTTATTTATGAAACCAGGAGGTTGGCTAACATAAACTTCTTCATTTAGAAAACCATTTAAGAATGCACTTTTCACATCCATTTGAAAAAGTTTAATGCTTTTATGAGCAGCATAAGCAAGAAGAATTCTGATGGCTTCTAACCTTGCAACTGGTGCAAAGGTCTCATCATAGTCAATACCTTCTTGTTGGTTATAGCCTTGAGCAACTAACCTTGCTTTGTTTCTGACAACCTTACCTTCTTCATCAAGCTTATTTCTGAACACCCATCTTGTACCAATGATGGTTTTGGCTTGATTATTTGGAACAAGGTTCCAAACTTTGTTTCTTTCGAACTGAGAAAGTTCCTCCTTCATGGCTTCAATCCATGAGTCATCAACAATAGCTTCATTGATTGATTTAGGTTCCATTTGAGAAATCATTGCCATGTTGTTATCTTGAAAGGACATTCTGGTTCTTACACCATCAGTTGTGCTTCCAATGATTTGATCTACAGGATGGTCTCCTACCATTCTCCAACTTCTGGGTGGACTTTGGAAGGTTTGATCCTGAACATTCTGATCATCTTCTTTCTCTACTGTGTTCACAGTATTTATACTGGGAACGTTCTGAAGTGTTGACATCTCAGTGTCTTCACTTTCTTTTGGTTGGGAATATTCATCATATTCATCAAATATGACATGCATACTGATTTCAACTGTCTGGGTTTTTAGATTGTACACTCTATAACCTTTAGAAGTTGTAGAGTATCCTAAAAAGATAGCTTTATCTGATTTAGGATCAAACTTACCCAATTTTTCTTTATTGTTCAGAATGTAGCAATAGCAGCCAAATATGTGAAAATAAGATATGCTAGGTTTAATGTTTTTCCAGAGTTCATATGGGGTTTTGTTAAGAACTTTTCTTATTGAAACTCTATTTAAAATGTAACAAGATGTATTAATGGCTTCTGCCCAAAAGTACTCTTCAACATTTGATTCATTTAACATTGTTCTAGCCATTTCTTGCAAAGTTCTGTTTTTTCTTTCAACAACTCCATTTTGTTGTGGAGTTCTTGCACAAGAGAAGTTATGTTCAATACCATTTTCATCAAAGAATGTTTTGAAGGATGCATTTTCAAATTCTCCTCCATGATCACTCCTTACAGTGATGATATTGGAACCTTTTTCATTTTGAACTCTTTTACAAAAGTTTTGAAAAGCTTCAAAAGATTCATCTTTGTGTTTTAAAAATAGAACCCATGTAAATCTGGAAAAGTCATCAACAATAACAAAGCCATATCTTTTGCCATTTAGACTTGCAGTTTGAACTGGACCAAAGAGATCAATGTGAAGAAGCTCTAAAGGTTTTTGAGTTGAAATAAACTCAATAGTTTTAAAACTGCTTTTTACTTGTTTACCTTTGACACAAGCTTCACAGATCTTGTCCTTTTCAAAGCTAATCTTGGGCAACCCTCTAACTAGATCAAGTTGAGAAAGTTTAGCAATAGTTTTCATGCTTATATGACCAGCCCTCTTGTGCCAGATCCATTTGTCTTTTTCAAGAGACATAAAACAGGATTCAGCAGGCATATCATTTAGTTCTAAAACATATAAATTCTTTTTCCTTGATCCAGAGAAGAATAATTTGTTAGAGGAGGCTTGCCTTACTTCACATATGTTAGGTTTAAAGACAACTTCAAATCCACTATCACACAATTGACTTATGCTAAGTAGATTATGTTTTAAACCTTCTACATACTGAACATTTTCTATTTTAGCAGAGTTAGGTTTACCTATTGTGCCTTTTCCTCTGATCTTACCTTTATCATTGTTTCCAAATGTCACCAGTCCTCCATCCTTCTTTTCAAAGGTTAGAAAACAGTTCCTGTCACCTGTCATGTGCCTAGAACAACCACTATCCAGGTACCATGGTTTTGTTCTTGCACCCTGAAGCAGGACCTACATTTGACAAGATAAAAACTTTAGGTACCCATGTAATGTTGGGTCCTTGAGGGTTAGTTCTTCTAAGAGATCTTTCCTTATTGTAACATTCTGTTTTGTGAACTCAGATTTGTTACAGCAGGAGCATATCTTCTTAGCCTTCTCAGCCTTTTGTGAACTTTCTGATCTATTAAGATGAGAACGTTCTGAGCTAAGATTAAACTTACTTTGTCTGATAAGTTTTTTCTTAACATAACATACTGATTCATTATGTCCTAATCTATCACAAAAAGAGCATTTCATTCTCATAATTGGTTTCTTAGGTACAAAGCTTTCAATGATTTTGCTTGGATCTTTAAATCCTAAACCAGATTTTTTAGCACTTTCATTTTGAGATCCTAAGATGTTTTGAAATGTTTCTGTGGATTTTATAAAACCTGTAAGATCATTCTTTAATGTTTCAACTTCCTTTTTCAAAAGTTTATTCTCCTTTTGTAATTCAGAAGGTAAAGAAAGAATGCCTTTTTGTTTTCTGTTTAATTCTTTTTGTTTTTCTGACATTTCAAAGTGAGAATCTTGCAAAACTTGTATGGTCTTTCTAGACTCATCATATCTGTTTTGAAGTATTTCTTTTTCTGCTTTTATCTCAGAGAGTTCCTTGATTAAAGAATGACATCTATTAGTTAAAAAATTTGAGTCATATAGGAGACTATCTATCTTACTTTCAAGATCTTTATAAAGAGAATCAGTTTTATAGATGATTACCTCTTCCTCTTCATCTGACTGAGCCATTAGTCCCATGTCTGCATCTGCATCTTCTTGGGGGTCTGACTCTTCTATGTCATCCCAAGTGATCATTGCTCTTTTCTTTGGAGGGGGTTTTCTTTGAACCTTTTTGATGTCAGGACATTCATTTTTGTAGTGTCCAGTCTTGTTGCATCCAAAGCAAGTGACTTGGCTTTTGTCAGCTTCAGTTCTGGTGCTGTTGTTGGTGTTTGGAAACTTCTTTCTGATCTGATTTCTTCTTAACATCATTCTTTGAATTCTTTTAGAGATCAATGCAAGTTCATCTTCAGCTTCCTCTTCATGAATTTCTTCTAGTTCTTGTGGTTCTTGAACATCATCATCAGTTACTGATGGGGTTTGCTGAGATGCTTTTAAGGCAAGTGTTTTTACCTTCTTTACTGGTTTGTCTCCTTGAAGTACAACTTCATGAGCTCTTAGTGAACCAATAAGGTCTTCCAGGTTCATAGATTTTAAATCTTTGGCCTGAGTGATTGCAGTGACCATAGGTCTCCACATACTTGGAAGACATCTTAATATCTTTCTGATTCTCTCATGAGTAGAATATGCCTTACCAAGAGATCTCATTTCATTTACTATTGTAGTAAATCTAGCATACATCTCATCAATGGTTTCATTTTCACTCATTTCAAAGACTTCAAACTTTCTGACTCCAATGTCAATTCTAGTTTCTTTGACATGAGATGTACCTTCATGATGTATTCTCAAAGTATCCCATACCTCTTTAGCATTTTTACATTCATCAACTCTTTCACTTTCTTCCATGGTTAGTGCGCATGATAAAAAGAGTCTAGCTTTAGAGTTTAACAATACCTGAGCTTTCTCATCTGTTGACCATGCACTTTTACTTTTGACAGCTCCTTCTTTGTTTGTTGGAACAAAATCTCCATCTGTGATAACTGCCCACATGTCATTGTCTTGAGATCTGAGAAAGAGTTCCATCTTTCCTTTCCAGAAGTAGTAGTTTGATCCATCAAAGAGTGGTGGTCTGTTTGATGATCCTCCTTCAGCTATGTACTTGACTTTAGACATACTTCCTGAATCTTTTCTCTAACACTTGTTTAAGTGTTCAAGCCCTTAGAGCCGGGCTCTGATGCCAATTGAAGTAGATAAAATAGTCACAAGGAAGGGGGGGGTTTGAATTGTGACCCTTTAAAATTTATCCTGAAACTTAAACGTGATTCTCAAGCTGTTTACTTGGAATGGTTAAGTTAACTTTCTGAACTCAGAACGTTCTGAAGTTCATTCACAAAAACTGATTAACAAAGTAAATGTGTTGGTGTGTGTTGTGTATACTGAAAATAAAGAGTATAGGGAAGAAAGAAAGAACACACAGAGATTTATAGAGGTTCACCCAATGTGGGCTAGTCCTCTCCTCACAATCTTGTGAGAGTTTCCACTATGATGCCTTGAGATAACCTCCCAAGTCCTGCACCTTACAATCTGTGTTCACCTGAACACTTACAAATCTGTATTCTCTAAGCCTCAGCAGGCTTGCACCTTCTTGCTAAGTTACCTACTTAGACTTTTACACCTTTGCTCAAAACTAATACTTTAGTACCCCTAAAGCTAGATGAGACTTTGTTACAATTTGTAAGAGATGTGAATGTTTGAGAATCAAACAGAGGAGGGAGAAGAAGAAGAAGTTATCTGCGAAAGAGATAACAGAGAGTTATTGATTTGCACTAAGGAAACAAAAGCCTTAGAGATTGATCAATTTCACTTGCAAAAGCTTCAAACAAAATCAGAGTTGTTTTCTTGTATGCTTTGCAATGGTGCAAGTTTTGCTAAGGCCTTGATCTCTATTTATAGAGTCATGGGACTCATATAGCCGTTGTAGGGTGTCCAATGGTGTTATGCCATGTGTCCTTGGGTCCCACAAGCTTTAACTTGAAAATCTGGGTGAACATTCTGATCTCTGATGAACATCAGAATGTTGTTGCGTTCATGATGATCTTCATCTGGGTTCATCATGTTCTTCATCTGGGTTCATCATATATGAATGAACATATGAAGTTCTGGGCGTGCCATGTGTTTTTTACATGAATTTCTGGGCAATGGCCAAAGTATGAACTTTTCCTCAAACTTCAGAAAGTTCATTTCCCAGATCTGCCTTGGGACTTGGTGCAGGATTGAGTTAGTGGATTCTGCATCTTCATGCCCATGCTTTGAGAGATTGTGTTGTCCTTGTACAGTACCAACTCCCATGCGTGTCTATCTCTGATTGATCAAGATAGATTTGCTTTGCTTTTGTTTTTTGCTTTTCACCTACTGTACTGTTCATAAAGTAAGCATGTGCAGAGCCTGAACATTCTGATCTTCAGAATGTTCCTTTGTTTCACTTAGGATGATTTGTAAGACTACCATTTGATGTAATCAAATCCTAATAGTGAAACAATAATGAAGAGCAGTGAATATAACTCCTAGGATGATATTTTCCTTTGGAATATTCTTAGTACTTTAATGTTCATAGTCTTTAAATGAACATTAAGTATCCTTTTTGACATAATCCTTGTGTATGCCTTTATTGCTTGATTGATCCATGCAGAAGTACTTTCCTTGACATATATTTATGTCACATGTGCCTTGCATGACCTTGATTAATGTTCTTGAGATTCTGGGCTTGTATGGAAGCAACCTTCTGATCTCTTGTGCGAACATTCTGATCTCTGAGCAACATTCTGATCTCCGAGCAACATTCTGATCCAACTTTCTGACCTCAGTGTTAGATCATGAATTCAAATGTACTTTGATTCTTTGAATCTTGGTATGATTTAAACCTTGTTCCTGTCTTAGTAAAACACTCAAGAGCACAAGTTAAATACCAAGGAATTAATCAAAGTCCATTAATTCTTTAATCATAATGGTTTATTATCTTTAAAATTAATTAGGGATTTTGCCTCAACAGTCTTATGTATACGCTTTGCTTTTATCGCTATTTGTAAAAAGGGATTGGTTTTAAGAATGAGAGAAAGAAGATTTGAGTGTTTGTTTTTATTGGACTTGGAGAGATTTTGAGTCTCTTGCCTACATACCCTTTTAAGGGATCAAAATTCCATGTAGTTCTCTTCCAAAATATTTTTGTGGGTTGGTTCAATTTTAGTTTTGAAAATAGTTTTGAAGGAAAGGATAAGAGGCCTCAAAGGCATGAGATTTGGAAACAAGTGAGGTTAGTCCAATTTATTTACAAAAATGGTTAAAGTTGAGAATTAGCATTCATTTTGATTTGCTTAAGAAAATAAAGGAAAAATGGGTGAAGTTTTGACTTCACTTTATTGCAAAAAATTTTGAGTGATGTGTTAGTTTTTTGAGAAAAAGAAGAATGAATTTTTTACTAAGTATCACGCTTCCTAAACATACATCTAGCAGTGAACATACAACGTGTGTGCGTGTCGGTGCTTGTGTCGGTGTACATCATTATAGTCCATAGTCCTTTACATTGGGTCCTAGTTTACATGCTATGGTCTTGCAAGAATTTAAAGAAAGTAAAACTACCTAAACATTGAGAAATTGAATGGAACCTAAACTTAGAGAATGGGGATGAATTGGAGCTTCCAATAGGCATGAAACACAAAATGGTTAGTGAAGCAATATGCAATGATAATGAAATGTTAGGCAACAAGAACAACATAACATGGAGGGATGTGAAGAAAAAATGCATGCTAACTAATCATGACCTATGAAACAAGAAATTAAAAGCTAAACTTTGCAAAATTAGGAAACTAGCACCTAAACTTGTAAGATAAAAGCTAACCTATTAACAAGATTGAAAGTATTGCAAAATTGTAAACAAAGATCAAACTTGACAAAAATAGAACATATTGCAAGAATTGTAAACAAAATCAATTAACTAACACAATTAAACATATTGCAAAAATTGTAAGCAAAATCAATCAACTAACACAATTGAATGAATTAGCACAACATCAGGGGTAAACTTATCATAAAATTAAGTGCTAAACATCAACATCCCATGACAAGCTTCGGATCAAAAATTGCACAAGAAAATTCACGCGAAGACGCACAAAATATACGAATCAAGAATGAAATTAACACGTACTATTTCCATCAATCTTGAACATGTGAAAATATCACCAAACAGCCAAAAACATATCAAGAACACATAGTAATTTTTTTGGAATTTTCACAAGAAAAAATGTAGTGCACAGAGGTTCAGATAGCAAGGAAAAGAGGTGCAATTAGCAATAAAATTCAAGAAATCACAAAAAGCTCAGGGCCCATAGTCACAAAACCCAAACCCCACGGATCTGATGGATCCGGATCAAGCTAACGCTTTAGGAGCGTTGGATTGATCCAGATCCATCAGGATCTTGATCAGACGCTCAGTATTAAGGGAAAATGGACCGGGTTTTGGGTCAACCCGATCCAGTGTGTGTATAAAAGGGCTGGGAACCCGGTTCCCCTCATTTTCTTGGATCATTACTCTTTCTTCTTCTCTCTCACCGGCCGCTCTCTCTTCTTCTTCAACCCTAACCCTAATTCGTTTGAATCTACCCAGAAATGAGGAAATCTTGGCTTAATCGTCCTAAATCTTTCTCCTAAACATGATTCTACCGTTGGAATTCACATGCACACAACGAATTGATGTAGATTATTGAATCTTTCATGGTTTCTAACCGTTTTAGGTTCGTTTGGTTCGGAGCTTTCTCGTGTGAAACCCTTGCAGATTCGTTGATCTTACGACGGTTGAAAATCGTCGTAGGTGGCAGAATCTTCATCGTTTTTTTTTAAAAAAGTGTTAGGGTTTGACCATTTTTGAACGGAACGGCTTCGAACTTCACGAATCTACATTGATTCTGGGTTCGTTATGTTTATGAGTAAGAAGAGGTGAGTTTCTTTGATTGTTACCTGATTTTGGTTCGGAGATTTGACTCGAATCTTTGGAATACTTCGATTTGATGCTGTTTTTACTGATTCTTGGCTTGAATTCCGAAAAGAGACTGGTGATTTTCTTCTTCTTTTTCTTGGTTCAAAACCGTGAAATTCTTTCCCTCTTCTTCTCAAAACCTTGCTTCTGTGATCGTACTGAGTTTGTTGCCATTGGTGACGAACTTGGTGCTCGAATTGCAGATGAAGTGATTCGATGATGACGATTCAGCAATGAATTTCTGAGAATCGCTACGGATTTCACTGAATTTGGATCGGATTTGGTTCTGGAAAATTAGGGTTTATGCATTTGTTCTTGAGCTTTTGTGAACTTTGTGATTTTGATCTGTAACTGCCAAGAGAGAGAAAACTAAATCTGTTTGTGTGATGTGGCTCTGATCTTCTGAAAATTCTGACACTGTTCACTATTTATAAGCTGCCATGTAGGCTGAATTGGCATGCGTGGCATCCTGGGACCAATCTGCAATTTTATGAAAATGTGGGACTGAAACGCAATTTATTAAAGATTGGACAGTTTTTTCTTTAAAAGAATTAAAAGGAAAGGACCACTTAAAAAAAATTGGACTTGGGACCTTTTGCAATAAAATGTAAAATTTGGACTGAATTGCAATTTCTAAAAGTATTTGGACTAAAATGCAAAAATAATAAAATTGGTTAAAAAATGTAATCTGAATGCAACGTAAAGTGAAATAGTTAAAATTGACAAAATGGACTAAAAACGAACAAATTACCAAAAATGAGGTATTTTAAAATACCTCTCTGCCCAAAATTTATTTGATGTGAAAAGACCAAAATGCCCCTGGGGACAAAACGACTCGAACTGACACAAGCTGACTCAGATGCGGACACAAGTGATTTTCATACAGAATTTAACAAATAAATTGCACAGACAAGTTGAAAAAGACTCAAAAACAGATGCAGGGATTGAAAATGGGTTCCTTTGTAGGAAATGACCAAAATACCCTTTTGTAAAACGACTCAAACTGACACAAGTGATTTTCATACAGAATTTAACAAATAAATTGCACAGACAAGTTGAAAAAGACTCAAAAACAGATGCAGGGATTGAAAATGGGTTCCTTTGTAGGAAATGACCAAAATACCCTTTTGTATGATTTTATGCAAAAATACAAAGACAGAAACAGTAACGTATGCAGCTGAAGCACATTGGTAAATTGCAGAGTAATACACAGTAAATTGAAAAAGTATTAAGGAATAGAAGGGAATTTTAAACGAGTATTTTTAGGTCCAAAATGAGGGTATGACAGCACCTCTTTTCACTTAAAATTTATTCTTTCCTCTAAGTCCACAATAAATATTTTGTTTTATGTTAATTGTTTAATTACCGTTCTTATTATTTTTGCATTGTTGCATTATATTTTTCATCATCTCATGCATATTTTTAATTCGTGTCATTTACTTTAATTGCCACTATTTTAAATGTGTATTTAGGATTTGATGTAATTTTATTTTCTGCATTTTATTTTTCTTGTCATTTATATTTTGCTTGAGATTTTAGCATGTATCTAGCTCCCATGTAAATATCCAATAATGAGAATATGCACCGACACATACACCGACACCATCACACACTTGTTTACCATTTATGCCGTAACCGCAATCGAGGACGAAAAATGAATTAGGAACAAACTAGGACTAAAAACTTGACTAATTTGAATGCCTTAAAATTGAACAACTAGTAATTTTAGGTTTGAGATTTTACTATTGGATCCAATATCCCCGGTTTTTATTTTTTACGCTTTCTGTTACGTTTTACGTATAGTTTTTTACTGTTAGCGAAAAAAATCACATTTCCAAAAAAAATCAAAATAATCAAAACACCAATAATATTTTCTTAAGAAACCTTGGTTTTTAACCCAAGTGATCTTTTTCCTTTATTTTCTTAATCAAAGTTTTAATCAATTTTAATATATATCTAGACTTACTTTCTTGTAAATAAAATCAACCAACTTCACTTCATTTTATTCTTCTATACCTTTGAGGTCTCGCAACCCTTCTAAAAACCTTTTTTCTAAAACTTTAAAATCGACCCAACTCACCAACTTGTTGGTAACACCTGTACCACTAACTTAGCAGCTCATCTGAAGTTATCTAACGTGGCTTAATTATATTAGTGTATAACATAAGAGGGCAATGATGATTTTAAGCTTTGAATGTACTATCTCGCGCCCCCAATTGTCATTAATGTTGTGTTTGTTTGTCCCCTTCTGAATTGCAATCGTTTTTTTTACTTAAATCACTTAGACAAAACACATACTACTCACTTCACAACCTACACTTTCTATTTTTCACACTAATTTCTGTGAAGTAAAAGTTCATCTTCTTCAAACAAATCCCTAGAACCCTAAAACTTCATTCTCATCAATGGCATCTTCAAGCTCAGTTCCATAATCAACCATGCAAGAAAGAGTTCAACGAACGTCCACACAAGAAGCTCCTTCTTATGAAATTAAGGGAAGAACCATGTCTTTAGAAGAATGGGATCTAACGGTTTGAGAGTCTTGTGGACTTCACATCTCTATCTCATCATGGCTGCAAAATCAAAGTATACTATGAGGCTCAGAACCTCATGAGCTACTTCAACATTCTGAACGGTCCAACATACATGAATCTAATAAGGCACTTCTGGGTATGAGCTCATGTTTATGATCATAAGGCTGCTAAATTGGAAATTGATGAGAAGGTGCTTATTGACCCTACTCTAGTTGGTAAAACAAGAGAAGAAATGGGTGTGGAACCCTTCACGTGTACTGAGATTAGGTCAAGCATCATGGGGATTAATGTCTTCATCTCTCAGGAAGTGATTGCTTATGTAATCAGGAGAGCATTTGAAGGGAGTTTCAAAGATGGTATGGTCAACAACAAGAAGAGTCCCTTGAATGAAGTAGTTAACCTGTCAATGTTCAATAGCAAGAAGAAAGGTGCTTACAGTGACTTGACAATGGAGAAGAAATTGCTTCTAAAGATTCAGAATGAGAATCTTCTACCAAAAGGTGGTGGTTCTGATCAACCTTCTTTGTAGCACATGGTGTTTCTTCACTACTTCATCTTCAAAGAAAAACAAAATGTGCCCAAGTATATTTTCAAGCACATGATTAAGACTCTAAGAGAAAGTCAAACCATCAAGAGAACCTGGATTCCATATGGAAGACTCATTTCAGAAATCCTTCATCAAGGAGGGATTTTGAATGCATTGAGTGATACAAAGGTTTTCTCTGATAAACAACTCGACACAGTTACTGGGAAAATAATCAATGGAAGCACTCTAAGGAATATGAATCTGATTAAGAAGGAAGTTTACAAGAAGCTGGACACAGATATGAAGGAATCTAAAGCTATATCCAATCTTATGAAAGACTTTCCTCCAATCTGCAAACAAGATCCATTTGACGTGCTATTATACTTCATTCATGATCACTTGAAAAAGACTAGAGAGACTATCCAATTGGTGGATATACAAAAAGAAATGTTTGGTGGTGCTCTGTCAGTAGTCAAAGGCAGAAAGTCAAAGAAGAGAGCACTCACAGAAGCTGATTATCTGGATGATGCTTCTGAACAACCTCCCAAGAAAGCCAAGAAAGCCAAAGTAGCTGAAGCAGCTGGTTCTGGTATGTCAACAATACAAGAGGAAGTTCGGGATCTGGAACCTGTTAAGGTCCTAAACATATGAACCAGAAGTGTCAAGGAAGCTGAACCTTCACCACCTCAACCTGCTCAACCCTCCATTCCTAAAAGGAAAAGGAAACATGTTGTCAGGAAGCTAAAGACTGCTTCTAAAGAAGAAGAAATTGAATAAGCAAGAAAGATTGTGTCAAGGGAAGTCAGAAGAAAGAAAGAAGCTGATGTTGCTTCTTTGGAGAAAGCAATTCAGCTGGCAAAAGAAATTGAGGTACCTGCTGAAGTTCTAGCAAAGGAATCTATAGTTGAAGCTACTCAACTAGGGATTGAGCTCACAGAGAACCTGTAGCAGATGGCAGTGGCAGATGAATTAGTGAAAGCTATTGAAGGTGTTCAAGAGAAAGCTGGATGCTCATAAGCTGTTGCTTCAGAAGCTCAGAAAGGTAACATTGATTCTCTACACACTTTTGATATAGTTAATATAGAATCTAGTACATCCACTGACTCTAGGTCTAGTCCAACCTCCCTCTCAACATCCTCATCGACTTCATCTAACATGGATGATATTCCACTTAGCATAGTCTATGGAAACCTTAATAAAAGCTTGTCCCTATCACCATCCACCAAAACTCATAAAGAGCCAGTTAGTGATACCTTTGTTCCCATGTATCCCTCTGATCAAGAAAGGATACATGATATGCAACAAAGAAGGATCAATGTTTGTGCAAATCTACCACCCATGATTCAACCCATTTAATTTGTTCCTGCTGATGTAGAGGGTGTAGATGATCACACAGGGTCAGACATTGCAAACATTGATGTATCCTTATCTCATCCCAACTTATCATCTCCAACCCAAACAATTGAAACACATGAACCATCTGTTATTCAAGGTCTGATAAACCATTATTCAGGTGAATTACCTGGTTATAAGTCCAAACTAGAGAAAGCCTCTGACATAGCTTTTGATGAAGTTATGATAGAAAGCCCCCATCAGCAAACACCTAACTCAGAAATGGCCTCATTAACCCATACAGATTCTCTCCTTATCCCTGAACAAATTCACTCTGGACCAGATGTTCCTAAACAATATGCTCCTGAATTGTATGTTCCTGAACAACAGGTTCCTAAACAAGCTATCTTCATCCAATCTTCTGCAACCAACACTATTCTTGAACCAGAAATAACAACAAATGACAACCTTCTTCATCCAACCTAGCTCTTCAAACTTGTGCTCTTGCCAAAACCACAAATGTCCCTTCTTCACCCACTACTGTAATCTTTGTTGAAATTTTTTATGCATGATTGTTTTGGAGAATTTATTGAAGACGTGACGTCTATTTGTTTAATATGTATCATATTCGCGTGTTTTATCGCTTTAATAGAAATAGGGCGTTACAAGTTGGTATCAGAGCGATGTCGATCTTGTCCGGACCAGAACCCGGTGAATTTCCTATTTGTATGCGACATGTACAGAACTACTGCCGGTACTTGTTGTGTGGTTCCGTTCTTTTAGGTGGGCTTGAGCGTAGTGGGGGAGTAGCAGGTTGCTTCTAGCGTGTTGGTCTAGAAAGGGAGGTATCTTTGGCTACAGAGGCTCAGTTGGTTGTTGTTGGTGTTAAGGTTCATGTTGATTTCAAGTAGGATGATGTTTGCTTTATTGAAGGAAAGTCATGAGAAAGATGTTGGTGATTTGCCGATAGTGCAAGAGTTTCTAGAAGTTTTTCCAGACGACATTACCGACTTACCACCGGAGAGAGAGGTAGAGTTTTCAATTGATTTGGTGCCAGCAACGAGTCCTATTTCGATTGTGTCATATCGGATGTCTGCGTCAGAGTTGGGTGAGTTGAAGAAGCAGTTGGATGAGTTGCTCGAGAAGTAGTTTATTAGGCCGAGTGTTTCTCCGTGGGGTGCTCCAGTGTTGTTGGTTAAGAAGAAGGATGGTAGTATGAGGTTGTATGTGTATTATCGGCAGTTGAATAAGGTAACAATCAAGAATCGATATCCGCTTCCGAGGATCGACGATTTGATGGATCAGTTGGTAGGTGCAGAGGTGTTTAGTAAGATTGACTTGAGGTCAAGATATCATCATATAAAAGTGAAGGCGGAAGATATATCAAAAATTGCGTTCCGAACGAGGTATCTCACTATGAGTATTCTGTGATGCCATTTGGTGTGACTAATGCGCCGGGTGTCTTCATGGAGTATATGAATAGGATTTTCCATCCTTATCTAGATCAATTTGTGGTGGTGTTTATAGATGATATTTTGGTGTATTCGAAGTTAGAGGAGGAGCATGTTGAGCATCTTAGAATTGTGTTGCGTGTCTTGAAGGAGACGCGATTGTTTGCTAAGTTTTTGAAGTGTGAGTTTTGGTTGCGGGAAGTAAATTTCCTTGGTCATGTGATTTCAAAATGTGGTATTGTGGTGGATTCGTCAAAGGTTGATGCAGTGTTGCAGTGGGAGTCTTCGAAGTCTGTTTTTGAGATCAGAAGCTTTCTTGGGTTGGCAGGTTAATATCGGAGGTTCATTGAAGGATTCTCTAAGTTGGCGTTGCCATTGACGCAGTTGACTCGGAAATGACAAGCGTATGTTTGCGATGCTAAGTGTGAGAAGAGCTTTTTAGAGTTTAAGGATTGACTCGGAAATGACAAGCGTTTGTTGTATATTGTGATGTTTCTAAGATGGGTCTTGGTGGTGTGTTAATGCAGAATCGTCAGGTTGTGGTTTATGCGGCGAGCCAATTGAACGTGCATGAGAAGAATTATCTGACTCATGATTTGGAATTGGCGGAAGTTGTGTTTGTGTTGAAGATTTTGAGGTATTATTTGTATTGTTCTAAGTTTGAAGTGTTCAGCGACCACAAGAGTTTGAAGTATTTGTTTGATCAGAAAAAGTTGAATATAAGGCAGAGACGGTGGTTGGAATTTTTTAAGGACTACGATTTTTAGGTAAGTTATCACCCAGGAAGGGCGAATGTGGTGGTAGATGCTTTGAGTATGAAGTCTTTGCATATGTCTGCTCTGATGGTTAAGGAATTGGTGTTAATCGAGCAGTTTCGGGATTCGAGTTTGGTTTGTGTGAAAATGTGAAGTTGGAAATGTTGAATGTAACAGCCCGATTTTTTGCTAATTTTATTTTTAATTGTTTTAATATGTGTTTATGTGTGCTTGTGTGTGATTATTTATCCTTGGGTGTAATTTCTTGGGTTTTAGTGTTAGATGGGTATTTTGGTCTTTTGGTGAGCAAGGGTAATTTAGTAATTTCAGTTGAGGATTATTTTTAGTGTTTTAAGTGAGAACCATTTATTTTTATTAAGTTGTTAGTGGGTTGTGGTAATTAATTAAGAGCCGGTGTTTACTTGTTATTTTTACCGTAAGTGAATAGAAACTTGTGGAATGGTAATAGAGCTTTGAACCCATAAAACATTTTGAGAGTTAGACCCATTAGTGGTGTGTCTATATAACCCATGTCTTAAGAGAAAACTAGGGTTAGAGCATTCATTTTCACAACATTAGAAAGAGGTAGAGAGAGAAAAGCTAGAGAAAGAGGAGAAAAGGGTTGGAAGAGAAAAAACTTGAAGAGCAAGAAGGGATTAGGGATTCTAGGAGGTAAAGTGAAGTTAAGGCTAGGATTCTTGGAGATTGAGGTAAGGGGGTTAGATTTCAACCATAATCTCTTAGTTGTAGCTTCTACCCTAATTTTTTGCATACATGATTATTGAGATAAGTGATTAATTTGAATTTGCTCCACAAGTACACACCTTAACCTCTTCAGCCATCGGAATGTCTTCCGCCTTCTCGAAGATCCTTGTATCCAAACTACACTAGGAATTTTAGGTAGTTCTACAAGACTATACCATAACCTCTTCAATACGGAACATCTCCCGCTTCATTAAAGATCTACTTGTGTAACACCCTATATCTATTAAAGCGATAAAACACGCGAATATGATAAATATTCAAGAAATAGACGTCACATCTTCAATAAATTCCCCAAAATAATCATGCATAGAAATTTTCAACAAACATCGCAGCGGATAAATAGCATACTCCTCAAATAGCCATGTCATCAACTCATAAATACATCAACAAATATAATATCAAAAACCCGACACATGGGTAAAAGTCTCAGCTACATAAAATAATCTAGAATAACATAAATGCGACATCCTAGATCAGAGCCTATCTAAGACGCTAAACAGATAAACAGAGGAAGCTCCCGCTATCCTCAGGCACTCACCAAGCACGCTAAAAGAAATCAATCTTGCACACCGTCAACCCATTCATACAAATAGGTAGGCGGTCAACCAAACGACTACTGGGGGTTAGCTTCACAACAAATCATAATCAGATATAAACAATAATTAATAATCATCATAATATCACATAATTCACAACTTCGGTACACTTATGTCGAGCATAAAATTCACCAAGTATACGGAACAACAATTACAACAATCACCAATTCACATAATCATAATGTTCACCAAATATCACCAACAATTTCAATGAGTGTACAATTCATCAATCACAATTATTCACCAACTACACAAATATCACCAAGCACATAAGCATACTACGACTCATGTCACAATCATGCAATGCGCCTAGACACGACACCTACATGCATGTGGTACCAAATCACCTCCGAGGTCGTCACCCTATGATGCAACAAACACATTCTAATCACCCCGAATAACCACCCCAAATAATTGAATACAAAGTATTCGTCACCAACATGAGTATGAATGCATGAACATATGACTCAACAACAATGCATATGCTCACACAACTTCAACAATCAACACCAACATATTTCATTACATGCTTACACCATCAACTCATCACCAATATCATGTAAGAAAAATTCACCAACAACATATATGCACATATACATATATAATTCACCAACATCATCACCATAGTAATTCAACAACTATCATCATGATTATTAACAAG
Organism: Medicago lupulina; assembly: GCA_958299785.1. Lineage (NCBI taxonomy): Eukaryota > Viridiplantae > Streptophyta > Magnoliopsida > Fabales > Fabaceae > Medicago > Medicago lupulina. Next base: position 29,935,150 of record OY283143.1, read on the forward strand.
CATCACCATAATCAACACCAAAACATAATCACGTCCATTATCAACATTCACATCAATATCAACAACATCACCACAAATCAACAACTTCATATAATTTCTCATAGTTCAAGTAAAGGAGAAAATACACCGCACTATGATAAACATACATCATATTCAACACCCATCAATCATTCACACATTTTCATACCATCATATCCAATTATTACCAAAATATATGCAAGGTATTCCGTCTTAAAGATCATTTTCGACAAAGTTCGTCTATCGTTTCACAACTTTAAAACAACTATGGCAATTGAATCAAAACTAAGAAAACAAACTCAATTGCCTCAATTATGTATACACATTAATCACATATGAGTGCAGTTGTGCATACATGCCCGTTTCACCAGCCAAATACGATGAAATCGTAAAAATCACAAAGTTCGTCACACTTTATCATTTTGCAAAACCAATTCATTATCAAAAGAAAACTAAGTTTGATTCGACAAGACATAGGTTAAATACTCTTAAACACCTTAATTGAACTCATAATACTCAAGTTTTGAAGTTAGGAAAAAAAACCATAAGTTTTGGGTTGACTTAGTAACGATTATGCTGAATTTTCGTAAAATTCTTCAAAGACCTACTTGGAGTGTTTTTAACATAACTCAAAATCCACAAAACATTTTCAAGTCAAACCAAAGCCATTGGAAAACCAACTCAATTATCTAAAACTTTCATGTTTACACCGAAAGCCAATTCAAAACACAAATGTGTGCAAAAGACGCAAGAACTCGAAACAATGAATGTTGTCACTGTGCAACTCGCCATGGCAAGCATTTCACTCGCCATGGCCAGTTCACACAGGCAGAACTCGCCTCCAACTCGCAATGGCGAGTTGTGACAGTTTT